>OU611999.1:13000000-13323862 GCA_914767915.1 Agriopis aurantiaria
GACAGTTCAAGAATTTCAAGGCGGAAATGAATACGACCGTAGCTTCGCGGAAAGACCGCTCGGAGCGTAAGCCCGGATGGAGCAGGTTCGAATCCACGATACCTTAAGGTGGTACGTTTCACATAATTATGGCGGGAAAATCAAATTTTATAGAGTTTTCTTATTCTTGTAGCTAGGCCGGATAATTATAGTAAACGATAACGATTTGCACAAATTGATTATTATTCTTTACAAAATCATGTAAAGCTATTTATCTCTAATGCACATTATTACTCACATATGTCAATAAACCAATTTTTGCTGTTTCAAATGGTTTATTGACAATATGGTGACTATGTAATTAGTGTGGTGCGTTACTGTTAAATACATGTACATGATAATGTAAAGAACAACCAAGATTTGCGCTAACATTGTGTCATTTTAAAATAATTACTCAGCCTAGCTACAAAGACAAAAAACTGTGTGCAATTTGAATTTCTCGACATAGGTGAAGCGTAGCACCTTAAATTACAAAAGTTGCTGTCATGGCCAAAAAAATACTAATAATTAATACCAGTATACCACGTTTGCGACTGATCCAAAGATTTCAATGATAATAATGAACGTAGCCGTGACGTGGAGCCGTGGTGCCGATATAGCCGTGGTATCCCATTTGGGAGACCGCTAGACTTCAAAGCGTGAGGTCGCGGGTTCAAACCCCGGGCCCGTACCAATGAGCTTATGTACGAATTTTCATACCACTGGCTTTTCGGTGAAGGAAAACATCGTGAGGAAACCTGCATACGTACGGAGAAGAAATTCAATGGCGTATGTGAATCCACCAACTCGCACTGGGCCAGCGTGGTGGATATGGCCCAATCACCCTTCGGGGGTAGGCTAAAAGTCCAGCAGTGGACTGATAAAAGGCTGACCATGATGATGATGATGAATGAACGTAGATGTCAACATACCAAAGTATTACCTTAAATATATACTCGCTATTTTTACCCGAAAAATTTGATATTCATACTTAGATAGGCTTATCTTTGATGTGGTTCTCATTACCATTACAAAAATGTATTCGTAAAAACACCCAACATCAAAGGGTGAAGGTATAAAATAGGGCCAAAAATATTAGGTACTTACGATACGTACCCACACTTTATATTTTTGAGACAACTTTGAATGTACCTATGTTGTATGTATCGACAAGCTACGCCCGCGGTTTCACTCGCGCGAACATTCCCTAGGGTAACCATACCCAGTACAAAACAAAAAAAAAAAAAAAAATGTTTATTTGTGACAGAATTACGTTCTTTTAAAATACCTAAAAGACACAGATTATAAGGTCACAAATCGGTCCCAACTCAGCATAATGCCAATAAAAGATATCCTGAATTATTTTTCGTAATTTCAGGGTTGTGACTATGATAAACATTGTTCAATAATGAATTTAAAAACCTCTGTAAAAAAAAACCTCTTTTTACATTTTTACCATTGTTTCATGTATAACAAAAAATATATAATTATGTTTGAAACATAATTCATCATACTCTCTTAATATTATACGAAATATGTGTTTTTGTTGATTTGTTTGCCCTTCTTTCAGGCATATTATTGTGTAGCATACTTTTTATTCCAAAAATGTCTACGCAGGTTAACCCATTAGACGCAGCTAGTGTTGTATAAAAAGCGCTTATTCGTCGTGACTCAGGTGAGAAGGGCAAAACTAAGGTCAAACAATCAAAATAACGCGAAAGAAATTCCGCGACCCTGCAATGCAAAGAGCCGCCGAAATTGAGTTACGTTTTGCGTTTACTGCCAATAGCCATGGAATATGAGAGCTGGAATAGACATGTACACGACAAACTATAGTCGCCAATAAAATGCTAAGCCTTGAGCAGATAAGCAGTTTGTTTGCTATTTTCTACCGGATATATTTCTGCGAGTTTGCGCAAGTTCTTCGAGAGCTTTTTCACTTTTAAATTTTAATACAGGACAAGAAGAAAGACTGCACACTTCCACACCACGTGAAAATTTCAAAAACTACTGCCCAAGAACAGATTTACCTGCTGACATTAGAACTACAATCTAGGCATCTTGAAAGCTAGAGCGAACATATTTCTTCTAGGTTTACGTGCTCCATCCTCAGCCACGTCGTCGCTTACCATCATGCGAGTTGGTGAACCAAACATAGATTTATAATCAAATCTTAAAGATTTTGGTCAAAAACACCGTAATGAAACCTTCTTTCATATACAAGAAAACACAGTTATGGAGAAAAATTAAAACAGACTTACAAACATAGACATAAGTAGGTACACCTCCTCCAATAGGGGATTAAATAAACATGATTTGTTTGAGACAAAATCTTTCCATTCAGTTCTGATGCTCCATGTTCGCAATGTTACATAATAGGGAATTCCACCATTTTTCATAATTCCGCCGTCCGGTGGTCGGGACCCCCATAATTTACTTTTGTTTCAATTGTTACGAGTTTTTGAAGAAAAAAAAGATTTATTTGAAGGTTTCCTGCTGGCCCTTTGTTACCGACGGCTGCCACGTTTGATGAGATTTCTTTCTTTTTTCCTTCGACAAAGTATTGGACACGAATCGTCTAAAAAGTTAATAAAATTAAGATTTGAAATTAATTATTTGTTTGACGTTTGTCGGAGTGAATTATGTAAATTGCGCAATTAAAAAAGGATGCACGCAGCATTACATAACTTGTAATATATCTTTTTATACCACAGGTGGTAAGCTAACGGGCTGCCCGGTGGTAAGCAATGACCACCACCTGTACAATGGATATCTATAACACCAGGGGCATCACAGATACATACTCTATTAACAGCCTTTTTGAAGAACCCCATGTTATAGTTACTCGGCAATGCCGCAGGAGAGCGCTCATACCACAAATTGCAGGTGTGAGGCAAACGATTGCGTACATGCACCGTGTGCGATTTCCACAGATCTAAGATGTGTACATATTGTATATACTAATTTCATCGTTATTTAACCAAAATCATTGACTTTGCTCAACGTATATCAAGCTGAAGTGGCAGTGGGCCGATTATATCTGCCGCAGAACCGATAACTGTTAAGGTTGACGTGTTCTAGAGTGGAGACCACGAATCGGCAAACGTAGCATGGGATTCCCAGGGACTCGTAGGAGTGACGATATACGTAAGGCTGCTAGCAGTCGTTGGAAGAAGAAAACCGAAGATCTGGCTGAGTGTGACTGAGTGGCATTCCATAGGAGAGCCATATATTCCATAATTTATGTCCAGTAGTGGACTAGTATAGACTGATTGTGATGATGATGAATCTTGCCCTTGTTGACTAACTTGAGCAGAATACTTGTATTGTGCGCGTCGCTTATAACGCAAAATAGACATAGTAAATATTTACTTACACATTCTAGGCCCTGTTTTCCAACTTTTAGTAATTTTGGCCTTTCTATTTATAGTTTGTCTACTTCCATGGCTTATAAAAATGGTGTCATATGAAAATTTAATGATTTATCTAGGAAACCGTAAAGACGAAAACACGATTAAGGACCGTAAAATAAGGTCAATAACAACTTTAAATATAATATGAAATTATTTTTATTATTATAAGCCTTTATTACTGTTTTTATCATATTTACAATACATGGGTATTAAATTTATTGCTGACGGTCGGTTTTTCTGGCAACAGCTTGTCCTTCGACAAAGGCCTCCTCCAAAGACTTCCATCTATCTCTGTCTCTTGCACTTCTGATTCATTCTGGACCGGCAACTCTTTTAAGGTCATCTTCCCAACGTTTCATTTGTCTACCTTTATTTCTTTTGCCATCTCTGGGGTACCACTCTGATATTATTCTAGTCCATTTTTCATTTTTCTCTCTCACTATATGACCTGCCCTTTTCCATTTCAGTGTTTTGCAAACTTTATTCACATCTTTAATTTTAGTTTGGATAGCCCGTTGGTCCAGTTGGTAGTGAACCTGCCTGGTAGTGAGCTTGGGGGCGTGGGTTCGATTCCCATCTAGGACAAACATTTATGTGATGAACATTTGTGTTTGTTCTATATCTGGTTGTTAATATCTATTTAAGTATGTATTTAAAACTATATATGTATGTATATCAGTCTCTGGCAGCCATATCACAAGCTTTGCTTAGTTTGGGGTCAGATGACTGTGTGTGAAAAAATGTCCCTAATATTTATTTATTTGTTTAATTATATTCTTAATTTTGTTGTCTTATTTTATCTATTCTTTTTTTAATATGAAAAAAGCACTATTCTCCTTGTTTTTTTGATTCATTCACTCACCTATTTACTAAATGATGTCTACAATATCTTAATAATTATACAGATTTGATAATATTATGGAGGGAACCTTAAAGTAATGACATTAAAAATACGTAAGCACTACAAACTTGACACATTCAAGCGGTAATTTTTTAACGAGGTTAAAATTCTCGGTTCGTAGCCAACTGCCCTGTCGTTTACGTTCATGGTTTCGTTTTGTGTATCTATCTTGAGTAAGGCTTTGAAGGACTCACGACCAAATTTATCTACACCCTAAGCCGGGGAGTATTCTTTTGTTGAAGGATGACTGGCATCCAAACAGATGTAAGAAATTAGGTGGTCCCATATTTGAGGCGTTTGGGGTCGAGACATTGGGCCTTGGGGAGCGGAAGCTCACCTCATTTTCAAAAATCTTTCAGAGCGCCTGGTTAATGCGACGCCTGACTAAAATACTGGCGTGTTTCTGGCTTAACGCATAAGCATTTCCATTCAGCGTGGTAATGCCGTCAGCATGCTGAGTACGCTGCCGACTGGTGGTGGGCTTGAGCGTTTGGATTCTTTGTCTTCAACGGTTTATGGGCAGTCTAACTGTATTTGTAGTATTAGCTTGTATTTTGTTTAGTTAATAAAAGCACTTGCCCGTAAAAAAAACAGTAATGATTTTAGGAAATTAGGTATTGAAATATATCGACGAGATCATCCTAATACAGGGTTACACGAACGGTGGTATTAAACCAAAAGTGATCGTACTCATAATTATGAACAACTAGCTGCGCCCCGCGGTTTCACCCGCGTAGTGATGAAAAATGGTGATGATGATGAAAAGTAGCCTATGTCACTCTCTGTCTCTTGAACTATACCCATGCAAAAATCAGGTCGATCCGTTGTTCCGTTGCAGCATGAAAGAGGAACAAACATCCATACATCCATACATCTAAACATCCATACGTACAAACTTTGCAATTTTACTCACTATGTACAGGAATCGTTATTATCCAGGATAAAAAGTAGAATACATATTAATCTAGGATATAAACTACCTTCACACCAAATTTAATTAATATCCGTTCAGCAGGAGTTGTGTGCGGACAAACAAATATACAAACTTTAGCACTTTTAATATCAGTGTAATGACCTAGAACACCGTCGCAAAGTAGCGAGTCCCAATTTTCTACAGGATTCATTTCGGAGAATGTGCATCAGAGCTACATGACCTTATCCTGCCATCCCCTTTCTACTACAGGACAAATAGGAAAACGGCCCACTACCACCCTCACATTGTGGATTTTCCTTGGATATGTACCAAACGTTTCGATACTACTTAATCCGTACGGCACAGCTAGATAAAAGATAAAATTCATAATTTTGATAACTTAATGTAACTATTATTATACGATTAGCAACTCCCTGATAAAATTTAAATAGGGCCTGTAAAGTAAACCTTATTTAATAAAAAAATACACTGTACTTGCCCAAAAGTTGTTTGAAAATAAAAACAAACAACTTCTTGCTCATTTTCCTACAAACAACAATATAACCTACTAATCCGACCTAACCAAACCTTAAGCTGAGCGAAAAGCTTTCATAACTAACATATAAAATATTCAAAAGTATGAACCATTAAACTTGGATTACCGTAAGTACACCCTCATCATAATACATGTTTCATGAATAAGAAGGATTATGGACCTCTGAAGGTCAATGGAGGTCACTGACGAGGAAATCACAGAAATACAGGTTCAAATGTGCAAATGTGTGAGGCCATTGGCTCCCAAATACAGTATTTATTACTAGTTCGGAGTCAGTGGGTTCATATATTATTTTGTCAATTTTTATAATGCCCAATAAATTAATTTGTATTTTTTCTTGTATTTGTGTTCTCGTATAAACCTACCAGGAATTATTTAGAAAATTATGACAATATTGATTGCGCATTAGTTCATTTTAAGTCTCTTGACTTATAGGTATTTATCACAGATATACACAACCAGATCGGCAATATATTTTAGTGAAAGAGACAACTTGATATGGCTCAGCACAAGTACGAAAAGGACATAAATAGATTTTGTTGTCCTTATCGGCGTGACCTGTTTTTGGTACCTCAAGTGTCAAAATCTGTAATAATCAGTGACAAACAAAACGGGTCTGAATTATATTTATTGCCTTTTTTGGTGATTTAATGTGATAAATGCGTGTTTCCTCTGAGAAATAATTGTAAAAGATATTTTACAATGGTTGGTTGTAGCATTTTGGGCTGCAAGAAGCGCAGTGAGCGAAAATACGATGAAATATCATTTCACACGTAAGTAAACATATAAAGCTTGTAACGATCACCTAAATAAATTCAGGATATCAATTCGCAAATATTTTATTCATAATTAGTCAGTTTTTAGGTCGATTTGTGGTCTAATTCTATGAATTTTATCAAATTATTCACTTAGAAAATAAATTATGAATGTTGCCAGTTTATGAAAGAAATTACCCACCGCAACTAACATAAATTATTCGTTCTGCAGGTTTCCAACTGATCCTGTCACATTGCTGAAAAAAGCTGGCACATTGCAAGAAGTGCAAAATACCGACCCTTTTATGCCCATATGAATATGGTGAATGTTAATATTAAATATATATTAATGAGGCCACAGTTATGAAGCTGGAAAAGCAAAAGGCGATTTCGGCGAACCGATTCAAAAAGCTACGCGCTGTTCGTGAAATTTGTACTGTAAACATTAAAGAGTCTATTTATCTAATTATTTGGAATGTTATACATAATTCCATTCATGAAAAAACTAAACTGACCAAGCGCGAGTCGGGCTCGCGCGCTGAGAGTTCTTTACAATCACAAAATACAAAAAAGTTGTGCAAAAAGACAACATCACGCCCAGGCTGTCACCCATCCAAGTACCGACCGCGCCCGACGTTGCTTAGCTTAGTGGTAAACAGAAATTTGTCACTGACTCGCACTTGGCCAGCGTTTATTATTTGTTGTTTTACTTATGTTCACTATAATCCGCTAAATTTGACGCTTGTACGGATTACCGTTTTTACACTAGAACAAATCCAAAAATACGTTTAACGTTTGTTGCATGAGGGACCCCCGTTCCGTTTTAACTCTGACTTTTTTATTATATTTTATTAATTATAAAAAATCATGCTATGGTTACTTTACAACCTTTTTTCTAGTACTATATTCTAATCCTAACAAATAATTATAATAAAAACGCAAGTAACTTTCTGTCTGTTTTTACGAGGAAATGGCTAAGTCATGGTATAATAATATACTCCGCCAGGTATAGCAATCCGAGAAAAAATGTTTACGTGGGCGTCCCGCAATGATGTCATGATGTCAATTTACAACAGGTTCGAGAGAGATGACGATACACCACGTAACAGCTGATTGAATAAAGTGGCAACTGGACAGTGACGTCATTGCGGGACCACTCTCAAATTGCTAGACCTTGTTTTCTTAGATCATGGGCTAAGTCAAATTTTGTCAGGGCGATAGGGTGTGTCATGAGGACAGACAACGTACTTTTCTTCCCAGAAAATTGCAGGTAGCTCCGTGGGTTGCAGCAGATAGTGTATAAAATATAAATATTTAAAAGGTAGTATTGTTTCCAAAGTACTCATTGAAGATTCACACCCATCATAGTAGGTAAATTACCCTAACTTATAGCAAATCATTTTAATGTGGCAACACACCTTGTTGAAGCGAGAGGCACTGAGCTAGCCACGCTCATTGAAAATCTATAGGTAGTAGATCTGTGGTATTTATGGTTCTTCTCTATAGAAGAAAAAAATGCACCGTAGCTACGTAGGTACCCAAAGAAGTTGGACCTTACCGGTCCAACTTCTTTGTAGGTACCGTAGAACGTCATGATTGCAACGCATTATCTTTTTTCTTTCTTCTTGGGGGAATTTTGTTTTGCAACGTCTTGTGCATTTGCCAGTGTGTAATGAAATATTTTCAAGTTACAGTCAGCATCAAGCAAAGTCACGATCAAGTTCAAGTCATGTCTAGTACAGTGGACGGTTTTAAGGAAACAATAAGAAAATACCATTTTACTGCGTCGCTGTTTTACCATCGCACTAGCTGCCACCGCCTGAAGGCTCATCCACACATTATAGATCAGTGGAAATTGCACACTGTGCGATTCACTCGATCCTTCTTGCCTCATACTTGCAAAATGTGGAATGAGCTACCTTCCACGGTGTTTCCGAGAAGCTACAACATGGGGTTCTTCAAAAGGCGAGTTAATCAAGTCCTAAAGGGTCGGCAACGTATTTGTGATGCCTCTGGTGTTACAAGTATCCATAGGCGACGGTGACTGCTTACCATCAGGCAGCCCGTCTGCTTGTTTGCAACCTAGGGCATAAAAAAAACATGTTTCACCCATACCCGAGCACGTTCATAAACTCTAGTAAATAATAATAATTATCGACCATTATTGCATACATGATCAAAATGCCCATGAGTCGAAAATACGCAATTTTGGAAAATAATACGATGAGGCATATTTTTTGACTTTGGCACTAAAATTCTATACTTAGTATCATTAAATAGATCTTTTAAAATGAAAGTAAGATTTGATGCATTTTTTTTAATCAGGTATATATTTAGACAAATAAAGTTAGGTTAATTAGGAGAAAATCATTATTACGCATTCTAAATGACCTGGTCCTTTGTAAGCGCTGCTCTCACACATAGTGCCGTGCCAGCTGTTTCTCTCTTAGAATTTCTACTCTGTGGAAAGATTGCCCAGATGAAACTCTATCTACCCGCATCTACATACTTAAACGTGCAAGAACAATGTAGGGTAATTTTCTATGTCTGTAAGGAATAATATGTCCGAAACTACTGAAGATATTTTGTACATTTTCTTGCAGTTTTTACATGCTTTTATTTAACTTGCCCTGTTAGTATGTGTGGGACAAATCTACCAACTGAATTTTAGACCACAGTCAGAATCAGAATCATTTATTGACATATTGAAAACTAACATCAGTTATACCTATTGTAGAACAAATAATCCTACTAATATTATAAACGCGAAACTTTGTATGTATGGATGTATGGATGTTTGTTCCTCTTTCACGCAAAAACTACTGAATGGATTTTAATAAAAGCTTACAGTATTATAGCTTATACATTAGAATAACACATAGGCTATAATTTTTAAAGATAGTGTGTGAATTGTCCAAAATATAACGATAATTGTCAAGTAAGTCGGAAAAAAATCAGTATAAAATAAAGCAATTCTGGCACGTCACTTTGACAGTGACACTTCGTGACATTTCTTTGTTTACATAAAATATCTAAGATTTGTGAACGAAGTATATATAGCTATAATTTTAATTTGAAATAAGATACTAATAAGGTACTCGAAGTACTTACTAATCCTGCGCAGACGAAGTCGCGGGTACCAGCTAGTACTTAATATTGCTTACAATATGTCTCGTCATATCACAAAAAATAGTTGTGTAATCCAGTTATCCTCAACCGATTGAGAAATTGCCATACTTTTGTAAGTTCGGTGACAATGCAATGTTATGGTGCCATCGAGCTGGTCTGATGATGGAGACAGAAGGTGGCCATAGGAACTCCTGAGCGAAACGACGTAATCCCGTCGAGTTCTGATTCGTTTGATTTGTCTTCCCAAGCACTTTGGGTTTAGACGATAAATATATCCGATAAATTCAATATGGTGGACGTCCCAAGATGGCGGACAAAATGGTTTTATCTACCATCATGATATGGGTATAAATGAAAGACTAAAATAAAATAAAAAACATTCCAAATTTGACCAACCTTAGTCAACGATATTCTGACTGTCGTTTCGTTCACAGCCGTAGAGCTGGAGGGTCATCTTCATTAAAAGGGTCTGAAACTTTCCGCGGAGACAAACAACAGAGTTTACAATGGGACTGCGCTGTATACACTGACATTTTGTATTTTGACTCGTGTAATGATGTTTGAAAAAGCCCTCTTAAAATATGCGGTCAGTGTTTACCTGTTTACTTACCTGGGTTTTTGAGGTAAAATTATCTACGTTGACTTTTGTTATTTAACTTTCAGATAAATAAAAAGCAACGAAACGTGGACGTGGTCTCTCACTATGGGCCTCATAAACAAACCCAAAGTCGTACTACGAGCTATGGAGCGGGCTATGCTCGGGCTATCTCTACGAGATCGAATCAGAAATGAGGTGATCCGCAGACGAACGAAAGTTACCGACATAGCCCACCGGATTTGAAAGAGAGACCAGCAAGTTATTGAAGTGGCAGTGGGCAGGGCACATAGCACGCAGAACAGATGACCGATGGGGCCGAAAGGTTCTCAAATGGAGACCATGGACCGGTAAGCGCAGCGTAGGACGTCCACTTACAAGATGGACAGACGACCTAAAAGAGACCGCAGGGAAACGCTGGATGCAGGCCGCTTCCAACCAGCCCTTTTGGAGATCGATGGGGGAGGCCTATGTCCAGCATCTAACGGATATAATGATGATGATGATGATGATGAAATAGAAGTGTTCTTTTTAGTCTTTGTTCGAAACGTTTTTACTTATTATTTTAAATTTAAAAAAACATCAAACAATCATTATGTTCCCCTGGTGGTAAGCATAACCTTTCACCTATGGACAACTGCAACTTTAGCGGTGTTGCAGGTGACCTAATTCAAAAGTAAGTTGTCAATGATTATTTTTTTACGATATGCTGTATTTATCGCAACTAACCAATTTTAATGATTCCTTTTTGACTAAATAAATTAATATACCTATGTACTTTGAGGGTCGTTTCATTAAAGTTTCAGTGAAGTTTGACGATAGGTTACGTGATTCTATATTTGAAACACTCGTCAATAAAACTCGACCTAATTTAGAAGCCTGTAGTTTTCACCACTTTACTGGAGCATGGTTTGGTCTTGACCGTGGCTTACTTTGTTTGACTTCAACTGTGGTTACTACTTGTTTAATACCTACTAAAATTTGAAGATATTGGCATCAATTCTGTTGTACCATTCTCTAAACTAATCTGACAGGACTAAAATTATCACCGTCTTTTTTCATATCAGTATGTCAGAAAAGGATAGCAACCATTTTAGAGCTGTCAAATTTAGTTTAGTTTAGAGAATCAGAATCGGTGTCAATGTAACCTTTATTTATTTTATTAGAAACTGGTGAAATAGATGAGATATATCGTAAATCTGAAGCCAAAACTTAAAAGAAAGAAGATTAACTATTTAAATGCGTTACGTCAAAAATTGAGGCGATTAAAATCGTAGGTTCTTTAATTTGTGCTAGGATTTTGAAAATAAGGTCACGTGATATGCGGCTCTTTGAGATTACCAAATGGCGTCTTTATTAAGATTGTTTATTGTTTTTGATATCCAATACACTAGTTTATTAAACAAACAAAAAAATATTTTCTGTGGTTTAACTAGTTTAGTCCTTTGCCGCCTATTGCCTATGGCATTTAAAAATGGCCGCCATGGCGCGAATAGGTCTCAGATTATGTTAATTTGTAGTGCGTCTTCTGTTTAGACGTTATTGGTTGAAAAATTTATATCGACACAACTACACAAACAAAAAAAAATACAGTCGAATTAAAAACCTCCTTCTTTTTGAAGTCGGTTACAAACAGAAACAAACTTCTAACTATCAATCAAATAAATAAATTGAAAATATAACCCGACTGCATTGTATAAATAATAAGTAACTGAATAGCAAACAAAAAAGGTTTCTATTCCATAAAATAGAAATGGAAAATCATACGTAAATATGTGGCAGGTGAGAGCATTATTTAGACAACTATGGCTATTAGCATTCCTCGTCTGCTCAATTTTTTTTGTGCGTATTTTGTAGCGCGGTCTGCGACTGGCTGCGTACATACGTACTTGTTATACATACTCGTAGAAAATACAGAGCGGTACGTAAGGTACCGCTTTATCTCGTAAACTACTGAATAGTGTTCATAGTGTTGTTATTATATTTTTTAAATCTGCTGAAACTCTACATAATGGTGGAAATATTGACAAATTTAGCAAATATTAATTATTGATTTTACCAAAAAAAAATATTCGCGAACGTTATCTTGAATTCTTGTACCCTATGTCACTTTCACTATTAAAACGATTCAAATGACACCTCACATCATGAAATCCATTATACTGTTTAAATTGTAGGGTGTGCCAAAGAAACCGCATACATACATACATTCGTAAAACATAACCCTCTTTCATGTGCAGTCGGGCAAAAACCTGAAATACGCGCTAAACGCACCCACAATTCTCTTCACTACTCTAATACGCATTGTGTCGTTTTACGTAACTCAACTCGGGGTAACCCTTAACCCAAATATTTTCTAGCCCTCTCTTGCCCTCCTAACGTCGGAGGGAGGTGATTTATCCACTATTCAAGGTGTATTATGTGCTATCGAATAATCTGATACTATGTGATAAAATTCATAGGTTTTTTCGTCGAAAATGAGATTCTCGTAATGGATACGGAGAGTGACTTGAGAGATTTGCTGTCGAAGTCGTTAGATGTTAATGGTTTGGTTAGTCAGAGAAAAATGTGATATTTTTTGTGTGTAGGTAATAATTTATTATTTTGTGTCGGAGTTGCCATAGAACAGATAGACACAAAAAACTAACTCCCAGTTCCAAAGACACAAGACACAGTGGTCAATGTTAACAAACCAAAAAACAGTGTGTGTGTGCGTGTGTGTGTACGAGATACCAGCCCCAGATATAAGCTAAGAATACTTAATTCAAACACGTTTGTTGTGATAAAAGAATTTATTCAAATTCCAAAACGTTAATAAATATTCTTTCAGTTGTAGGTATTATGATTCATCATCATCATCAGCCAGAAGACGTCCACTGTTTACATAGGCCTCCCCATTTAACCTCCACACTGAACGGCAGCCTGCCTTTTGCATCCACTGGATGCCAGCGACTCTCACAATGTCGTCGGTACATCTAGTGAGAGGCCTTCCTACGCTGCGTCTTCCGGTTTGTGGTCTCCAAGCAAGAATCATAGAATTTTTTTTTAAGTAACACTGATTTTCATCTCCTTGTTTTTTGGATTCAACACAAATGTTCATCAAAAGGTTGAATTGTTTTAATGGCTTCATTTGTAGCCCAATATGACTAACCTAGGTCTGCCTCTTCGGTGGAGTTGTGCATAAGCGGTGGGGGTAAACATGTACACTTATGCACAACTCCAATTTGTTTTTTAATTCTAATGGCCTAGCCAGCCAGTAACGCAGTATATAAGTAATTTTTAAATTTGAAGTGTTATCCCACACTAGGCTTTATTGTCTACTAGCAGAGCCGATAAACTTTGTCCTGTCTTAGAACTGTCAAACGCACAAAGTTAAAATCAACGTTAAGTTTTCTGAAATTTCCCAATTCTCTGCGCAATATTCTAAATTTTTTTTTCCGTTAGAACCTTCTACAAAGTATTAGAAGAAGAAAAAAACAGTAAAGTCGTTCTCAAGTTATATCGTGACTAAGTTAAATAGGGATTCATTTTTATGTATATAGATAGATAGATATAGATAACAATTAAATAGTATGTAGGTAAATTTGCAAAAAAAATTATGAATAAGATTAAATTGCCCATTGAAAAAAAAAACAAGAAAACCATAACGCGGGTCAATAAAAAATAATGTTGACAATATTGCCTTTCACGGTTATAACTCTATAGTACCATGGAGTTTTATAGACAAACTTTTATTGCTTCATGTATAGTGATTTCCACGAATATGGTGATAGTTTGTTTTTTATGACTTTAATGCGCAGAGTGGTGAAATAAAATAAAAAGTACAGATTGCTTGTTAGTTTGCTGTCTAAGGACTTGATTTTTTTCTCTGTGCCTAAAGCAGAGTAGAACAACTAATTTATTATATTTATATTCCACAAAAAAGGAAGTAAGTAGGTACCTAATTTCTAAAATACACTCAGTTCTTTCAAACCTAAGATCAGACAAACAAGGAAGATATGCCTTTGAACATTTCGCGCGTGTTTCAACGTTTCTTCAAGCATTTTTTTCCACTATAACCGCTTAATGCATAAACTGTAAGTACGCCTCACTTACTTACTAATTTTTCACGCACACCATGTACACTTTCCACATGCAAGAAAACGGTGAAAACGTCGTCTGCTGGCTTAAAGAATCAAGCCTAATTTAGGTCAGATGACTTCACACCCGCCACGCTAACTTACCATATCACCCTTTGTGTTGAAATATTGACATTGATTTTAGTAGCTAGTGGGTAGCGTTGGTTGTTTCAAACTATAAAACATTTGATGAATAGATATGTCACTATTTTTTTTTTTTTTTTTATTTATTTAAAACACCTAGTACGTTACATTTCAAGTTAGTAAGTTGTCTTAAAATCTATGTTAGATTTATCCAGACAACTGGTTCTCGGTAAGATATTTTTAAATCTAATTAATCTATATAATCTAAATACCTACATTGCACAAAAAAATTAAGCGCGCGAACACACCAGACTGCTGTTGTTGTAGGCATAAGCGTATCGCGGAGTATAACCGGTTGTGAGTCGTTTACTACAGAATACATATTAGTACAAAGACAAAGCTTAACCTACTCGTACAGCAGTCGCAGCGTTAGCGCGCCATGCAACGAATACAGGGTGCTCCAGGTGATGTTTTATTGTGCTAGGTAATGCTGTTTTAATTTCCATTTTATGTTTTTTTGTGTTAACTTATTACAGCAGTAACTGTCAAAAACACTCGAAAACCAGTATGGCGCAGTTTTGTTTTATTTGCCTAATATTACGCATGCGATTTGTTTGTTAGTTTATTTGTTACTCTTTCACACCAACAGATTAACGGACAGACAGACTGATTTTCTGCATAAAGATATTTACAACACATCTGCTCAAAAAGTGCACTTACGAAGCCTGTATACATCGTTCGAAAGTTAAACATTACGCATCATACAACGGAGCGTGCGGTAATGAATTTTACCGCACGCTCAGATGTATAGCACCGTGCGTGTACTTTACGGTATTTTTTTAATTTCCAATTCCATAAAAAAAAAAACATTTGTAGCCTTTTTTTCTTGCAAATGTGTTGTAAAACGTTGTATGGCACACGTGCGGATTGGTTTTTACAAACTCGTGACTATGGTAAGCCCTCGACTTCGTCTCGGGCTTACATTCGTCGACTCGTTTGTAATAACCAACTTACCGCACTTGTATCATAAATAACTATTAGAGGGCCCGAAAATTATATATAATAATGTTTATCCTGAAACATGGTGACGACTGCCAATCGGTTCAATTCCCACCTACAAACATTCATGTGATGAACATATTTTGTTTGTTCTATATCTGGGTGTTCATATCTATTTCAGTACCTATGTTATTATTTTAAATTATTATTAGGCGTGCGCTTGGCCGCCAACTCGCCTAATGTTAAGCGATGATGCGGTCTACGATGGAGCACGCTTGCCTAGAAGTAATTGATTCACTATCATGTATGTATATCAGTCTCTGGCAGCCATAGTACAAGCCTTGCTTAGTTCGGGGTCAGATGACCGTGTGTCCAAAAATGTCTTGCATATTACTGTTTTTTTTTTTTTTTTTTTGGCTACGGCCCCTTTGGTTTTTGGGGCAATTTTGCCATTAACAGTGAGGGAGCTGATAGTGAGATTGTCTAAAAACGAGATAACCCTGGTTGATGAAACTACTAACAGAAAGTAACAAACGGAAAAACTAAAGACGGATATTATTATTATTATTTTTTGTTAACCTATACTGTCCCACTCCTGGGCAAAGGTCTCCTCCAATTCTTTCCAGACAGTGCGATCACCCGCCAGACTTAACCACTGTATCTGGAACGTGTCGAGATCATCGCGCCAGCGTTTTCTAGGCCTGCCTTGGCTCCTTCGTCCAAGCTGCCAAATTAAAGTGGGGTTGGGCGGGACACGTGGCCAGGATGCACCCTGATAGATGGGCCCAGAGGATCACACAGTGGGTGCCTGAAAACGGACGAAGGATATTATTAGAATGAATAAAATTAGCTAATGCAAAAATTACTTTTTTGTTTGGGAATGAGAGTAGAGAAGAAATATGTAATGGAAGAGGAACTTTACATCTAGTAATAGTAGAATAAAGGGATGACTTACTACGAAGAAATATATGATTTAACGAAAAAAATATATAAAAAATATATGATTTAACGAATCAATATCCAAACCACAAGAACAATTAGGAGAGTCTACAATTTTGAATTAATATAATTGAACAGGACTACATACGTGACCTAGTCTTAAACGAATTAAAACAGATGTAACAGATTTCGGAAAAGAACGAAATTTAAAAAACCACGGCCGAGGGATAACAGTTGGTTGAATAGATGAATATTTATATTTATACATTAGTGCTTTAGAAAAATGACGATGCGGAGGGAGTGACAGTTCCATGCGTCATACAAATTGGGATTTGTAATAAGTCTCAAAATGATGGCTACGAAGACCATAGAGTGGCACTTTCTACATAATTAACAGGTAAACTATTCTGTTGTCTTATCATTGATGTCCGAAAAATTATGACTGCTTGCAACCAGCATGTACTCTTACCTCCAAAATAGCTGCGAATCAAATGACCTAATGGCTACCTTTGACGACTATCAAATACAAATTGAATGTCTACAGCCGCTCCACGTGAGTACTGAAATAGTGTATGTCCGTTTTGAATGAAAATAATTCGTCCGTATTGATGATTTTACTAATTACTAAACAGTTGAACAATAAGTGCTTCTAATTCTGATTCTCCATAGTCTTTCTACCCATTATGGTCAAAACTAATCATTCATCTCATTCATATAGTTACTTCGTAGTATTCGTAGCAATATCCACGAATCGTAGACAGTCTCGTAGCATTTCGTAGATTACGTCACTAGTAGCTACGTTCATATCCTTGCAAACTAATAAAAAACTGGTCTGGTCACTCGTATAATAAACCTTCGTACAATATTGGACAATATCTAGCGTGTACCAGTTTATGATCCTCGGTTTCATGGTAATGTAGCTCGTTCCGTGGATCCACTGGTTGTTCTTGATTGGCCGGTAAAGTTAAAATGATCGATCCAGTCAATCATCTATCAATGTTAATCTAGGGTATAAACTACCTCCGTACGAAATACCTTTCAAATCCGTTCAACCATTACGTAAATGATCACATACAAACTTAAATACCGACATTCGCGTTTATAATTTGAGTGTGATGTGAAAAATAACTAAATTTTTATGTTAGTTTATAAATGAATATCTTCAAGATGTTTGAGAAAATTACTATAGAAGCCTTGGTGGCAATTGAGCACTTATGAACAGTGTTACATATTCACGGTCATTCGTGAATGCCTCTATTGCCTGCCGCTGTTATGCCCCTATGTACCTAACAGGCATTGAGATAAAATTCCTATAGAGTCACAATCTCTCAGTAAAAACAGTCAAAAAACGTCCGAGCGTCATTGTACATATATTGTATCAATTATTTAGTTCACAGTGCCACATTTGCTCCAATTTAGACGTTATGTCGCTTGCATAGTGTACAACAATTTTTTTTATTGTGTTACTCGTTATGTCTTTGTATCTTTTGTTTCTGTCATAAATAAATGTTTCTTTATTTTAGTTGTTCGTTATGTCATCATAGCTCTTGCATCGCACGGTGGCGTTGTATTCGGATCGCGGTTACCTTGTAACTAACCAAAAAGTCTGCGCAATTCGTATGTGCGCCGAGTTTTTTTTTTTGGCATGATTGAGACTCGATGCTAACAGGCTTTTATTTACTATACAGGGCTACGCAGAAAGATTGTACTAAGCTAAACCGTTTGAAAACTGCCTATGATACTGAACAACTTTTGTTTCACAGAAAAAGATGTTCAAAGATTTCTCCATTTTATAATACGGAATTTACTCACGTAAAAGCTCTAACAGACATGTGGATTTGGTAAAAAACGCTCAAAAAGTAAGTATTATTAAAAAAAAACTTTTATTATCAGCTGTTCGTTACGTAACAAGACACTAGTGTCGTTCAGCGGTTTTGTTTCACCGTCACAGCTGACACAGTTCTGGAAACTTCGAGACGCGAGAACTTTATTGTAAATTGGTTTACGTCGAGCAAATGGACATAAATAGTGTTTTCATGTTGCTATACGTTCTGTTATCTAGATACAATACATTTAAAAAAAAAAAAAAAAAATGGTCAATAGGAAGAAAACATTAATAAATACCTAGTCATCATCATCATCTCAGCCGTAGGACGTCCACTGCTGGACATAGGCCTCCCCCATCGATCTCCAAAAAGGCCGGTTGGAAGCGGCCTGCATCCAGCGTTTCCCTGCGGTCTCTTTTAGGTCGTCTGTCCATTTTGTGGGTGGACGTCCTACGCTGCGCTTACCAGTCCGTGGTCTCCATTCCAGAACCTTTCGGCCCCATCGGCCATCTGTTCTGCGTGATATGTGCCCTGTCCACTGCCATTTCAACTTACTAATCCGGTGGGCTATATCGGTGACTTTCGTTCGTCTACGGATCTCCTCATTTCGGATTCGATCTCGTAGAGAAACCCCGAGCATAGCCCTCTCCATAGCTCGTTGTGCGACTTTGAGCTTGCTTATGAGGCCCATAGTGAGAGACCACGTTTCAGTGCCGTATGTCATCACTGGTAACACACACTGGTCGAAGACTTTCGTCTTAAGGCACTGAGGTATTTTGGACGAGAAGACCTAATAACTAATAATCCTAATAAATAATAAATACCTACACACTTTAAACTCCTATTACCCATCTGTTTGTGTCGGGGATTACATATAGTCATATTGTGCAAAATGCTAAAGGGAAAACAGGTAGGTATAACACATCCATTAAAAAAAACTGAGTGGCCGGCATCGAGATATAATACGTAGAGTCACAATATCTAAGTAAAAACAGTCAAAAATCATCACCCGAGCGTCGTCGTTGTACAATGTTCATACATAGACATCAATTATATAGTTCGCAATGCCACAAATTTCTTCCAATTTGCTTGTTATGTCGCTTGCATAGTGTTCAACGTCGCTTGTCCGCTATGTCTTCGTAGCACTGGCATCGCGCGGCTTTGTAGTCGGATCACGGCCTTACAACTAACCAAAAAGTCGGCGCAATGTGTAGCGTGTGCCGCGTTTAGGTTCGGTTTTTTTGCATGTTTGTGACTCTATAAGTATTGTATCTCGATGGTGGCGGAGTAATCGGTGTCCAGAAAGGAAATGAGAAGGAAAATCTGTCGCCAGGCATTATGACAGAACCTTGCTTAAACATTCTTATTTAGATCAACGCGTCGAATTCCGTATGCAAAGAAATTGGACCTTACCTCTTTGGGTTAGGTCTCAAAGTTCTTTGTCCGCATCACAGTTGTTAACTGGTTTCGTATGACTGACGTTTCGTTTATATGGGCGCAACTGGCTACAACAAATTTCTTACAAAAATTCCTTGACAGCCACTCTAATTTAAAAAAAAACTTTTCTGTGTTACATATACATTACAAGATGAAAAAATACAGAATGGATTGAGAAGTCGGTTAATAATACAAAGTAGATAACAAAACAACACAATTTGTTCAGAACATATAATGCGTAACTGAATTACAAGTTGCTCCAGAGATAATGTTCCGAAGTACGATCTCGAGGGAGGCACGACTGTACACGTTTGTCCGATTTCACTGAGTAATAAGACCAACTTACTGTAGTCTGTAAGTTATTTCATATAACCACGGTACAGTACGACCAACTTATCTGTTTAGTTGACTGGAGGCGCTACAGTAGTATTCTCGTAACCAAATTGACAGACATCCGTAGAGTTATTGTAGTTCCATAATTTGACTAACTGTTTAAATAAGTTGGTCGCACTGTATCTGATAAGCATTATTGTGTATGTGATATTGCTGTCCCCTTCGCACTTATGTCAATCCAAACGAGAGTGACAGATGACAAAACTGACAAAACTATCGCATGTCTTGGATTAATCCAGTGTAGAGCTGCAAACAAACTTATACTAAACTGTGGCAGTATCGGTCATACATTATGTCCAGACCACATAAAAGATTATTTTTTTGTTTACATTAGAATGGCTGTCAAGGCATTTTTGTAAGAAATTTGTTGTAGCCAGTTGCACCCATATAAACGAAACGTCACTCATTCGAAATCAGTTAGCAACTGTGATGCGGAGTTCGACGCGTTTGTCTAAATAAGAATGTTCAATCAAAATTCACTCATATGCCTGGTAAAAGATTTTCCTTGTCATTTCCATTTTATTTTATTCTCTTTTCTGTGGTCCATACGAATGGCAAAGCGTCACCCTTCTTGGTCGAAATTCCACTTATTCGTATCAAGCGTTTTGCCTCTTTCATTAGCTACCAATGGAACGCCTTGTCTTTGTCTGTGTTTCCGCAGCATTACAATCATGAAGTGTTCAAGTCTAGGGTTAATAGGTTACTAATATTACTAAATAGGTTAGTAATATTACTGGGCAAACGTGCTCTATCTTCTGCCGCATCGTCACTTTCCATCACGCGAGATGCCGGTCAAACGTTAACTTAGACATATGTAAAAAAGAGCGATCTGGTGCACTGGATGTTTTGCAAACCGAAAACGCATGTATGTCCGCCGAGACATTTACAAACATGCACTGGGCCAGCATGATGAACTGTGGTCCAGCCTCTCTCTCTAAAAGAAAGCCCTTGTCCTAGCAGGGTGAACATGGATAGGCTGATAATGAAGATTTACAGGTTTTGCGTTAGCTTACAATATAATTTAATAGCCCGCTGGTGCAGTTGGTAGTGAACCTGCCTTCTGCGCTGGGGGTGTGGGTTCGGTTCCCACCTAGGACAAACATCAATGTGATGTATATCTAAGTATGTATGTAAAATAAATATGTATGTATATCAGTCTCTGGCATATCACAAGCTTTGCTTAGTTTGGGATCAGATAACAGTGTGTACAAAAAAATATACAACTCCTTTGTTTATCTGGCTGGTCTAAAGTCTTATTTATGTGTCTTGCGCCTTATGACACCGCCTTAGCATGCGTGGGTTGCAACCACAGACCTATATCCAAGAAGACGCCTCAAGTAGGCCTACCTTGCATGTCATATTTCCAATACAATCATGATTAATCGTCATAATTGAGTCCGGCATTCTGTTCAATCGGTGCCGCGACAAGACGTATCAGTTTAAAACGAAATGGGTTAATTGTGCAATACTGAGTTGTAAGAATATCGCCAATAGAGTTGGCCGACAGAATAAAGATATATTTTTTCACTTTTAGGTAAGAAAAATTAGACACGCTTAATTTTCATACACTTTGGACCGCTTGTGAAGTGTTAGATATATTATGTTTGTGGTTGTAACAGGTAGTGGTAAGCATCTGCCTCTACCCACAACGTTTGGGTAACCACCTCGAGGGCAAACTTTACAAGTTATTAGGCATATTAATCACGGCATTGATTATAAATGAGGGTTCCGGTCATTTTGTATCGCACGATGGCTTTTATCTTAAGGTGGCAGCTCAGCAGGTAAATTTAACACAGGTTTTAACTACAAAAAAAATATTGAGACTTACAATAAAACAATTTATCGTTTAAAACGTCTTTTGTATCTCTATTCCTATTAGCTCAAAGGATTCAGTGTTTTTGATTAAAATAATGTAAAATACACGTAAAATTTGCAAGTTGAAGTGGCAATGGGCAGGCCACATCGCTCGAAGAACCGATAACCGATGGGGAAGAAAGGTTAAGGAGTGGAGACCACGAACCGAAAGACGCAGCATGGGTAGGCCTCCCACTAGATGGACTGACGACATTGTGAGAGTCGCGGGCATCCAGTGGATGCAAAAGGCAGGCTGTTATTCAGTGCGGAGGTTAAAGGGGGAGGCCTATGTTCAGCAGTGGACGTCTTCTGGCTGATGATGATGAAAATACAAGTGATAAATTCGTTAAAAGTGTTAATTAATCAAAAATTCAAAATATTCAATTATCAAATAATGTACTTTATTTTGTGTTTTTAATTAGGACTATATATATATTATACTTTTTTAAACGATAACACAATGTATAGTTTTTAGAAGTACATTAAATTGTGTCTCGATTCATTTGTTCGAAAGATCGTTTGAATAAGTATACCTATTGCAACGCATTCACACACACGGCTTAGTCGAATACAGTAGATACGGCGTAATTGAAATGAGCTTTGATCTCGGTAAATCGTCAGTTAAGCCTACTTTGGTTAAGCTGGCTCTGGTAAAGCAGGCCCCGTTAAAGCAAGCTCGGTTGAAGCAGACTCGCTTAATTGGTTCTATTGACATTTGTTAATTGAACACTATAGGTTAACCGAGGTTAGGTTAGGTGGTTGGTTATTCTGAAAACTCATAAGAAGCGTTTTGATTTCACTTTTATTGTGCAAACTGCTAGTCTGTGGCCTAGCATCGCTGCCTGAATAAGAATGTTCCCTGATAGTTACAATCTGGGTGTCATCAAATCGCAGGTGAATCAGTTTTTTCTTGACAAGCGTGATCCACCAATCTCATCATCTCCTAACATCAGGCGAGGTAGTGGTCAAACGCTAAAACTAATTTATTGACTAAAACACTGTTTTAAGCTATCACGGTTGTTCACTAAAGTTATAAATAAATAAATATTCGTGACATTTGCTCACACGATCATCTGACACCAAACTAAGCAAAGCTTGTGATCTGGCTGCCAGAGACTGATATACATACATATATAGTTTTAAATACATACTTAAATAGATATTAACAACCAGATATAGAACAAACACAAATGTTCATCACACAAATGTTTCAAGTTTATTTCAAGTTTCAAGTTTATTTATTTCATTGATACAAAAGCCACTAAATTTAATACTTAAAAATACTAAGCTAGCTACTTATTATTTTCGTTATAGTACCTAGGTATGCAAACAATATTCGGCTTAAGATAACATATAGGTTGGTCCACAGAACCTACACTAAGCAAAGCTTGTAAAAATCTTTTCCTTGGTGGGAATTACATTTCACAATCAGCAAAACTAAACAAAGAAATATGTACCAGACCTAACCTTCATTTTAAAAGGCTTCTATTTTAATTTTCAATATATGTGATAACGTCTTATATTTGTAGAACGGCCGGTGAAAACTTGGCCAAACGTTTCATCGCAATAAAGCTATAAGCAGTTATAAACAATTTTGCAGTTTGTAAGTACATTATAAGTGACAGAATTACAACAAACAAACTGCTAGACAGAGACTATAGTATTTACAATAGTTATTAGTGGTGCTATTTAATATTTTTTGCACATACTTACGGTCATCTGACCCCAAACTAAGCAAAGCTTGTGATAAGGCTGCCAGAAACTAATATACATACATACATACATAGTTTTAAATACATACTTAAATAGATATTAACAACCAGATATAGAAAAACACAAATGTTCATCACGTAAATGTTTGTCTTAGGTGGGAATCGATCCCACGCCCCCAAGCTCAGAAGGCAGGTTCACTACCAACTGGACCAACGGGCTATCAATGGATAGTTTACGGGATACCGTTTTTTTATTTACTATCCACGGTAAATATCCCGTAAATAATCATAGAACTTTACTAAACCTAAAGTTGTATAGCGGAAAATGTGGTGGCTATCCATTGATTTACAAACCACATGGATGTTTGTGTCACTGCAATATTCTTGGCTTACGTGAAAAATGCGTTTATTCCATTCTGTCTGACTAGTAGTTCGATGATCTAACTGTTTAGACAAAAAATAAACAATTTGTTAGACTGGCTAGTCGAACATTTTGGACACGCAAATTTTATACCAGATAGAACTACTGGTAGTAAAGCACAGTGAAAACAAAAATGTTGTCGTACCTAGTTGACAGTATTTGCGTTAAGTGTAAAAAGGGTTAACCACCATTTAGGCAGGGCGCAAACGTGGACACTTTTGTGTCTTGTGTCGGATACAAGCTACCAATGAATATTTGATTTCTATATAATCAGTATGAAATCAGCCTCCCTGAAGTGAACTCCCTGCGCAGACTCTGTGTCCATTTGCTTCCACTTGATTGGATTTTTGTTGCCAACACGGCACACCAAGTCAGGTGTGCCGTGTCGGCAACAAAAATGGTCTACGTTTGCACAGCGCCGATAACTGTACTAAAGCATAACCCTTGTTTGTTTGACAAGAAGGGTATTTTTTTCTTGTAACACGAATGCTAAGCCGCCAGGTCAGATATAACGCATATTGCTTTAACTACAGATTTTTTTTCTGTGGCTTTAACCAGCCGGAAAAATCTGCCTGATTACATTTTACCAAGATGTCACCGAAAAAATATTATCCTAACCTAACCTCGTTACCAATACCAGCCCAATACCAGCCTAATACGCTGCCTATAACTTTTCGTACCCCATAAATCTTGTTGCAAACGACGCGGCACATACACCTACATAAACACGAGGAAATAACATAAACTTTACGCTGTTTTATAAACAGGCTCTTTGCAACACCAGAAAAGGCCAAAAAGGGTATTTTTTTATTACGAGAAGGTACCTACTGATATCTAACTCACAATGATGCGTGAAGTCAAAAAAGACTTGGGGATATTCGTGTAACCTAGATTTTATAACCAGACAAAATATATTAAAGGTAAGGAGGAAATTCGACTGGTGTTTGTGAATCTTCCCTAGACTTATTTATTATTGGAGTGCGTAAGGGTTAGAGTATACGAAACGGGTCACTCAGGAAACGGGAAATAGCTCAGCGAAAGTTGACCTGATGCCAAGGTGACCAAATGTTGACCCACCATCAAACTAAAAAGGGGGTTAGCAGTTTTTTTAATAATGGACATCAGGTTACTTCCTTTATCTCAGCGAGAGTTGATCTGCGGTCAAAGTAATTCGTACAAAGTTACCCACCACCATGCCACCCATCGACCTGACCTGTGACGCAAAAAAGGTCAATATATCAAAAATCAAGGTCAAGCTCAATGACCTCCGGGGGTGAAGGTCATTTTATATAGTTTCTTATTCTCTGACAAAAAAAAATGAAAATAATGGGTTTTCGGAAAATGAAATGCTATTTTTTATTAGTTTATGAACTGAAAATTAGGGTAGGTTGTCATTCAATAAGGATTTTTAATTACTTCAACAATAAAGTATGAGTATGTGTGTATGTCAAAAGCTTGGAATGTCTACGGTTAAACGGGCTCCAACTTCTAGCGCATCATCGCTTTCCATCAATGAGATTGTGGTCAACTTTAGCCAAGTACAATGTAAAAAAGTGTGTGCTTAGCTTAAGACCACACATAAGAATGGAAAACTTTATCAAGTTGGCTATCACTCTCGCTCCCTTAGTTGCCTCGAGCTGACTTAAGATAAATAATAAATAAAAAATAAAAAAAACCCGAACGAGTATCTGTACGTGACGGTCACGCAAGTTCAATGCTTTATCCCCCCCCCCCATCTCAAAAAGTATCCAACATGCCTAAGGGTGGTTTCACATCAAAAAAATCTATTAGTTTACGTACTACCTAGAACGAAAGTCACCGACAGAGCCCGCCGGATTAGCAAGTTGAAGTGGCAGTGGGCAGGGCACGTATCACGCAGAACAGATGGCCGATGGAGCCGAAAGGTTATGGAATGGAGACCACGGACCAGTAAGCGCAGCGTAGGACATCCACCCACAAGATGGACATACGATGTAACAGAGACCGCAGGGAAACGCTGGATGCAGGCCGCTTCCAACCGGCCCTTTTAGAGATCGATGGGGGAGGCCTATGTCTAGCAGTGGACGTCCTATGGCTGAAATGATGATGATGAAGACTAGCTAGAAGTACTTGTTTAAGTCGATAAAGATTGAGCTATTTCCTAAACCTTAAAAATTGAACCGAGCAGATAGCCAAAGGTTGCCTGGAAGAAATCGCTTTAGGCGATAAGGCCGCCCATTATACTGCCGTTTATTTGTTTTATTAATGTCAGTTTAAGTTTCATTTGTATTTTCGGTGTGTAATAAAGTTGTATTGTATATCTGGTGGCACTGTACAGTTGTACACTTCCATTCATAGCAGACACGTCCTCGCAAAGGGATGATAATAAATAGTACGTCGACGTCAAAATTAGGTTTTATTTGATTCTCCGCACGTTGTGACACCTCATACGCGACTTGACGCGGGAAGTAATTGTGTGAGATTTTTTCTTCTTTTACGGACTTGCTTGAGCTGTGACCGAGATTGGGTAACAGCCTGGATATGATATAAGATTTCTATGAAGGGTTTTTTGCTTCTTTACTTTTTTACTTTTTAACCTCTGGACGCAAACAGGGGTGTTATAAGTTTATGTATCTGTGTTTGAAAACCAGGCCTCATTACAAGGTAGTCGTCATCTTCTATCACGCCATTAGGTAATTAATAATTATGATGTTAAGCCCCTAGCCTAACAGTTGCTATAAAGATTTAAAAAAACTGTGTCATTGCTTGTATCATCTCATTTAAAATAATGAACACATTTATTTCAATTGAACACATTTTCCAAGCACTTATTTTCAATATTTCAACTCTAACATTTTAAATTACCTTAAATTCTTAGGCATTTGAATACCACAGCTCTTTGTTTTTTTTTCTACATATTTAACCGTTTCAGGCAAGGTGTCGCAGATATTAGGTTTAGTAGTGCGTACCCTCGTTTACTTTGAGTATGTGACCTGGTTGATAAGTTTTTCTGAATTTTGCATGTCTGCCGCCCTAACCTTTGTTTGTGAGGTGAAAGTCTTACGTGACCAATATTTTAACGACTTCTTTTAATCTTAAAATACGCACGCAATACGCGAGTTTTAATAAATAAAAGAAATTAATTCACACCAAAATATGTATTCTCATTTTAAACATTGCGAAATAGAAGCTTCTCTTTTTTCTATTGTCAATTGCTGAAGTGGCAGTGGGCCGGCCATATTGCCCGAAGAACCGATAACCGATGGGATAGACAAGGTTTGGAGTGGAGACCACGTTTAGGCAAACTTAGTGTAGGACGACCTGCGGCCAGATGCAGTGACGACCTGCGTAAAACGGTGGGTAAAAACTGAATACAAAGAACTGCCGACTGAGCTCAGCCGAGCCTATGTTCAGCAGTGGAAAGTTAAAAGACTGATTATGGTGATGATACATTTCTGGCATGTTCTTTATTATGTGAAAGCCTTGGGCCCTTAAGGAACCGAGAGCTCACCTCATTTTAAAAAACCCTTTCAGAGCGCATCTTGAACAAAATGCTGGTGTGTTGCCCAATGCATAAGCATTGCCATTCAGCTTGGTAATGCCGCCAGCATGCTGTGTACGCTGCCAACTGGAAGAGGACTTATGCATTTGGATTGTCTTTAGACCTTCAACGGTCTACGCGCAGTCTAAATGTTTCTGTAGTGATGTTACCTTTTATTTTATTTAAACCAAAGGCACTAGCCAGTAAAAAAACTTACGCTACAATTGAGTTTTTTGAGCATTTGCATTGTTTTTAGATCTTCAACGGTGTATAGGCAGTCTGACTGTTTCTGTCGTGTTAGTTTGCTTGTATTTTGTTTAATTAATAAAGAAATTAGCCAGTAAAAAAACACTTCAACTAATTTCACTTTACTGCTTCAGGTTCACCGCTCCTGGAATACAGTGGGGAATTTACTAATGACTGTGACATGAATAGTTAATGTCGGACACGCTAACTTGCCGTCCAATAGGTGTTATTACTTCCATCATAATCAATACCTTATCAATTGTGAAAAACCGACCGAGTTAGCACAAAAAAGCAGGAGTTTTTTTGGTAGAAATCGAAATTACAAAAATTCAACGTGACTATAGTGCATTGCCGCGCAGAGTTTTGTACTGTAAAAGTTCTAAATTTAAAATGAGAACTGAATTGCTGTGAACAAGAGTGAGGCTTACCATCAGGCAAGTGACCTGCTTGTCTCTTTAGTTACTTATATCAAAAATGGTTTTAGATTGGTTTCATTTGATATTTTAGCTTTTGTATTAAAACACTGTTTTAAACTATCACGGTTGTTCACTAAAGTTATATGATTATTTACGGGATATTTACCGTGGTAAGGTTGTGGAATGAGCTCCCGATATTTCGGCGCAGTTACATAAATAAAAAATAATCATATAACTTTTGTATTAAATCCCGTAAAGTGTGATGCATGCCCACCGCATGTCTGCCTTAGAAAAAGGCGTAACGTGCGATAAGCAGTAAAGAGGTGCCTAAGCGAATGACTGCTATTCGTGAATTTATTCCTGCTCAAACGATCGGTCCACCGACAATTCAAGTTCACTCGTTTGTAGCTAATTTCAATCAATAGATAATGATTGCAACTTTATCGTAAATGAGAATCAAACGAGGTTTAAATAAATTAAAACCGACACTGGCTGACATATAAGAATGAATTGCAGTGGAAATATGATAAGCTGATATCATGTTGATGATGATGATGATAAATAAAGATACTTTATAGACAATATTTTAATAAAATTTAAATACTTATATCACTTACTTAATATAACTAAAATAACTATTAGATTAATCCTTACAGTAATTTTTCCGTAAGTAACTAATTTTCTTCACCAAAATATGCAAGAACCCAAACCCGCAACATTTCTTACGAAATAGTTGATCCAACTTCAGCCTACGTGTTCTTCAAGCCAGTATTAAGACGGATCAAGTTGAAAGAGAATATTTTAACTATGCCAACTCTTTGGTAACTTTCTTCGGGTCCTTCGAAGATTCGTCGCTTTAATATGTCAGAAGTATGCGTGAAACTTGGGTGTTCTCTCGAGTGCATTGTCCTGTAGCTAAGGATTTTGAGATATTAACTGTTCTATGTATTACTTGTTCTGTATTTTATTATCTTTTATCCCATTTACTTGAAGACAACCAGATTGTAACTAACGGGGAGCACCCATTCAGGCAACGAATTCAACATACTAGCAGTTCGCACAATAAATGAAAAAATAATAATAATACTTTCATAAATGACGGAGTTCTGAGGTTCTCACAAGGTGGAAAACAAAAATAACAAGGGACAAAAAAAAAAAGAAGAAAGCCTTTTAACGAACACGCTAAACCAACTTTTTATTGTAATGTGTTATTTAATTTTTGTGACATTCTTTTTTTTTTTTTTTTTTAAGTGTTTATTGTGTAGACATAATAGACAACCATTTATTTTGAAATTTTTTGCATGGTATTGAAATTTTTGAAATTTTGATTTTGAAATTTTGAAATTTAAAAATTAAAAATTAAAAATTTAAATTTTGAAATTTTGATTTTGAATTTTGATTTTGAAATTTTTTGCATGGTATTTATTGTATAATGATAATTTATTTTGACTCTTAATTAATTATTGTATAACGACCATTTATTTATTATGTATTTTTTTTTTTTTTATAATCACCTTTTGTATTGTTTCTATAATATATTGTGACAAAAATGTATTCTTCGACATGTAATTAGTTAAACTGGTAGGTATTTAAATTCCATAATTATGTAATATTATCTGTCATTAGTGTAATTGGTTTTTGAACCGTGCTAATTGAATAAATAAATACAAAATACAAATGTGCAAAAGTAGCGTCGTAAAAGGCACTTATGCATGGATTATAATTAAATTAATAGAATCATAAAGAAGTTTCCACACTAAAATCGTGCCTAGGTAAGATTTCAGCCTGTAAAAATTTATTTTAGATTTATTACAATACAGTGCTCAACTTCTCCGTAGCTCGCGTAAGTTCTGTAATTTAGTTAACTATAGTATGAAATAAAAGCCAGGAAAGTTTGTTAATTCATAAATTGTTATAATGCTAATACGTGCTACGAAGTTTTGTTCAAAAATTTTCAAATTTTCGTGCTTATATTTCGAGGGTCGTTAAGGAAACTTTGTTTTTAGTTGGCCTTTTTATTATTCTATAAATTAATAATAACTCGTAGTTTTTTTTAATTTAGTACCTATTGGATTTAGTTTCACCCAATTAAATAGCTGCCTAGTTTTTTTAGGCAATTATACAAAAAAATACAAAATGTGGAATCTAGTTTACTCAAGAAACCTGATATAAAAAAACACCCAACCATTAGATATCACAATAAAATCAAAAGAACCTGCAAGCTTAATCAATTTCCAAAGACGAAGTGTTAGTTTAATATTTCCGTAGGTAATTTCCAAATTCCATACAAAATTTTAATTTCGAAATTGATTGATTAATATACTAGCGGTCTACCCCGGCCTCGCACGGATATTATTGGAGTTATAGTAAGGATCCCAATTTTTTTTGAAAAATATAATAATATAGCTTATGTCACACGGGAATAGTGCAGCTTCCCAAGAGTGAAAGATTTTTTCAAATCGGTTCAGTAATTTCAGACCCTATTCAATGCAAATAAACAAACAAGCAAACAAACAATCAAATCTATCTTCTTTATAATATTAGTATAGATGTAACTTGTTTTGTTTTTACGCACGAAAATATGCATATTTCTTTCTCCACGCAAGTACATCAATAGAGACAACACTTAGAAACTTCTAATAGAAATTTCCGGATGAATAGAAGCAAAAACAACGTTTTTTGTCGTCCGATTTTCAGACTTACAAAATGCTGTGTTCCAAATACTCGTTACCTAAAATATTATAATACAAATACAAATATTTATTAATAACACCAATGTTACATGTCAATAAAAGGCAAATTCTGTCTTATAATTACATTGAATTCATTGCATAAAATAATTGTAAAATTGTATATATAATAATTTCAAATATATTAATATACAAATTAATGGTCCGGCAATTCAAAGAAATCAGCTATTTCGTAAAATAGATTTTCTTGTAGCTAGGACTTAATTTCCTTTTTAGTAGTTATTTTAGTATAATTTGGTACATTTTGCCGTTTGTATTCATCCCATTTTAGGGCACCATAGATTTTCATTAATGTCAATCTTGATAATTTTGGAACATGTATGATTGAAAACTTTTCAAAGTTCGCGTCTATTCACCCCATTGTAGAATACCATAGATAAATTTCCATTATCGTCAATCTAAATAGGTCTAGAAAAAGTACGATAATACTTTCTAAATTCCGCGACTATTCGCCCGTCGTAGGAACATAAATTTACAGAAATATAAATGTCTGGAAATAGTACGTCTTTTTTAATTTTGCTTATAATATACATTCCATCGTGGGATACTACCATATATAAATTTACATAATGCTAATCAAAGGTCCAAAAAATTTATACGATAAAAAACTAACCAAATATCGCCTATATTCACCACATTGTATGGTATTATAGATAAATTTATAGTTTATACACATGTCAATCTGAATAGGTCTGGAAATTGTACAATATAAAATATTTATGATTTGTGTCTATTCACCCCGTAGATTCACCCCATTGTAGGGGTATCAATGCCATAGATAAATTTCCATAACTGACAACCTGATTGAGAATCGAGCAAACAAATTAATACGTTGCCAATAAACTTTTATGATACCAATTATTATGTTATTCGAATGCCAAAGGTATCCAATTTGATACAATCTTTGATAACTCCTAATAAATTGCTGTTCTAATTTAGTTTCAATCTATATTTTTGACATAATAGAGCAACTAGAAAGAGCAGTAAAAGAAATAAAACAAACGATTTAGCAATGATGATAGAGTATTTAAATATCTTTACAGAATAATGCTGCTAAAGATTTTCTATTTTAGAAACTGATACTGACAAGACATCAAAACTGTAACTGATACAAACTATCAAGTATTCCGAGCATAGACAATTGAGTTAGGTAACTTAGGCCTGAGTTGTATTCTAAAACTGACATTGATACTAAGTAGACGTATGAGAATTAAATCAGTATTATAACTCCGTGGAATACTAGCCCTCATATTCATAAACATAACGAAGGTACCTCCAGTTCCCACCTTAATTGCTCACTTTGCTAAGATTCCCTTTCATTCCTCCAAGCCTCCCTCATATTTGGTATCGTTTCTCAAGGTTCCCTCAGTCAACTTTAAAGTGAGTCATTACGTCATAGATGACGTCATCAAATCTATAGACATTCTTTGATAAGGTAACCTTAGCAAGGTAACCTTGAGGTCACCTTATTTTTTCGACTTAAAATGCCAAAACACTACTTAAGCACCTTAAGGGTGAGAATAGGGAGGTAACATCTATGAATATGGTATGGGGTTAATGTTTTTTATTTCTTATACTAGTGATTTAATTTTAGACATTTTGTGCATTTAGCCAATGTAAAGTGTAAAATATTTTACAACACATTTGCTCAAAAAGTGCACTTACGAAGCCTGTATACATCGTTCGAAAGTCAAACATTACGGATCATACAACGGAGCGTGCGGTAATGAATTTTACCACACGCTCCGTTGTATAGCACCGTGCGTGTACTTTACGGTATTTTTTTAATTTCCATTTTTTGTTTTTTTCTCGCAAATTTGTTGTAAAACGTTGTATGGCATACGTGCGGATTGGTTATTACAAACTCGTGACTATGGTAAGCCCTCGACTTCGCCTCGGGCTTACATTCGTCTACTCGTTTGTAATAACCAACTTACCGCACTTGTATCATAAATATTTTAAGTTTTGTTTTAGTATTTTTTTGTAATTGGATTACTAAGCATCGATAACGTGCAAAAGTGTAGTCATAATTTTATTCAGTGAACTCTTATTAATTCCGATTCAAAGTGCGTGTGTGTGTGTGTAAATAATATGCGACAGCGCCTTAACGCTTTCTGCGCTTTCTGGAAAGGGTCAAACTTGGGTCTTGGGTCTTGGATATCAAACGGAAGCCTATTATTAATTTTAAAAAAAGCAAGCAAACAAGTTTTCAGTCGCCATACAATTTACTTGCCTGCGACGTCATAAGGACATTCGATCTAATTAGAGCATTTGCAGTCAAGTCACGTGATCAATGGAAAAAAACTATTTATATTATGTTTTTTTCTGAAAACCAAGACATTTTTTAAAATGTTTTTTTTTATTAAATTATATATCTCTTCTCTATCTCTTCTATATCTCTACATAGTATAAATTAAAGTCGCTTTCTGCGTCATGTCTGTCTGTATGGCCGCTAACTCCTCCTAAACCACAAAACGGATTATGATACGGTTTTGACCATCAGTTAAATACATTTTCACGGAAGGTTTATGTATATAATTATATTATTATATATTATTTAAAACTAGCGACCCGCCCCGGCTTCGCACGTAAATTACACCCGTGCGAAGCCGGGCGGGCAAATTTTAAATAATAACCTTCTAGGTTCTAGGTACCGGATTAGCAAGTTGCAGGGCACATATCATGCAGAACAGATGGCCGATGGGGCCGAAAGGTTCTGGAATGAAAACCACGGACCAGTATGTAAAACAACTTTAGTTTAATCATTTAATGTATAGATGAACTAACAACACCATTATAATGAAACTGTATTGGCGAAGAGGTGATTTCTTGGCCGAAATGCTAACAAGTAAGTGCAGCGTAGGACGTCCACCCACAAGATGACGACCTAAAAGAGATCGCAGGGAAATTTTGGATGCAGGCCGCTTCCAATCGTCCTATGGTTGAAATGATGAACCTTCTAGAATTACACCAGCATGAATCATATTTTTAATACAGTCAAATACCCTATTGTAGATTCCAAACTTTGCAAGTATACTATACCTATTTTTTATTATTTATTTTATTTTATTAAACGATAATAATGAGTAATAATAACCTATGTAATCCAAATGACGATACGATCGTTTGGTACCGTCGAACTGATCTGATAATGGAGCCAGGAGGTGAATAGTGGAAGTGGAACTCTTCAATGGCCACTGGTAAACCCCTACCCGGATTTGAGGTCAGTTGGTTTGTTTTAACGGGTGTTTTTAGTGTTTTAATTTATTTCAGAAAACCTGAGCTACTGGTTTACACACGTGCTCTGTGTAAAGTCTTGAAAGTCTATTGAAGGTGAACATTCATTTGTACACTAACTACGTCAAAGGTACAGACAGTGGGTCAATTACACTCAATCGATCGAATTAGACTTGGCAAATTCTTCAGTCGTTATTTCCACAGATGATTTGACAAGGTTTTACCTGATGATGTAAAGCAAAAAAGAGTATTTAACATTTATGCAGATGACTGATTTGGCAAAATTGCACGTCTGCCTTGTGAGCTTCAAAAATTCGATTCAGGCTGACGTTTAAATGATGCATTTTAAAAATAAAGATTAAGTGACTTCAAAAACTATAGAAAAAAATATCTAAATCGTACTGCTCAGTAAAAATAAAATTATGCGTGATCATACAAATTAAAAAAAAAAAAAAAAAAACTTCAAGTCTAGAGTGAATAGGTTTCTTCTAGGCAAGCGTGCTCCATCGTAGGCCGCATAACCTAACCTAACATCAGGCGAGTTAGCGGCCAAGCGCAAGCATATTTTTTATTTTAAAAAAATGCATTGAGTAGAAAACCTCCCTTTTTGTCGGTTACAAATCTAGCAAAACTGATTAATGTTTACAGTTTTCAGCTTTGTACAGATCCTTTCTCAGTTTGTTGTAGTTATACATAAAACGTAATAGCAACATATGCGATATAAGACACAATTAGCGAACAATACTGTTAGTTATGAAATAACTTTGCTCATAACGTAGCTCGTCGTCATTCGTGACAAACTAACTTGTGACAATACTTCGTTCGTAGTGGAGTTTACTTAGATATGTAGAGAAATATGCTTTGAACTCCCTCTGTACACCATTTCATAATGTGCTCCAATTTCATGAAATAAAATTTGTCTTTTGTCTGCTAACTATTCCATTGCTACTCTACGTGTATCAAAGAGGAGGTAAGGACATCCTCTAAATAAACGAAGAATAGTCATGAAATAGTTCTTTCGTGTTTTTTCTTCTATTTAGAAACATTGCTACTCTACATTTATCATAGAAGAGGTAAGGAAATACCCCCCTAAATAGTTTTTTCGTGTGTTGTCTTTTGTTTAGCAACATTGCTATTCCACTTTTATCAAAGAGGGGTAAGAAAGTCACCCCCAAATAAACGAAAAGTAGTCATGAAGTAGTTATTCTGTGTATTTTCTTTTGTTTAGCAACATTGCTACGCTACATTTATCATAGAAGAGGTAAGGAAATACCCCCCTAAATAGTTTTTTCGTGTGTTGTCTTTTGTTTAGCAACATTGCTATTCCACTTTTATCAAAGAGGGGTAAGAAAGTCACCCCCAAATAAACGAAAAGTAGTCATGAAGTAGTTATTCTGTGTATTTTCTTTTGTTTAGCAACATTGCTACGCTACATTTATCATAGAAGAGGTAAGGAAATACCCCCCTAAATAGTTTTTTCGTGTGTTGTCTTTTGTTTAGCAACATTGCTATTCCACTTTTATCAAAGAGGGGTAAGAAAGTCACCCCCAAATAAACGAAAAGTAGCCATAAAATATTTTATCAGTGTTTTTTCTTTCGTTGGGAAACATTGCTACTCCACGTATATCAAAGAGGGGGGTAATGACGTAACTCCCTAAATAAACGTAAAGTAATCATGAAATATTTACTCCGTCTTTTGTCTGTCTAGTAACTATCCCATTGCCACTTCACGTTTATCAATGAGGGGTGTGTAAGGGCGTAATCCCCTCATTCACTAACGAGTAGTATCCATGAAATAATTACTCAATCTTTTGTCTTTTGCGCTAGTAAATTAAGAGAAAAAGACAAAACACTGTATCACTATTTAATATTTTTATCTACGCGTTTATTTACAAGAGGGTTAAATACTAAGAAATGTTAAGGTGGTTCGTTTCACAAATGGCGGGAAATTCATATTTCAAACAGTTTTCTTGTCCTTGTACCCAGGCGAGGTAATTATTGTAAACGATCATGATGTTTGCGCAAATTGATTATTATTCTTTACAAAATCATGTAAAGCCATTTATCTCTGCACATTATTACTTACATTTGTGAATAAACAAATTTTTGCTGTTTCAAACGGTATATTGACAAATATAAGTAATAAGGTGCGTTACTGGTTAAATAGTTGTACATTATAATGTAAAGAACAACCAACAATTTGCGCAAACACTGTGTTATTTAAAAATAATTACCTGGCCGGGCTACTAGGACCAAAAAACTGATTAAAATTTGTATTTCCCGCCATAGGTGAATCGTACCACCTTAACACGTTCGTTGCATTACGAGATCTATCAGATCTCTTGCAGGACTTTTGTATTGTGCGTTGACTATAATCGTGTTATTTCACTCCTTGCGGGAGGCTCTAACGTGTGAAGTTATCTAAGTATGAGTAAGACAAATATACATATTTGCTTCCTACTTAAAGGTAAATTCAAAGACATAAAAAAACTGTATTTTTAGGAGACCGATTAGGTCTCAAACGCACCAAAGTGTAGGTTAGTTACGAGATCTTTTAGGTCTCCAAAGCACCAGTTGAAAGTTCTTTGAAAATGATGGCGCAGTGAACGTGTTAAGCAACGAGTGCTCAAACGGTACAAATTTCAAACGGCCCTAATTTCAAAAGGCGTTTCCTATACAAATAATGTTGACGCCAACATAAAATAATATTTAATAAGTTACTTGGAGCCATGCCGCCCGTTTCCTTTGATCAGCGCGGCTTGTTAGTTTAGGCTCTCACAATTACCATTTCTGAGTCAAATCCACAATAAATATTCATTGGATTTTGTAACATTCACGTTTGCAATGATAACGGTGACTGGATTTCGGGTAGGTTCGAATAGTTTCGCCTAATTGAAATGTATGCCGTAATGCCATATAGAAGTTTTGGTTTGAATTACGGCCTTGGCCTTTTGATATAAAAACATTGAGATTTACGTAAATGATTCTCATTAGCGTTATACATTTGAGATTGGTGATCTAATGCTCTTATACAGGTTGTTGAGCGTAACTTTTATCACACGAAGAGACTTGCAAAAACGATAAATATAAAGCTACCATTATTATTTTCATATAAATTACAGTTATAATTTTTTATGCCGATACTCAGTCAACAAAGTCATGGTAAACCCTTGATTTATCTCGCCCGAATGCAGTACTGTGGAAAAAGGCCGTAAATTCAAATTATTCGCTTCGGAAATTATCCAACGAAGGTATTATTTGCTTTTAACGAATTCTAAATAGGATTACATAAATTATAACATTTTCGCTCTGACACCTCGAATATACAGGGTTTAATTTGAAACATAGTTGAAATAATACTATATTAGAAGCAGAGTTGTGATAAGATAGTAAGAATTGAAACTGCATAACTTATTTCGGTTAAGAATAATAAATAAGTTGTAATCCTTCGTATATGGAATCATAACACGGCAATGAATTAACAATGTAAAATATGGGCCGAATTAAGAACCTTTCTCCTTTTTTGGTGGTGTTTTTTAAATGCAGATTTTTTTTGTAGCACTGCCATTTAGCGTGGTGATGCTGCTAGCATGCAAGGTGCGCTGCCAACTGGTAGTGGGCTACAGCATAAATAGGCATGATGACTAATATTTTTTTATTACCTCATAAAAAAAAAAACTGATCATAAATAGAGCACATCAACGAAAACAAAATAAAAATTAGTTCAAAAATAAATGAGATATTAGCTTTGTAATTTCATGCTAGACAGAAAGCGCACTATACTGAGCCGTGACGTCACGCCTCGGGCGCGCCATATAAATGCTATACTAACACACGCTTCGCGAGAAAGGGATAGAGCATCCCCTCTCTATCCCCACCTAAAACTTTAAACACTCATATCTCAGAGATTTATCGTATATATTTTTTTTTGTATGTGTGATGTATTTAGTTATATTCATCGCTAAGCCGGTTATTTGTAATAAATTAAACATTAGATCACATGCCTATTGTCTTCACCATAGACCTTCAACGGTCTATGGCAAATTGGGCAAACCAACTATTTTTGTATAATAGGCTTAGTTTAAAAATAATAATAGGCTTGCTTTGGATCGTAGCTTAGGCTTGGTTGCACCAAGTAGTTGTCAAAGTTAAGGTTTATGACAAATTTGACAATAACAATAACGCTGACTTTAGCAGTTACTGCAAAATGCGTTGCACTAGCGTATTCCTTATCATAGTTAAAGTTACCAGGGTTGCAAGTCAAATGAGACCTTATTTACTCCAGATGCATAGGTGGAATTATATTTTATGCATCTGACAGATATTTAAAATAAACAATAGCGAATCGTGGGCAGTTACGGTTAATAGCTAAAGTTATGACGTCATTTAACAATTGTCAGATGGTGCAACTAAATTTTTGCCTAACCGGTACTTTAACTGAAATGTCGATGTTTGTTAAAGCTAAAGTAACATGATGCAACCCACCCTTATTAAGCCATGATGCGGTCTACAATGGCGCATGCCTAGAAGACACCTAGAGTGTAACTATCGGGAAAACTCATTGAGGCAGCGCATTCCACAGACTAGCAGTTCGTACAGTAAAAGTCGAATCGGAGCTCTTCGTACGGATTTTTGGAATATCATTATTTTTTTTAATATTTTTTTTTCATGACTGTGGATTCAATGTCCTTTAGTCGTAATCTTAAACAGTTTACATGGTCTTAATAGCGTCAAACAAGTCATAGTCACAGTCAGAGTCAAGCTAAATAAGTCACGGTCAAGTCAAACTCATGCCCCTGTAAAGTGGTGGAGACTTTACAAGAGGCTCCTATGGAGTTTTGGAAACAACACGAAAAGACACGTTTCACCTCGTTATATCACTCCCACACTCGAGCACGTTGACGAGCACATAATGAATAATAATTCACCATTTAGTACACATTAACACTCGAAAATACACAAGTTTAGGAAAATAATCCAACGAGCCGACATGTTTTTTTTTTCCACGTTAGCGCCAAAACTCCGGTAATATCAACCATGAAGCGGTGTTGCCTTTTCGTGTCCTCTCTAGCAGTCCGATATAGAAATGGGCAGGAGAGAATTAGATCATGCAGATCCGATGCACACTCTCCGAAATGTATCCAATAAAAACTGATAGACTGTAACTTTGCGCCGATACTCAAGCAAGACTAAGAAGCTTAGTCTAAGTATTTTAAGTATCTAGTGATAATTAGATTGTATGTATTTTTTTATATATCACTATATTATGTAGTATATCATCTACGAGCCTCTATCTTTCGTTCAAAAACTTAACAAAAGTAATCTTAAATTACGGTTGTTATTCACTTTTTTACTACAATCTACTGTAGTTGTCAATGCTTTAAATAACTTAGACCAAGTGTAGCTAAGTTTACGGCCTCTTATAGCAAATTTGACGGTTTTAAATCAATTTTATTCAGTTAAATTATAATATTTGAGCTGGAAAAAAAAACATGTCACAGATACATCTGTGTTTGAGTTTATGTTTTGGTTCAAAACACGATAAAATAAACTTTCCTCGATCAAAAAAAAATTCAAAGTCAAAAGATCAAAAGTCGATTCTGTTTATTTTTTCGTTTTATGCTCTAATGAAAGCTCGTAACAACCTGGAAATTGCATATACTGAAAGACAATTTCATTCAATTTTTTTTTATTTGGTTAGAATTTTGATAGTGAATAGTTTCGTTTTTTAGTGAAATTAAAAGCGTAAAAAGGTCGCGAGAATTTGCGCACACCGCGTTCAGTACCGCGGCAGGCGTCATCGAGGTCGGACTTATGTTCGTTTTTATCGTTGCACTCCCCCCGCGGGCGTCCTGACTCGTGGGTGACAAAATACATCGTCGCTATAACTTGGCGGGGGCTGAGGGAGCGTTTTGTTGCCTACGCGACTTGGATAACTGGCCGTTAAGCTTGAAAAAAGTCTATTTATGTTTGGGTGTAAGTAGTTTTAGTCACGTGACGGACAATTAGACGGTTTACCTGTTTCATCGTTGACCGTTAAAAAACGATTATTTTCGTACTGTTTCGTGATAGTACCTTAATTATGCTGTGATTATTATTTTTATGGTATAACAATGTAGAAGATTATAAAGGTTACTCAAAAACCTATAAAGATTGCTGAAGATACCACTTTTAAATATAATTTTTAGAAGTTAAGGTGAATATAATTAACAAAATTTTCACATATTTTCAATTCATTCATTTAAGTTTCAGTTTTCAACCTAGAAAAACTTGAAAATTGAACCTCTTTTGTTATGTTTTTTTTTTTTTTTTTTTTTTTTAATACCTTTTTTGTAGGCAATTTTATTTATCGTAGACCACACCCTTAACAACAGGAGCACAATTTTTAAATCGCTCTTATGATATTTCGCACGAAAAATCAAGCGAAATGAAAAAATATCTATTGATAGAAGCGAATTCGAATCGATCAAACTACTCGTTGCGATAGCGAGTGTGATGATTATTTCAAAACACGACTTTTGTTTGAGATTTCGTTCTAAAGTCAGTCATTTCGCATGATATTTTGGTGCACATCGCATGTCATCATACAGGCAATTCAAAAATTGACCCCCGACTCAATCGCAAGCTTAATCCTTACCAATATTATAATAGCGAAAGTAACTCTGTCTCTCTGTCTGGATGTTTGTTCGCTTTTCACGACTAAACCGCTAAGCCGATGTTAACGAATTTTGGCAAGATGATAGTGTACATCATATGGGCGGACATAGGGTACTTATTTTTCCAGAAACTGCGGGAAAATTGGAAAATCGCGGGTAGCACCGCGGGATTCAGCTAGTAATGTTATGGGTGTTCCCCGATAGTTACAATCTGGGTGTCTTCAAATCACGAGTGAATCCGAGTGAATCGGTTTCTTCTAGGCAAGCGTGTCCCACCGTAGACCGCATCATCGCTTAACATCAGGCGAGTTGGCGGTCAAAAGCAAGCCTATTATTTATAAAAAATTATAAAAAAATTGCGTAAGTGTGTCAGTTTGTTACTCTTTCACGCAGCAACAGAGCAGCCGATCGACCTGATTTTGTGCGTGGTTATAGTTCAAAGGCTGAAAAGTGACATAGGCTACTTTCATCATCATCAGCATCACCATTTTTCATCACTACGCGGGTGAAACCGCGGGGTGGAGCTAGTTATAATATAAATTTAAAAAATTAAATAAAAATCATACTAACCTCCGTCCATGTATCTATTAACTCTATCACTTGCAATAATATTTCAGAATAAAAACATATTCTTTTAATATTTCACTTAAGTACCTATATCGGATATTATATACATGCAACAGTCTTATGTAAATTTTTACAATGATATTGCAACTGTTAGAGCAAATAAATATTTGGATCAAGTTTCAGTCAAGGAAAAAAAACAATTATCAGCATGTATTTAATTATGCGAAACTTGGAAGTTATAAACATAAAACGCATACTTTTTAATTTATTCCGGCTCAAAGTTATATTAAAATTATGCGTAGAGTTAAGCCCTTAACAAAGTACCCAAATACTAAAGTCAGAATTAATTGCGGACATTGAAAAAGTCATTAGAAATAACGGTAGAGGTAAATGTAGAGGTGGTTTGCAATACAAATTTACCTACGTAGACTAAAAAAGGTAAACTGTAGGGCTTATATAAAATAGAACAGAAATCAAATAAAAAAAGCTCCAAAAAAGCTCTCCCATAATTTTCCTCTATCTAAATCCACTGTGTAAGTCGGGCTAATCCAACCCATCCGGATAAAATCCGATCTGAACGATAGCTGTGACATCCATCAGCTAATCGAAATATCACGTAAAAAGGTGCATCATTTACCATTTTTCTGGACCATCAAACGTGCCCACCGGCCACCAACAACAGACACCACACTATGCACATTACCACTACGCGATAACAACTCGTCTTTCACATGAAAAATGCACACAAAACACACACACCGACTGTTTTTTCACCAGGTTTCGTCGAAAAATTCACGTACGGTTCTCTGTCGTGAACGCGTCGATGGTACTGCCGTTACGTCGGTCCGAAGTTAGCCGAAGTCGGTCGGAAAACCCCGAGGCTGCGCTCAGGGTGCCGCCTGAATTTTGCTCAGTCTTTCATATTTTATATTGGGGGATAGAACGGAATTACAGAGTTTGCTCGGGTAGGTTTTTATAGCGAACAGTAGCGGGTGGCTGCCGCTTTCCGAAGGTATTTTTTCCAGCGATATACGCGTGAATTTTTTTCATTGTTTGCTGTACACTCGACGCTTAGTTTGTGTGATTTTAATAAGGGCGGAGGCAATAATGCTCGGCGTGGATGTTTCGGAATGAATTGCCGTGTTTAATTGCGGAAAGGTACGGGCGTGCAGTAAATGATTTGAATTGGGGCGCTTGTGTGGAAAATTGAGAAGCGAAATTTCCTTTTATACCCTAGCTATGTATATCGTGTCGGCGACAACAAGAGAGGTTTTTGTTGTCGTTTTTCTGAATGGCACGTCATCGCACGTGTTTTGAGTAAGAACAAGGTTATGTAGAGTTCGGTGAACATTGCTTCTTTTGCGGGCTAGATTGATATTATATGGAGCTTGTTTGATGGAAGTACTGACTTGGAGAGATTACAGGCTTGTTTGCATGTATGTAGTCTGATTATACAAAAAACGCATTTCAGAGATATTATTGTTTCACATTTACACACACACACACACACTCACTCACACACAAACACACACACACACACACACTCACTCTCACACACACACACACACACACTCACTCACACACGCACACGCACACACACACACGCATACGCACACACACACACGCATGCACACACGCACACGCCTAGTCTGTTTTAAATTTTACCATGACATGTTGCTGTTCTCAGGGTTGTGTCTTGACTAGGGAACTCCTCAAAGGTTAGCAGCACAGACATGAAATGTTGTATACGCATTCTATTGTAAATTTTTATAATGCCTAATAAATTAATTTGTATTTGTAATTATGATAACCCATTCTAAGTGTCACCATGACATGGCTATGTTCGCTTTCCTCAACGGTTAACAGCACTGAAGTTTTAGCACGTATTATAAAACCTTGTTTTTAATAATGTTATTTACAATTTATTTATTTGTCCTTACAAACGCGATGTTGGGTTAAAATTTCTTTAAAAGTTTCTTTTCTCTTTTCTTTCTTTTTTCTTTTTCTTTCTTTAAATTTCTTTCTTTATTTCTTTTCTTTTCTTTCTTTTCTTTTCTCCTATGTCTTTGATATCTATCCTACGTTCTAGGCCGCCAAAGAATAATTATCTAACATGACCTTACTTTATAAAACCAATACTTTCCATCCAATATTTCCATCCTCTCAAATTTTAATTGCTCAGTATCATAAGTTTGGAACAAACTTAGCTATTATCCTTCAACTCTAAAATTATCATGTTATGAGTTATCTGTATAAATTGAGACAGTTTCTGAGATTCCCCCCATATTCATAAACGCAATAAAGGTACCTCAGATCCTCACCTTGAGTGCTCACTTTGCTAAGGTTCCCTTTGATGTTCCTTCAAGCCTTCCTCATATTTGGCATCGTTAGTCGTCTCTCAAGGTTCCCTCAGACAACTTTAAAGTGAGTCACGTCATAAATGACGTCATCAAAATAAATCTAGACATCCTTTGTTGAGGTAACCTTAGTAAGGGAACCTTAAGGTCACCTTATCAACCAAAAATGCAAAAATATTACTTAAGGTTACCTTAAGGGTGAGGATGGGGAGAGGTAACATCTATGAATATGGGGGTACGAATTAAAGCATAATGCGATTAAAAATAGTTATGATTCGGATGAATATAGAGTTGCAATCTCGATCGTCGAGCGAAATGTACCTATTTTCACCTAAATAAAATAAAACCCGAAAAGTCCCGATAAACTTTTAGAACATGTTTGAATCACGAAAGTTTAAAAGTTAATTATACTCATATAGTCAGAGGAATTGCATGCCAAAAAGCCCTGTGCAGTCTCTACCCTACAAGCATCGTGTGACCGGCTCCTTACTTCACTACTGCATGCAATCATCTGAATTGGATCATGGACTCTGTCACTAGAAAACTCTATCGGTAGCTTGGTATACATACACACAGAAAAGTTAACCCAGATTCTTTTTTGACCTAACTAGAAAATTAAAATGTCTAATAATGCTGACGGTCGTCGACAAGATGAGAGGAATAACCTGAAAACAGAGTGAGCTAGTGAAAGTTCTGTTCGATCTGCTATTGGACCCATCATCATCATCATTTCAGCCATAGCCATAGGAAGTCCACTGCTAGAAATAGGCCTCATCACCATTATCAGCATAATTATCATGTTCCCACCTTCGACCAAAATAAAATTAATGGAGGGTCCCAAAAGAAGCGCATTTTTGAAGATTACAAAATGAGCGCCAGCGCTCACTTCGTTTCAGTCGGTCTCTAGCCGTACACATGACTCTTGTTACATGATAACGAAACATCTGACATAATTATGCCTTCGCGTGTTTTCCCGAAGTGTGAAATATACAAAAAAAAACCGGCATCTATTTTTATAGCAAATGTACTGTACATGGCTATAATTAGGTGTTGAAGTATATTGCCGATTGTTTTGACTAGTTTTTACTGAGTAAGTTCAATGGTTATGCCCGTCCATTAATTTTATTTTGATTGATTGATTGATTAACTCTTTATTGATCATACCATAAAATTTTATACAGGGGACAAAAACGAAGATCGAAGAAGATTCCCACTGCTGGGACACAGGTCTTCACACATGAGGAGAGCATGGACCCTAATCCACCATGTTGGCCCAGTGCATGTTGGTGCATGTCGTATGTCTTGAATTTATGAGTTTCTCTGACATACTGGTTTCCTTAGATGTTTTCCTTAACCTTTTTGAGCGATGACATCGAAACTGTACATACTCACCCCAACATCTTGCAAATCTAGAAATCCCACACTATCTGGTTCTGCCACTCCTTTCTTCTGCGGACCTGCAATGTGTGGAATTACCTTCCCCGAGCTTCAACATAGAGTGTTTTAAAAAGGCTATCTACAAACATTACTCCGGGCTGGCAAAGCATCGACAACGCCGCTAGTGATGCAAACGTCATAAGCGGTGATTACCGCTAGCCATCAGGCGGAACACGTGATTTATTACCGCTCTTTTAAAAAAAAAAGCCTAAATTTTAAGGTGCTAAATGCTTACGTACTGGTTTCCACTGGTAAAGCAGCTTACACTGTAAGAACACGAGATGATATGGAGCACTCATTATAAGTTCCGACGGAAGTTCGATGTAATATAAAACTTTGTTTCCACTCGCAGGGAAATAATATGGTTTGTTTTATGAATTATTAATCATAATTCACATAGTTTGATGAATATTACGAATAATTGCACACAGTAGTTTAGTACTTTGACGTACTTATTAATAGGGCTAGACTGTTACCGTCTTACCACAAAAGATTTAAGAACGCTTTAGACATGTGTTTAGCAATTGTTTCACTGCGAAAAATATGCTAAACACTTGTCTAAAGCGTGCTTAAATCTTTTGTGGTAAGACGGTTAGAGTCTGTTGAGAAAGAGAGTGAAATTAGATTGTTGTTGAATGGACAAATGTCTCAATAAATAACACGCAAATTCACTCAACGAAATAACACGATGATAGGGCATTTTATGATAGCTGAGTTTGTCATTTTTCAGATGGCAGAGGGAATTGCCATTAAAATTCGTTCTAGTTCTCCTTTTGGCCAAGTCCGCTCTCTTTTTGAACAGACTCTACGGCCATATTTAGATAATTTATTTGGTTCCGTAGCATTTTTCTTAATTCCCGGGTCTAGCTTGGGCTTTTGATAGGCATTGGATTGGCAAGACAATCGCCCGTCAGCCCTTTTTGTAACGGGAGATAGCTCTTCTAAAGATAATTCTAGTAAATATACAAAGTAAAGATAATTTAAGCTGTATTTGTGTTTCGCAATTTCAGGGTTGGTCACACTAAAACTTATTTTAATGAGAAGTACAATGACCTCCATTCGAGTCTGCTATCGTATAAAACTCATCATAACATTAAAATTAATTTACTTCAGATAGAAACCCATGTAAAGTAAACTGTATAAGAAGGCGTATTTTTGTCAACGCTAATTAATTTAACCTTTATTATTGTCTGTGTACAATTTTCTCAGTAAATACGGGGTATTCTAATTTACACCTAAAACTCCACCCGACATAATGTCACAATTCCACAAACAAGCAAAATTACTGAACCATTGGATTCGACACTAATTACGTTTTGAGTGCAAAGCACTACGTCACTAAACAGATACCTATAAGCAGTAAGGATCGAGCGAAGCCATGGTAAAGAATTAGCTTTTTTGTAACAATCGAAAAACTGTATTTCCATACATCATCATCATCAGTCTTTTTTGAGGTTCTTGGACAACCTGTTCTTCTCACGATGTTGTCCTCCACCATTTTTGAGGGATGGCATCGAAACTGCTTATAATTTACTTAATTACTAAATAAGTTATTGATACAGGGCCGAAAATTGAACAAGGTGATGTCATACTGTAAAGCGCACGTGATACCTTCTGGCCACCATTGCCATGTTTTATACAAAAGAACATTATTAACAGTTATGACCAAACATGCACCCATATTCGTCGAGTTGAATACGACGAGCTACGTGTATTTATGACTATGTCTAGTAGCGATAATGACGACGAGCCTCACGTAGTTACGACTACAACCAGCCACGCATAGCTACTACTACAGCTAGTGATACGTAGCTACAACAATGACGAGTTACGCGTAACTCCTGCCACAATGAGCTACGACTGTGACAAGCTACGCGTAGCTAAGACTACGACCATGCGTAGCTACCACTACGGCTAGTGGTATGTAGCTACAACAATGAAAAGTCACGCGTAACTCCTGCCACAATGAGCTACGACTGTGACGAGCTACGCGTGGCTATAACTACGACGTCGCGTAGCTACCACTACATTGCCGTCGTAACGGCTAGTGGCACATAGCTACAACAATATATTATCAAGCCACGCGTAGTTACGACTACCACGAATTGCGCGTAGCTAGGACTATGATCAGTTTTAGCTAGTATTTTTCAGTGTCTATAAAGTTGCATCCTAATTTTTCTAGATACAATGGCTCGTTGCTGAGAGTCGTGATTCTCCCAATTTTGTAGTAGATGCCGACAGATCTAACTTCTTTTCTGACGGTCCCCAGCCTAGTTGGTCAGAGATTTTCGTGTCCGGCTGCACATGGTCGAATCATCTTTTCATTTTGTTTTTCCTTGCAATTTACCGATTACTATAATATTGTATATGTTGTCGAAGATCTTTTGGACGATATAGCTGAAGCATAGCACTCTATAAAGGCAAAGGTCGAGTGTTTATTAATGCTTACCTCGCCACCATCTCTTGTCTTTATTTCAGTTATTCTTCTCAGTTCTACTCAGCAGGTAAGAAGAGTCCATACTGAGCATATCATTATGACTTCCACCGCTTAATTAAAAATGTTGTTATTCAATAAAGTTAAAATGTTAATTAAATAACATCCTTAAAGTTTTTATACGTAGATATTAAATAAATATCCCGTAGATGGCCCGTTGGTTCAGTTGGTAGTGAACCTGCCTTCTGAGCTTGGGGGCGTGGGTTCGATTCCCACCTAGGACAAACATATTTTATGTGATGAACATTTTTGTGTTTGTTTTATATCTGGTTGTTAATATCTATTTAAGTATTTAAAACCATACATGTATGTATATTAGTCTCTGGCAGCTATGTCACAAGTTTTGCTTAGTTTGGGATCAGTTGATCGTGTGTGCAAATAAAAACCCGAAAATTTATTTATTATTGTATTATTTAAACAAAACGTGTGATGTTGAAATGTTTCCTTATACAATTTGTTTTTTTATTAGATGATAGATTAAAAAATTATAATCATATCACTTTTTTTCTGGTTACGCGAAAGATTTTCTATTTAATTGAATGTTATTTTGTTAATCTATACTAATACTATAAAGATGAAAGACTTGTTTGTTTGTTTGTTTGCATTGAATAGGCTCCGAAACTATTAAACTGATTTGAAAAATTCTTTCACTGTTGGGAAGCTACACTATCCCTGGGTAGCATAGGCTATATTATATTTACAAAAAAATAATAGGGATCCTTACTAAAACTCCAATAATGTAACCCAAGGTGTAAAAAAATAAGATTTACAATTTTAACTTTGCGTGTTTGACAGTTCTAAGACAGGACAACGTCTGTCAGGTCAGCTAGTAGGTTATATAACTGTTTTTACGAAACCACCTCAACAACCAATTGATTAATTAATTAATTGATTAATTATTATAATAAAACAATCTTCTGATTTAATTATCATAATTTTCAGTACGTATTTGTATTTTAAATTGCGGATCAAAATTCAAATAATAAAACTATACTGCCGCGTAAATGCCCCCTTTTGACATTTATGAGGGCACGTGGCTTCAGTGACGTCACAAGAAAGTAAACAAGTACTTACTCGCTATACAATTGTTGCCTCTATTTAATTGCATGTGACGCTCAGACAAAATAAACAGAATTATTATACGATACATACAGTTTCCCCTTTAGCACTTACAAATTGGTCATCTATTTGAAGACAATTTGATCATCTCGTTTGCAGTTGTGTGCCGCTCAGTATTGAAGTGTGCGTTTTTAGAATTAGTAAGAATATGTGAGTGTGTGCAATGCGTGTTTACCTCGCCCTTTTCTGTTTTTGGTGAAATTATTTCGTTACTAGCTCGAGCTTAAGGCGAATCCAAGCTATATTATGATCAAAGGTCAATTTTATTAGCTTGTATATTACCTACTCTTATAATAAAAGAATGAACTACCCGTGAAAAGATTGGTCAGTTTGTGCTGTAGTTTTTAATGTTATAGTTTTAGTTAACTTAGAATGGGTGAACTGGGAAACTGTAATGCCCATTCAAGATATGTATTTCATAAATAAAAATATAATAAAAAATTGTCATTATTTAATAAATACAAATTACAAATAACAAGACAAATTTATAATACTTTTTACTTCGAAAAAAAAATGGGTATAATTGGTAACTTCTTAGGTAATATATTTAATCACGGTTAGTTTGATATAATAATGATATATCAAGATATTTCAAATCGAAAGTGAATCTACTCTAAGTAAGTAGAAAGTAGGCAGGTACAAACGGTATTTGTTCCAAACTCAATGCGGTCAGAACTTCCCCATGGCTGTGGCACCGAAAGTATGCCACCATTGCCAGCTGTTTGGCTAAAGTTATTTACCACTGAAAAATACAATTCGGAGGTGGCATAATCAACACTGGCTAAATAGGTGAGACGTCTGAAGACAAAACTGAAAAAAAAAACTAAATGCATCATTATACGAGTGCTTTTCATGGTTGTTACTGGTTTTTTTTAAAGTATGCATGCGTTTGACCGCCTATTTGTCGCGATAATGCGATCTACGATGGAGCATGCTTACCTCGAAGTAACTGATTCACTCGTGATTTGAAGACACCCAGATTGTAACTATCGGGGAACACCCATTCAAACAGCTGCGTTTAGACGATAGTGAGATTTTTTATTAATTTACCATCGTTAAATAGTCGTGCTAGTTGCCAGTGATGACGACATATGGTACTGAGACGTGGTCCTTAACTGATGGCCTTTTGGAAAAACTCAGAGTCACACAGCGGGCAATGGAGAGAGCTATGCTCGGAGTTTCTTTGCGCGATAGAATCCGGAACGTGGATATTCGCCAAAGAACCAGAGTCAACGACATAGCTGTTACAATTTGCAAGCTGAAGTAGCTACGGGCAGGCCGCATCGCTTGAAGAATCGATAACCGATGGGGAAGAAAGGTTCTTGAGTGGAGACCACGAATCGAAAGACGCAGCGTAGGTAGGCCTCCCACTAGATGGACCGACGATATCGTGAGAGTCGCGGGCATCCAGTGGATGTAGATGGCAGGCTTTCGTTCAGTGTGGATGTTAAAGGGGGAAGGCTTATGTTCAACAGTGGACGTCTTCTGGCTGATGATGATGAAAGAGTCATGTACGACGCCTAAAGTTGTTAAAAGTGCTGCTCCAGAAATTATACTGATAGTGATTGATACGCGATCACAGGACCGCGTCTGGGGGACTTCTTTCTCGAAAAGTACTCTAGTAAAGCTGACGTCATAGTCAACTTTGTAAGAGACTTTTGAATTGATCATCGCTTGCAGGAACGAACGATGATCGCATCATTGTTCCTTCTACTTATCTTTATTGAGTGTCCTAAGGGCCGCAACATCACCTGTTTTAAGCGATTCTGTTTAGTTGATTGCTAAAAGTTATACGACTGCAAATCATGTCTCGGTGCATTAAGGTTCCCCCCGTTCGCGTGACTTTTTCCGCAGTTGCCTAAACTGAATCGCTTAAAATAAAGGAGGGTATGGCCCCAGTTCGCAATATGTTTGAAAATAACGATAGTTGAAATTCTTTAGTTCAATGCTAATCAGAATAACGCCATGGACATATTAGACATTTCAAATCAAATAAACACATACAAAGTAGCATACGGGCCACAGGGTCGTATAAATTAAAATGTTGTATCAGCTCATGTACTGGCCAAATGCGGCGCACATTTTTTTAATCACTTCATCACTACATAGTATAAAACAAAGTCGCTTCCCGCTGTCTGTCCGTCCCTATGTATGCTTACATCTATAAAACTACGCAACGGATTTTGATTCGGTTTTCACCATCAGTTAGATATTTTTTTACGAAAGGTTTATATATGTAACAAGCGCCCCGCCCTGGTTTCGCACGTAAGTTAAACCCATGCGAACCCGGGCGAGCGGGTAGCTAGTGATTAATAAAAAAATGAGGTAAAGTAAAGTAGCATTAAGAAAAAATATAAGAAACATGAAGAAACCGGTATGTCCAAGAACCTCAAAATGCCATAACATCACCAACATGCACTGGGCTTGAATGAAGAATTAGGGTCCATTCTCTCTCTCTCTCTCTCTCTCTCTGAAAGAAGGCTTGAGTCCCAGCAGTGGGAACATGATAGGCTGAAATGATAATGATGATGAAGTTAGAATCAATGACAAATGTCTGTACAGTAACACATAAATAATTAATTCCTAATTTCTTACTGCACTAAATACGACGTTGAAGCCGAAATACACTAAAGATACGACAAAAATCAGCTAACATAAGCTTAATAGAAAACATTCACTCCTACCCCGTGGTGTCTTTGCTGAGAAAATATTGCTATGCCATCTCCTCTACGTACCTGATCCATGACTGTGAAAAAACGAAATATACAAAACATACGAACAACTCTGCCGCATCAAAAAAAGTTCCAAACGGTTGTTCAAATTTCTGACGAATCAAGTTTGAGTTTTTCGTTTAATTTTGCAGATGATTTTTCAGGCACGTGTAACGTCGTATCTATTTAACGAGATACATTTATATTAATTTTAGCTGCGGCCCGCGGTTTCACCCGCGTGGTGATGAGAAATTGTGACGATGATAATGAAAAGTAGCCAAGTGTTAATCTAGGATGTAAGTTATCTCTATTCCAAATTTCATCAAAATTCGTTGAGTCGTTTCAGCGTGAAGGAGAAACAAACATACCTACACACACACACCCACACTTACACACACAGTTTCGCATAGTTTAATATTAGTGTGATTAGTTTCGCCCGCGGTTTTACCCGTGTAGACAATCCCTCAGGAGTCGTACATTTTTCTGGGATAAAATTTAGCCCTTGACACTATCCACCTTCCAATTATTAAATGTAGGGTGCTTTGTTTTTCTACATAGTAAAAGCGACAGACGCAACTTTTTGCATAAAAACAGTCAGTTTTACTGGATATTTTAATTTAGTTAATTATAAAAAAACTTTACTAATTTAAGGCGAAATGGCAGAGAACCGTACACTGGTATGACGGTAATGCGGCGTGCGCGCTTTCAAATATTTTCAATATTTATTTTTTCGTTATTTTCTACAAATAAACTTACGCTTTTACAAAAAAATGCGACCACTAAAGTATTTGAATGATTGTTAGGAAAACACACATTTTTTTTTTGATAAAAATATCTTCAATAGTATTTGAATGAAGTTGATTCAATCCGTTGAATGGAACGTAAAAACGGGTGTTTTTTAGGAAAGTTTACGATGTTTTTCTATCGTGTATCGGTGAACACATCCGAATAAAATATTTCAAGAACATTTATTAAACATAAAGAAATAATGTCAATTAATCGATTTTAAAGATCTACTTTTGAATATTCGTGATGACGAATCGTCAAATTTGAAGCATATTTCGTCTTAAACAGTGACCAAAATTAGTATATTTAGTATCTCCTTAGAATAACTACTCAGAGAAGGTAGGTTTCCAAACAACGCCTTCTCAAAACGTAAGCTACAAATTCGCTTTGTAGCTTACGCTTCGATTAGTATTTTAAACGATTTAAGCAAAAAAATTAATGGATTACCTGTGGAATGTCACACCATAACTCTTATGCTGCTTTTATGATTTGTTGTGGTACGATTTCACCGCGCAAATTGTCATAGTAAAATTTTTTTTTGGAGCCACATATGACACCATTAGAATGGCTTAAATTTTGCGAATGTACTTGATTTCTTTGTGTAGTTATTCTAAGGTTTTTTCACTTATTATCATGCAACTCCTCGGACCGTGATATTTAATATATTTAATTAAAATTTTGTTAACTTAAGGCCCTTTTTTCTGACCTTTTACAATTTTGATCGTTTTAGTTTAAATGTGTCACCTTCCATGCTTACTTTAAAATTATAAAAATAGTGTCATATTAAAATTTAATGTTTTATCTAGGAAACCCCAAAGAACGAAACACGATTCCATTTAGCAGTCATTTCGCTACAATCGCTACGCCCGCCGGCATTCCATTCCATTGCTCTGTTGATGCTTGAAAGAGGAACAAAACACACACTTTTCATTGTCTTTGTTAGTATGATACGTACCTACATATATTGTGTTTTTTTTTAAATAATTAATAGGCTTGCTTTTGACCACCATCACGCCTGATGCGGTCTACGTTGGAGCACGCTTGCCTAGAAGGAACCGATTCACTCGTGATTTGAAGACACCCAGATTGTAACCATCGGGGAACACCCATTCAGGCAGCGCATTCCACAGACTAGCAGTTCGCATAATAAATGTGGAATCAAAGTGCTTCGTACGGGTTTTCGGAATATCAACCATAAAGCGGTGACAATTTTTCGTGCCCGCTCTGGCAGTCCGATAGAAAAAGGGGCAGGAGGGAATTAGATCGTGCAGATCCGATGCACACTCACCGAAATGTATTCGATAAAAAACCGATAGACTAGCAACTTTACGTCGATGCTCAAGACTAAGAAACTTAGTCCGAACTAAGGATTCATTGCTGATGAGCTTCTTGGCACGTTTCTCTATAGATTCCAATATCATTGTGGTGGGGAAGTAGCACACCTTTGCCAGGTATTCAACCGCCAAGCAGTACTGGGCAAACACTACTTTGTTCCGGATTGAAGGGCAATGATTCCAGCGAAATTACAGGGCACACAGAGATTTGACATCTTATATCTCGTGGTGACGAGCGCAGTGCATAGCCATCCAGAGTTTTGAACTGTTGAACTTCAAAATTCTGAGTGGCGTTGAGCTGTTATGGGCAAGCGGGAAGAGCCATCAGGCGAACATCTTCGCTCGTCTCGTCAATCAGATCATAAAAAAAATGATACCTACTAAGTACGTCACAAACTAGCGTAGTATACCCAATCTACCCATGGACGAGGATAAACAGACAACACGTACCTACCTTGTGCCTGTAGGTATACCTACTCCCCTTAACTTTCCCTGACAAAGTGAACAAGTTAGGTACACTGCGTATTAACTTTTGAAAATTTTCTGCAGGAAAAATTCACTTTCGTTTAGGAACAGCGAGCCTCGGATAACCGAGTTTGCGAAAGAAAATTAGAGTTTTTTTCTTTTATTTCGCAACTTGTTGATAGAGTTTTTTTTTTTCATGGAAAATCGCGAATATATAAAAGGGATTTTGTTGGGCATTTTTGTAACCCAATTTTTGTTAAAGAATTCTTTGTCCATTTTCCTGATGCTGTGTACAGACTTGGCGTACAAACACGAATAAATACTACCAAAGCGACAAGTCAGCGAAAACGAGCGCATTTGGTATGAAGGATTCGCATGCGTGCTCGCCGAATGTTGCTAAATTGCAAAGCGATAAAACGTGGAATAGCAATGTTGCTAATCAAAAAACAAAACACGGAAGAACTATTTCATGGCGACTTTACGTTAATTAAGAGTTCAAATTTTTTACTGGATTTTAATATTTTTAAACAGTCAAAGATTTGAAAAGATCCCCAACCGATTAAGCGGAAATTTTGGAAACGATTTAGGTTTGGATGACAATGCGTGGTTAGCTAAATGACGTCATTCTAAAACCAATTAAATAAGATGTCGTCACACTAAATTCAATATGGTGGACGCCTTAAGATGGCAGACAAAAATGTCTTATGTACTACCATGTTTATGGGTATGAAATAAAAGGATTTGCTGAGAAGAATACTAAAAAAGCTATTAAAAAATATTTTTTTAGAATATTTTTTTTATACTTATTGTTGGGTGATATTTTTATTCAGTCTATTAAAATAATACGTTTCTTTTTACGTTGTTTTTTTTTATCGTGAATTCATGAGATCTTCTCACCCAGTTACCTCAATAAAGAGCCCTTAACCTTATAAAACGACTTCAACAACCTTCAACGGAAGGTCAGGTTCATTGTTGAGTAGTACTACTTTGTATTCTGTGGCGAGCACCGACAGATGGGTCGTAGAGAGGGATGTTGCCGTTCATTTGCATGGGTCAATAAAAACAAAACAGAAATGGTTAAACATCGAGATACTATACATATAGAGTCACAATCGTGCCAAAAAAATGTCCGACCTAAACTCAGCGCACGCTACGAATTGCGCTGACTTTTTGGTTAGTTACAAGGTAACCGCGATCCGACTACAACGCCGCGCGATGCCAGAGCTACGATGACATAGCGGACAACGCACTTGGCCGGTTTATTAGTAGTCCTGTCATTACCGTCATCATTATCATGTTCCCACTGCTGGGACACAGGAGGACTTCCCTCACAGAGAGAGAGAGAGAGAGAGAGAGAGTATGGAAACGAATCCACCATGCTGCACCAGTGCATGTTGGTATATGTCATGTGTCCTTGTCCTTGTCCTTGAGGTTCTTGGACATATTGGTTTCCTCAGGACGTTTTCCTCCACCCTTATGAAGCGATGGCATCGAAACTAAACATAATTTATTTTAAGTACTATAAATAAGTCATTGGTGCAAGCTGAGGATCAAACCGGGTGCCGTTTGATTTTAAAGCACACATGCCCGGCCACCGATAACCGATGGGGAAGAAAGAATCTTGAGTGGAGACCACGAACCGGAAGACGCAGCGTAGGTAGGCCTCCCACTAGATGGACCGACGACATAGTGAGAGTCGCTTCGGCCTTTTGCATCCAAAAGGCAGGCTGTCGTTCAGTGTGGAGGTTAAAGGGGGTGGCCTATGTTCAGCAGTGGACGTCTTCTGGCTGATGATGATGATAATTCCCGATCACCGTAATAACTACAAGCGGTCATGTAAGAAGCTGAAATTCTAGACATTCTGAAATCCACCAAAATCGAAACAAACTATTCAGCCCGTTTTCCTCGACTTTTTCAGGTCATTGGTTTTGTATAACGGTAAACCCCTTATATTGCTGGAAATATTATCGAGCGTAATATTAAAATAGCACGGTTTCGGCGCGGTACGGCCCGGCTACGGTTACGGTACGGTTTCCGTACATTTTCCGTAAATTGGGCGCACGTTCGCTCAACCGGGAAAGTTACACTTCCTTTTTATTAACTTTTTCTCTTTCTTTCGTGCTTTTCGTAATTTTTTCAACTTTTGTAAAAAATTGTTAGCGTTTAACTGATTTTGCCTTTAACTCTTCGTGATGAAGATATAGTTTACTTTATACGTTTATTAAGCTTGGTGATATTTTAAATCAAAGTACTATTTTTGGGAAAAAACCTTCTCTGCATTTTAGGCGATGACTGCAAAAGTGTGTGATGTCAAACGTATGGCGTACTTTATAATCCCGTAGAGTGGTCACACTTAATACTTGTGTATTTTCGAGTGTTAATGTGTACTAAATGGTGAATTATTATTCATTAAGTGCTCGTAAACGTGCTCGAGTGTGGAGAGTGATATAACGAGGTGAAACGTGTCTTATCGTGTTGTTTCCAAAACTCCATAGGAGCCTCTTGTAAAGTATAGTCTCCACCACTTTACAGGGGCATGACTTTGACGTGACTTACTTAGCTTGACTCTGACTGTGACTATGACTTGTTTGACGCTACTAAGACTGTGTAAACTGTTTAAGATTACGACTAAAGGACATTGAATCCACGGTCATGAAAATTTTAACAAAAAAAAAACATACCTAGAGTAAGAACAGATAGAGCGGTTAAAAATTAAATAAAGTTTCACGATGGCTTCTCAATAGAACTTCCTGTGCCCCGACACAGGAAGTTCTATTGAGAAGCCATGGAAAATAGATGAAGACCTAGAGCAGATATTTAAATTTGCCATTCAAACATCTGCCTGGCCAAAAATTGATCCCGAGATCTCCTCCTCATAAGACATACGCGCTACAACTGAGCCATATCGGTCGTATGTTTAAATTTGTCTATACTTATAATGTAAAAAAAATTATGTGGTCTACGATGGAACACGTTTTCTTAGAAGAAACCGATTCACCCGTGATTACATGACACCCAGATTGTAAGTATCAGGGAACACCCATTCAGGCAGCGCATTCCACAGACTAGCAGTTCGCATAATAAAAGTGGAATCAAAGTGCTATGTACGGGTTTTCAGAATATCAACCATAAAGCAGTGTAGATTTTTCGTGCCCACTCTGGCAGTCCGATAGATAAATGGGCAAGAAGGAAATAGATCATGCAGATCCGATGCATAATCTCCGAAATGTATCCGATAAAAAACCGATAGACTCGCACCGAGTACTCTAGGGTTGAAGCTCTTAAGGCTTTATGTCCAGAGAGTTGCACTGTTATAAAAAACTGACCTTAAATTTTGATAACTTTAACTATATTTTGAACGTAAAGCTTATAGCTGATGTGAAATACTAAATTATATTTTTTTACTCGGCTTTTTACAATATTAACCAGCCATAAAATTTGGACCGTGTATTACTGTTCTTATTTATGATTTTTTAGGGTTCCGTACCCAAAGGGTACAAACGAGACCCTAGTACTAAGTCTACGATGGATGTCTGTATGTCTGTCTGTCCGTCTGTCCTACATATTAACGGCTATTTCTTTCGAACCGTAGAAAGACAGTTGAAATTTTCACAGAATATGTAACGTTATGGCGGATTAACTAACAAATAATAAGAAAGTCAAAAAGTAAAAACGCCCATACTACAAAGGTATTTTTTTAACGTATTTTTGTATTAGCTCTATTGTAAAAACGATAATACGTACAAGCGTCAAACTTGGCACGATTGTAGTACACATTCTAACTAAAGTATAACAACAAATAATAAATAATGGCCAAGTGCGAGTCGGTGACAAATTTCTGTTCATTACCAAGCTATTATACTCCAGCGCCTGTAGTAAACTGCGTAGCAAATTACTCCGACAATTAGAAGGCGTTATAATAACTGGTAATTCGGTTACTTGGCTAACTTTATTGTATTTTGTGGTGGTACGGAACCCTCAGTGTACGTGCCTGACTCGCACTTGGCCGGTTTATTATTGGTTAATAAAGCACCCGTAATAAAGTAGAGATCGAAACCGAAATGAGGAGATCCGTAGACGAACGAAAGTCACCGACATAGCCCACCGGATTAGTAAGTTGAAATGGCAGTGGGCAGGGCACATATCACGCAGAACAGATGGCCTATGGGGCCGAAAAATTCTGGAATGGAGACCACGGACTGGTAAGCGCAGCGTAGGACGTCCACCCACAAGATGGACAGATGACCTAAACGAGACCGCAGGGAAACGTTGGATGCAGGCCGCTTCCAACCGGCCCTTTTGGAGATCGACGGGGGAGGCCTATGTCCAGCAGTGGACGTCCTACGGCTGAAATGATGAATAAAGTAGAGGATAGAAAGAGTGAATGAACTAACCTAACTAGGTTCAGTTAATGCTTAGTTAATTCAGATACAAAACAAATGGACAGGCAGAATGCAAATCGGCATCGCGATAAACAGCCAACAAGATCCGAATTTAAATTAAGCAATCGCCTAATGTGTCTCAGCGAGATCCCATTTAAAGACCGACCAATTTATGTGTCAGTTGAGTGAGGGAGCCACTACTGTAGTTTCTCATTAAATATTATAGACTTCTGTGAACATTTTTAGTTCTCTCATTTAGCCAACTCTTCAGATAAGTTAGTCGGTAGGCACTTAGAACTGTCTCTCGAGACTTTATTTAAGTGAGTTGGATACTGATTATGTTAAAGGTATGGATGCTTATTATTTATTAGGTTAAATTATAAAATTAGAAGAAAAATTTACTCAAAGTAAAGATTTATTTTCTATACGAATACGTTTTTTTTTTTAATAGAATAAGTGGCAAACAAGCAACGGGCCACCTGATGGTAAGTGGTCACCGCCGCCTATAGACACCTACAGTACCCGGGGCATTGTCAGTGCGTGTCATTGTACGTACTAGTCATCGATATTATTTATTATAATTACGACTTTCTCGATCTTTGCTAAAATAAAAATATCAAAATGGAAACCGCTTGAGAACATTTGAAATATTATACTCAATAAAAAAAAAAAAAATGAATTTTGAGACGCATTTGTTGCAAAGACAGATCTTTTTTTTTATTCGAGAGCCGACAAGTACGTGACCGTAGCCAGCGGATCTAGCGCTTGGGACGTAAACCTGGATGTCACAGGACCGAATCCGTCGTCAAATTTTTGAATAATCTGTAACATTTAAATACTAGGTAAATCCTAAAGTGTGGATCAACACTTCAATTATAAAAACAATAAATTTGAAACTTAGAATAACTAAACAAAGAAACCAAGTACATTCGCAAAATTTAAGCCATTCAAATGGTGTCATATATGGCTCCAAAAAAAATATAAAAATTTTACTATGACAGTTTGCGCGGTGAAATCGTACCACAACAAATCAGAAAAGCAGCATAAGAGTTATGGTGTGACATTCCACAGGTAATCCATTAATTTTCTTGCTTAAATCGTTTAAAATACCAATCGAAACGTAAGCTACAAAGCGAATTTGTAGCTTACGTTTTGAGAAGGCGTTGTTTGGAAACCTACCTTCTCTGAGTAGTTATTCTAAGATTTGAAATGATTTTCTAAACATATTCTTTAAATTTGTATATGACGAAATTCTAATGTAATTCCGCTTCTACGCACACTTCGCTTCAAGTACAATAAGGATTTTGGAATAAATTATTTTTCTCTATAGAACATTTGTGATGCTAATTTTAACCTAACCTGAAATAAAATATTAATCACTTAAAAGAGAAAAATTTACCTGACCTAAAACAAAAATTAATTAAATCTGTAACAATAAATTCGTTATAATAATTTGATGTAATTTTTTTTTTTATATCGTCCTTTTCTCTCTTTTTGTCTGCTTCGGTTTCTTTTGGAATCTTATATTAAAAAAAAACGCCGGTCCAGTAAGGAGCCAAATAGCGAAGGATGAAAAAAGATGGAACTCTTTGAAGGAGGCCCTTGTCGAAGGATAAGCTGTATCATTAGAAATACCGGTTGCCGATAAATACATACAAATATTTTAGTATCTAAGTTAGCAAGTTAGCATGCTGATAAGAAAAGGAAAAAGTACGCGGCGTTGGAGCCGCGTTACAATTTTGTGCCCGTTGCCGTGGAAACCATGGGTTGTTGGGGGACTGAGGCCAAGAAGCTTTTTTTCGGATTGATTTGATTTCGGAGATAGGGCACAGGCTCGAGGTAAGGTGTGGTGACTCCCGCTCCGACTCGTTCCTGGTGCAAAGGTTGGCCATTGCCATCCAACGTGGTAACGCAGCGAGCGTTTTGGGTACCTTTGCGCCGGGAACGGTTAGGGGTGGGTTATTTGAATAGTTATTAGTTTAGTTATTAGTTAATTCCAAATATTTTGGAATTATTTGACATATTATGTCAATAGTAAGGTAATCTTAATAGGCATGATGACATTTTTTTTTATTACCTCATAAAAAAGCTGATCATAAATAGAGCACATCATCAAAAACAAAATTAAAATTAGTTGAAAAATAAATAAGATTTAAGCAGATATAACCATTTAAATTTCATGCTAGACAGAGAGCGCACTATACTGAGCCGAGACGTCACGCTTCAGGCGCGCCATACAAATGCTATACTAACACGCGCTATCCCCACCAAGCATTTTAAGCGCTCATATCTCAGAGATTTATCAGCCAATTTAAATTATTTTTTTCTGTATGTGTAATGTATTTAGTTATATTCCTCGCTAAGCCGGTTATTTGTAATAAATTTAACATGAGGACACATGCCTATTGTAAATACAGTAATAATGGAAATTCTTTTTCTGACTAATCTCTATATTTGGTGTATTTCTGTTTCTACATCGCTTTTAGTACATTAAGGAATTTGGGATAAATTATCTCACTCTATAAATATTTGTTATTGATGCTAATGTTAGCTTTTCGGCCAAGAAATCACCTCTTGAACTATTTTACACACAATTCGTTTACACTTGTTCTCGCTTCGAGGTTCGATCACAGAAAGAGGGTGATTGCAATGCAACCGCCACTTATATACTGTGTTCGTTGGCAGTCGACAAAAGACTGTCAACTGTCAACGAACACGTGTGAACTTCGCCAATACAGTTTCATTATAATGGTGTTGTTAGTTCATCTATCCATTAAATGATTAAACTAAAGTTGTTCTACATTCGGCCATCCGACTCAATTACACGTCCTCGTGTATACGTGTCATGTATTATATGATAATAGACGTTATACGTGTTAATTAAATGTGTACTTTACAATCTTATTTTGAAGTCTTATACTATCGTTTTATGTTACATAATATCAGAATGCAACTGCATACTGAAAAGCACATCATATCAGACTAAAACCGAATCTGGTTTAGTTAAGTCAGTACGCAACTGCGTACACTGTCTCTTACGCAACTGCGTACATCGGCTCTTACGCGACTACGTACACCGGATCTTACGCAACTGCGTACAATGTCTCTTACGCAACTGCGTACATCGGCTCTTACGCGACTACGTACACCGGATCTTACACAACTGCGTACAATGTCTCTTACGCAACTGCGTACATCGGCTCTTACGCGACTACGTACACCGGATCTTACGCAACTGCGTACAATGTCTCTTACGCAACTGCGTACATCGGCTCTTACGCGACTACGTACACCGGATCTTACGCAACTGCGTACAATGTCTCTTACGTAACTGCGTACTGGAGGCTCCGCTGCAGGCTCAGCTGGCAGGTTCGACGGCAGGCTCAGCCGCAGGCTCAGCCGCAGGCTCAGCCGCAGGCTCAGCCGCAGGCTCAGCCGCAGGCTCGACAGCAGGCTCAGCCGCAGACTCCGCGGCAGGCTCCACTGCAGGCTCCGCTGTATGCTCCGCCGCAGACTCGACCGCAGGCTCGACAGCAGGCTCAGCCGCAGGCTCGACGGCAGACTCGACAGCAGGCTCAGCCGCAGGCTCGACGGCAGGCTCAGCCGCAGGCTCGACAGCAGGCTCAGCCGCAGACTCCGCGGCAGGCTCCACTGCAGGCTCCGCTGTATGCTCCGCTGCAGACTCGACCGCAGGCTCGACAGCAGGCTCAGCCGCAGTCTCGACGGCAGGCTCGACAGCAGGCTCAGCCGCAGGCTCGACGGCAGGCTCAGCCGCAGGCTCGACAGCAGGCTCAGCCGCAGACTTCGCGGCAGGCTCCACTGCAGGCTCCACTGTATGCTTCGCCGCAGACTCGACCGCAGGCTCGACAGCAGGCTCAGCCGCAGGCTCGACAGCAGGCTCAACGGCAGGCTCGACAGCAGGCTCAGCCGCAGGCTCAGCCGCAGGCTCGACAGCAGGCTCAGCCGCAGACTCGACAGCAGGCTCAGCGGCAGGCTCGACAGCAGGCTCAGCCGCAGAATCGGCGGCAGAAATTTGCATATATAACAATAAGTACACTAATCGGATATATAATCTGAAGAACTTTTAACATGAGCACAGTTATTTAGTAATTAGTATTAAATTAATCATTAGTAAATAAATTATAATCAAGAAAACGCAAGGAATAAAACAGCCACTTTGTAAAATAACTATTAATTAGGGCTCTAAAAAAAACATGACTAGCAAACAGGTTTTGAACCACTTAACAAAAGACAAATTACACTCTGTGGACATGGGAAAATAAGAAGACATCTGTAACTTATTAATCCCGATTCTGATTTGTTAGCTTTTCGGCCAAGAAATCACCTCTTGAACTATTTTACACACAATTCGTTTACACTTGTTCTCGCTTCGAGGTTCGATCACAGAAAGAGGGTGATTGCAATGCAACCGCCACTTATATACTGTGTTCGTTGGCAGTCGACAAAAGACTGTCAACTGTCAACGAACACGTGTGAACTTCGCCAATACAGTTTCATTATAATGGTGTTGTTAGTTCATCTATCCATTAAATGATTAAACTAAAGTTGTTCTACACTAATTTATTCAAACATGTAATAATAATAAAAACCCGGACAAGTACGAGTAGGACTTGCGCTCTGAGGGTTCCGTTGGACAGAACCCTTAGAGCACGAGTCCAAAAAAAATTAAAAAATACTAAAGTTGAAATATTAAAAGACAAACTTAACTTTGTAGTTGACTATAAGGTTCTTCCATACATTCCAACTACAAAATGTAAGTTTGTAATAGCAAAATAATTATTTTTAAATGATATAACTTCAATTTTATGACTTTCGGATTTATTCCTATATATGTGCTATAAGGCCTTGAATCTTGCCAAATTTAATGATTCTAGGTCAACGGGAAGTACCCTATAGGTTTTGATTCCCTTGTGAAATCGCAAAACATGTGACATAAACGTTCATATCTTTTGATTGCGTTGACTTACAACTTTTATTTTTTTACAATGGAAAGAAACCGTAGACTCAAGTATTTGATATAAATTTTAACTTGATACCTTTACGCGTTCTTGAGAAAAAGGGTCTTGACAGACGGACAAACGGACAGACAGACATACGGACAGACAGACGGACAGACAGACGGACAGACAGACGGACAGACAGACGGACAGAGAGACGGACAGACAGACGGACAGACAGACGGACAGACAGACGGACAGACAGACGGACAGACAGACGGACAACGAAGTGATCCTATAAGGGTTCCGTTTTTTCCTTTTGAGGTACGGAACCCTAAAAACATTACATTCAAGAGAAAATTAACGTAACCTAAAACAAAAAAATAATGAACTCTGAAACTTAAAAATCTTTACAATAATTTGTAATAGATTGATAGATAACTCTTTATTGTTCACACCGAAAACGACATACATAAGACATAAACATCTTAAAACTAGTGAAACAATTGGCGGCCTTATCGTCAAAAAGTAATGATAACAAAAATCAAAAATAAAGATATTAATAAAAAAAAAGAAACTTTCAGCAAATAATGTGCAATATTATTTAGTTTTAATGTAAATTAATTAAACAATTATACCCGTTACTTACTGCACTTTGCCGACGCTTGATTCAATCAACTACAGAAATGTATTTTATTTTATGTTTTAGTTTATAAATTTCCACTCAGTGAGTATTAGAAAATACTTAGCCAAGGAGCGAGCTCTTAATAGCCTTGTTCAAAAAGAAATCTGTTACCGCAAAAGCTAGTGGACTGTAAAATCGTGAAGAAGCCTATGCATACGCAAAATCAATAAAATTAGTTGAAAACAATATTTACTCACCGAAATCACCGAAATCAACCGCCGGCCGCTGCCACCAAGTAGAGCCGAACCGAACTCATGTAACCTCTAAAGCTCTGAAGCACTCGCAGGATGATGTTCTGACAGCTGACTTTGACAGATCAGCTGCGTCTCTGATTGGTTGTCAGCTCTCGACGTGTGGTTGGTCAAGGGCTGTGGTTAAGGGTATAGAGGACATAGACGCGCCAAATTTTAAAACAATAATGATTACAGCCAACTTTATCAATCCAGTGTGAACAAAATCTTTTGCGGTTTTACTGTAGTCTCTTATGGCTAAAGTCACGAAAACTTGACAACGCAATGCAGTAGTACTAGACAGTCCATTTGAATATTTTGGATGGCATTGTCCTCATAACGGTTAGAGTTTGTTGCTCACCGCGTCGTCGGCCCTTTCTCGCAAAAATGAGTTTATTTAAAATTTTATGCTACGCGGATTTTACAGCGGGATTTTGTCTGCAAAGTTCAAATGCAGAAATATTTTATATATTTAGAGGTATTAAATGGTCAAAAGCCGAGACTGTTAGGTTCCTACTCTGGTAAGGTTGATATTTTTGTCTGTCAGTCTCTTTCTCATTATATTTCTGAATCAAGAAACCTTGAGAGCTACGGTCAGTTATAGAAATATTGTGGATTACCGGTAGGTAGTTTTAACAGGTGTTTACTAATATTTTTTTAGAAGATACGTCTAGAATTTTCGGTCTACGATGGAGCACGCTTGCCTAGAAGAAACAGATTCACTCGTGATTTGAAGACACCCAGATTGTAACTATCGGGGAACACCCATTCAGGCAGCGCATTCCACAGACTAGCAGTTTGCATAAAGCGGAATTAAAGCGTTTCGTACGGGTTCTCGGAATATCAACCATAAAGCAGTGTCGATTTTTTTAAAACTATTATGTCTTGCGGTGTTATGATTGAAAAATTAAAAAAAAAAAAAAAAAAAAAATATATTACTGCAAAAAAACAACAATACAATTAAATAAGTGAATATTCTATGAGACTCAAAAGTACTTTCATGAAATCTCACTGCCAAGACAGTGTACGGGTTAAAATATAATAGTAGGTATAAGTAGCTTATTGTTTGTATGAGCTACAATTAAAAAGTATGTTAAGTTTATGTCAGCTGATTCCTCTTCTCTCCAATTTCTTCTCCTCAACTATGTATTTTCCGTATGCCACTATTTGAGACATGATGGACATAAATAAAAACAACTAGGTACAAAAAAAAAATAAGTTTGATACTAAATATAATTCCCGCCCGACTTGAAAATCCATGTAAAAATATTATTTTGTTCTTTGTAGTGGTTTGGGTTTTGTGGTTTTTCGAAGTCGGTTATTTGAAACGATAATTTATTTTAGAATTTTTAGTGAAACACCTATGATAGTGGTGTGCGAACTACTGGTTTATTTATAGATATGATTACACAATGGATGAATACCTCCTTGTTTGAAAAAAGAAAAAAGATTTTTTTTATTTTTATTTACTACAAATATACATACTATATCGTACATATCAAAAAGAAAATAAAAACACAATAAAATAAAGTTTGAATAGTACATATATCTTGCAGAGAAGGTTTTCTAAATTTAGAAGGTCAATACTAATAGTTTCCTCACTAGGCAGGCAAAGCCTGTATCGAGGAATCCTGTTTTAACAAACAAAGACAAATGTATCGCGTGGTAGGTGCTTTTCATGTTTGAAGTCCCCCAGACGCGGCGCTGTCATCGCGTATCAATCACTATCAGTATCATTTCTCGAGTAGAACTTTAACAACTTTTGGCATCGTACACGACTCTTTAACGATGGAAAATTAATAAAAATCTCACTAGCGTCCAAACACAGTAACAACACCTGACAACTACAACATGGAAATTTAGTTCCGCTGTTTTCCGTGGGACTTCTTTCATGAAAAGGAGTCTACGAGTGATATGTTATCGCGAAATTCGTAGGCACTCTAGAAAAATATCCATATTATTTGCCTAATTAAAGAAATTTTTGTGGGACTGCCTCGGGTTTCTTTTACAACATAAAAAAAGAAACAAGCAAATTGGTTTGCACTAGCCGCCGTAATCGCTGTACATACATTAAAAAAAAAAAAAAAAAAAAAAAAAAAGAAGAGAACCTTCGCCCTTTTTCGAAGTCAGTTAAAAGTTATACGATACTGAACTTGTTTATATTTTATAACCACACCAAATTAAAAACTTCCAAATTTTATTGTAAAACAGCAAAATATCTCGGGCAAATATCCAAAGCCTAATTGGCGCGACTGTGCTGAGGCATCACAGAAATTAGGGCACTACGCCTACAAAAAAGCAAAAAAAAAACTGCGGCCCGTAGAGAAAACAAACTGAAAATGTGAAAACGTAAGAGCATTTTGGGGTTGTTTTTGTTTGAGCTGGAATTTTTCGTTTTGTTAGTTTTTAATTTAACTTTACTTTAGGCTAGAACTGAACTTTGTTACCTTATTAAAGTTGGCGTTGGCCGCAAAATATTATCATTGTTTAATTCTTGGACGCGCTCTTATTTTAAATAATCTTGGAAAATGTTTTGTCTCAAAAACAACTTAACCTAAATAACTGAAAATTACAATTATAGCCTAAATAGCTTATACTATACTGTATTTTTTTCTCAAGCAGTGATGATTCGAGCAAAACAGCTAACTCACTCGCAAAGATGTATTTTTAAGATACAAAATGACTGTCTACTTTTGAAAAACGTGTGTTTAGTCATTTTGCAAAGCTAATTTATGTCTACAAAAAAAAAAAAAAAAATATGACCTTAATGTTATTATTTTAAAACGCCATAGCTGAGTGTAAGTGATACCCAAAATTAAAACCACTGTTTAAAACACTGTTTTAAATAATAATAAAAAAAACTCTTTACAAATCTTTACCAATAAAAGAAATCTGCAAGAATGTAGTCAAATGAAAACATCTCGCCTGGAGTTAAGGGATGATGCGGTCAACGATATCATAGAGCATGCTTGCCTAGCAGAAATCAATTCACTCGCGATTCAAAGACTCCTAAATTGTAAAACTACTCAGGCAGCATATTTTACAGCCTAGTGGTTCGCTCATGGAATTAGATTAAGGGTACGTATATAGCGCATAATTTTCAGATTGTCGTTCTTTAAGGCGCAATAGTAGAGAACTCTGCACTTGTATGACGGTAATGCGGCGTGCGCGCAGTCAAATATTTTCAATATTTAATTTTTCTTTATTTTCTACTAATAATCTTACGCTTTTACAAAAAACTGTGACAACTAAAGTAATTGAATGATTATTAGGATAAGACACAATTATTTTTGATAAAAATATCTTCTGTAATTATAATCTGAATGAAGTTGATTCAATCTATTGAAGGGAACGTATAAACGGGTGTTTTTTAGGAAAGTTTACGATTTTTTTCTATCGAGCCAAATTTCTTTAATCGTGTATCGGTGAACATATCCGAATAATATATTTCAAGAACATTTATTAAACATAAAGAAATAATGTCAATTAATCGATTTTAAAGGTCTACTTTTGAATATTCGTGATGACGAATAATCAAATTTGAAGCATATTTCGTCTTAATCTACTGTTCGTATGGCAAGTTAGTCTATAACATAACTCGTGCTACGATAAAACGCAAGTGCTATGAATAAAAACTTATCCGACGTCACGACAATATAAATATGAAAAAGTAATTTGATATCCGACCGAGTGCTTACACTTCACGATTTAAATGAATAGTTTATGACTGCTAAAAAACTGCATGTAAATTTATCATACTAAAATGTAAATCGAATCGAATTAAGAATATGAATGCATACAATATAATTATTTATATTATTTTTTTATAGTCCTTTGGTTCAGTTGGTAGTGTACCTGCCTTCTGCGCTTGGGGGCGTGGGTTCGATTCCCACCTAGGACAACTTAGTTTGGGGTCAGATGATTGTGTTTGCAAAAGTGTCACGTTTTTTTTTCATATGACGCGATTTTTGTAATTCAGAATATTATGTACCTACCTTTTTTTATTGAGTCACATAAGTCTTATCGTTTGAGCAAGTCGAGACAAGTCGCGTCGTAGAAACGTCCGTTGCAAAGTCAACTCTTTGCAACAAAATGTAGGTTCAATATTGTATCTCATTAACTAGAATTTAGAACTGGTGAGGCGGGACTTGGCGGGGTCATTTTGAATCTGCTGTAAACCAGAAAGAGTTTACTTTTCCAGTGGCTTGCACGTCGGTCGCGCCTCGTCTCGACCCCGTTGCTCATTGAACCATGTTTTGGTAGAGCAACATGGGTGTTTATCCAGATGTAAATTCAAATCCTTCCTTTGTTTTATTCAAAACTGGCCTGATAAACGTTGACCTGTCCAAATTTGTCTAACATAGCTATGGTCAATATAAAAATCCCATAGAAATAAGCACTTTTAGTTTTGTTTGGAAACATCTATTGGTGCACCTTAGCAGTAAAACTGACTCATATGTCGTGATGGCAAATGGCATGACGCTGTCTTATGCCGTCATATTTCACATTTGTCGGGCGTACCGTGACGGCCAACTTTTCACGAATTTACCGATTTTTTAACCTGCTTTGAACTACTCTTTTTAATGTTCTTAACATAAAAAAAAGGAATTAACCAAATCGCTTTGACCTTCCTTATGGGATGCGTTTACCAACAAACATCATTTCATATTTTTTTTATCATATATACTCATATATATTATGTAATCCAACATGCTTATCGTGTCGTTATAATTAAATGATTCATCAAACTTGCATTCAAAGTTGGATGCAAACCTGCCAGCTTCTAAAAGAGCATCGACTGAATAGAGTTGGTTGCTTCATAAAAGACCGGACAAGTACGAGTAAGACTCGCGCTCTGAGGGTTCCGTTAGATGGAATCCTCAGACAGAAAATAAAAATAAACAAAAAAAAGTAGAAATATTGAAAGACAAACTTAGCTTTGTAGTGGACAATAAGGTTCTTCCATACATTCCAACTGCAAAATGTAAGATTGTAATAGCAAAACTTTTTATTTATTTGTTATATAACTTCAAATTTAGGACTTTCGGATTTATTCCTTTATATGTGCTGTGAGACCTTGCCTCTTGCTAAATTTCATGATTCTAGGTCAACTTGAAGTACCTTATAGGTTTTGATTCCCTTGTGAAATCGCAAAATATGCGAAATAATCGGTCATATCTTTTGATCGCGTAAACTTACAAGTATAATTTTTTTACAGGTAAAAGAAACCGTATTTGAGTATTTAGATTGAGTATTTAATATAAATTTCAACTTGATATCTTGACGCGTTCTTGAGAAAAAGGGTCTTGACAGACGGACAGACAGACAGACGGACAACGAAGTGATCCTATAAGGGTTCCGTTTTTTTCTTTTGAGCTACGGAACCCTAAAAAGCGAAAAAATAATAATCTTACAGCAAATAAAAATACAAGAATTTCGAGAAGTTCTCGTTTTTACTCGACCGTGCAATAAATGTTACTTCAGTTTTCAGAGTGATTGTTAGTAGATTTGTGTGCACTATAAAACCACAAGTACTCTTAAATACCATATCAGACTTAAATTTGTAAAGTATTATGATTTATTCTAATCATATATACTTTTTAAAAAAAAATCTAAAACAAACAAAAAAAAAACTATTTCGCGTGACATAAAAATCATTTAATTGTTTTTATTTTCTTGTGTTTTTAAATTATGTTTCAATTTTGCATAACACTCGGTTAAAACATGATCATAACTGTAGTAGCGACACATTGTATTGCATTTGCATACTAATTGCTGACTCCAGCGATTGCGATGCATGACGCGAGTGGAGTACATCAGTCGTCACCCTCCGGGCACGTTAGGTAGGCGCGTTAAATAATCGGCTATAATTATTGCGTAATAAACCAGTGTTAAATGCCTGAACCAGTGACTTTCATTGAAGGACTAGATACCATACCTTATAGGAAAGACTATTGGCCTAGGATATAATATAATGGTAAATAACTTAATTATCGTAAAACACTGTAACAATTGAAATTGTAACACTCCATGTTTTATAAAAACATTATACGTTTTTTTCTTTTCTTCAGTTTAATGAAATTTTGACACAAAAAACCGCCAAAAGTATAAAAGTTTGAATAATTTATATACCGTCTTAGCAATTGCAATGAGCTCACTTCTGAAAGTGTAGTACATAGGCTTAAAAATATATATAATCCTATTATAGCTCTCGTAGCGTAGCTGGATTAAGTGTTCCTAAAAGATCACCAAAGTTTCAGACGATTCAGTCAGTTTCAGGATGGGTTACCGAGCTTGACATTTACTACTGAAGTGCTCAGGTTGCATGACACGTGTAACAAAACGGACGTGACGTTGCCTGCGAAACTACGAATGACAACGAGCCAGCCGCCATGACACACCCCCTCCCTCACGCCATGCCACTGTCAAGCTCGCCAAGCCTTTGAGGGGAGTGGATATATAAGCCAGCCTGCCAGCTAACTCTCTCGCTGTTCATTTCGATTGCTGAATAAATGAAGTAGTCGCCACTCTGAGTGTTTTATATGTCATCCCGTTTACATTCAGAAGAGGGATAAAGAAGAAAATTTAATACCTACGCGCACTGCGGCTTCATGACGCTTGGCCAAATTGATTCTGATCCTCGAAGAAGACTGCATAATCCTGTCTATAACGACGAAGTTACTGCTTGAGAAGAATTTACGGTGACGTAATTATGTACTGCAAGAAGTTCGTCTCTGCCTAGCTAAAGCATCGTGCTGCTTATTTGACCTGATGCAAAACGAAGTAAAAATGCAGAATAATGTCGCCACAATCATGAAGATCTAACACCACCCACCCTGTTTTCTCATCATTCGACGTCACGTACTGAGCAAGAAGAAGAAATAAGGATATTACTTGTTGCCGCTTCCGTGGCATTTAAACACGGCGAACCCTACTTTCTGCCCGTGACCTTACTACCCACTGCGTGCGAAAACTGTGACATCGAAGATTTCAAGATTCCATCTCGGGCCGCAAGACACGTGGCAAGATATTACTGTCTACCTGCCTACCAGCCTGCCCGCTTGCGTGCCAATCTGCCTGTCTGCCTGCCAGCATGGGGCCTGCATCTGTGTGGCGTGTAGCAGCTGGGCGAGGTCCTAACCTAACTAGGGCCTGAAGCAGCGGAGGCCAGCCTGCATCAGTTGGAGCTAGCGAGCCTAATAGCCAGGTGTGTTCGTTTCTACTTGCCATTATGCTTATGAGATATACCTATTTTTGACCTTATTGCCACTAATTCAAGTTAGGATTAGAAAATTTACAATATGACCTCAAAATATGACCATTAACTGATAGCAGTGAGCATATCATGCACATTTCCTAAGTAACTATCGTACCTAATTGCCTAGTTCCAATTCCGATAGATTTTATTGTACCTACAGACGTGATTTAGACTGTACAAAAGAAAAGACGAAAACTAAATCATTGTCTTAGCCCGTGCTTTGCTTTATAATTTACATAATTATTATTAGTGACTACCTACTCATTCGTAGGTCAAAACGAAACAAAAAAAAATTTATTAGATGCACTCGAAAGTTCGATAATTTTCTTCCGTGATCATAAGAAAGGAAAAAAAGGAAAAAAAACTGCAATGGTTGGTAGATTGACGTGCAATCACACTCGCGTGCTTATGAACATGTAAGATTTAGGTTAAACAGCCCTTACATATCATACATAGATTAGATACAACTATTCACTCCAGTTTAATCGATGCCGAGTTTGTCTAAAGATTTATAATTGACTTTTACACTTTTGATCAGAGAAATTGCGAAACCTGTAGGTAGATTAGGAAAATTACTATGTGGAAGTGCTAGTTTCGTTAGTTCGTTGCCTCATTTTATTTCTAAGTCGAGTCTGTGGGTAGGATGGAAAACAACTTTTATTGTCATGTTTGCGGGTAGACTGGATAATAATAATTAAGCAATTTCTCGCGTTTCAAAGTAGTAATTTGTGATGGAATATGATTCAGATTAGGTACTGGTGAATTGGACTGGTGTTACTAAAGACTGAAATATGTCATTAAAAACCTGAAAATTATTCAGTTGGCGAAAGAAGCCTGATTTTTCTGGAAATAAATCTAGTGAGCCTAGCAAATTGCAATGCAAAGCCTAGTCATTACATCTCTACTGAACCTGGGAGATATGACAACTACCTGAAATAACGCACACCTAAACGCAAAGGGATAATAGCATTTCCAGTACTGAGCATGATAAAACCACAGTTAAAACTGAAACACATGGGGGGTAGCTTATTTCAAATCTGTGCCGAGTCGATACTCGGTACCACATCGTCAGTTCAAAGCCAAGTTTTGCCCTCGACGAAACGGTGACAAATCTGTGCAATCTGCGCCTGTAGGAATTATTACGCAAGAGTTGGCTCACGCTTTAGAACAGAAAAGAAAAGTGCAAGCAACAAATAATAAAACTACAGATTATTAAGGAACCATTTAAGTTTAAAATAAAATTTATTTCCACTAAATTAAGTTTCGAGAAAACTTTCACCAATCATGTTTCCAAAATTACATTTAACTTGTTTATGTCCTCAATTAGGTATTCATAACCGAGATATGAATTTGTTACTGTTAGACATACTTAACCGCGCAAAATGATGCAACGCAACTCGAGTATAAACTATGAGTTGGTTGATTCTCACGAAAGTAATGGTTAGGTACTGATAGCAATAGTTTGCTGATAGCATAGGAATAGCATTGCCAGTTTAAAATTAATTTGGTGCTTAATATGCAAGGTGTAGGTACCTTAATAAATGGCCTAACGCCGTCGTTTTAGTTTAGTTGTTATTATGATGTACCTTTAAAATAAATATAGGACTGTCAGTGCTATAAATTTATATGAGCACTTGAAGTACCTACGTAGTACGTACTTTATATTCATTCTGTAATAGGTGTGTCAGATTTGATGTTTGCCACGGAATTGTGATATTTTTAGATAGGCATAGCTTTTATACCTTTACTGCTCCAAAGATGAACTTAGTACTTACCATTTAGTTGCTGTCTATATTTTGATATTATGGTCAAGTTACAAATAAGTAGTATCTTCGTATGAATTGCAGCGAGAGGAATTTGCTCTGTAAACGAATCCTTAATTCCTTACATAGGTTTCGGGGATATCAGGTACAAACATTCTAGTTCAAATATGGTATTATACCAAACGTGACAACGCTGTACTGTGATGCAGTAAAGTACTTCTGATTAGAATGATACCGAACTCTGATAAATTAGAGTATTGCGCAGTAGTAGTTCTGTTTGTTTCAAATTATGTTGCTGATAGTGCCGATTGTTCTGATGGTGATAGTAATTAATTCTTATAGTTTTGATAGTGCGAGTAGCTCTCATTGTTCTAATAACCCAGTAGTTCTGATAATTCTGTAGTTCTAACTTTGCCAGTAGCAACTGCCAGTAGTTTTAACATCTTCGGTAATTTTATTAAGAAATAGTTTCGGTGGCTTCAATAGTTTAAGCAGCCTCAATGGTTTTGATTGTAACTATAGCTTTGATGGCAACTATAGCTTTGATGGCAACTATAGCTTTGATGGCAACTATAGCTTTGATGGTAACTATAGCTTTGATGGTAACTATAGCTTTGATGGTAACTATAGCTTTGATGGTAACTATAGCTTTGATGGTAACTATAGCTTTGATGGTAACTATAGCTTTGATGGTAACTATAGCTTTGATGGTAACTATAGCTTTGATGGTAACTATAGCTTTGATGGTAACTATAGCTTTGATGGTAACTATAGCTTTGATGGTAACTATAGCTTTGATGGTAACTAAAGCTTTGAAGGCAATTGTAGGTTTGATGGAACCGATCGCTGATAGTTGGAATATCTCCAGTAGCCCTTTGTAAAGCCAAAGCCAAAGCCAAAGCCAAAGCCAAAGCCAAAGCCAAAGCCAAAGCCAAAGCCAAAGCCAAAGCCAAAGCCAAAGCCAAAGCCAAAGCCAAAGCCAAGCCAAAGCCAAAGGCACGCCAAGCCACGCCAAGCCACGCCAAGCCAAGCCAAGCCAAGCCAAGCCAAGCCACGCCATGCCAAGGCACGCCATGCCAAGCCAAGCCAAGCCAAGCCAAGCCACGCCATGCCAAGGCACGCCATGCCAAGGCACGCCATGCCAAGCCAAGCCAAGCCAAGCCAAGCCAAGGCACGCCATGCCAAGCCAAACCAAGCCAAGCCAAGGCACGCCAAGCCAAACCAAGCCTTCGACTGATCTTCCAAATATACCGCCACAGCGGAAGTCCTTCAATGACAGCAAAGTCAGCTGTTGATTGGCCGCGACGTCATTTCCGGCTGGCCTACCATTTATACTTACCGGTAAACCTTAAATATGGTGCGAGAGCTCATTTGTCGATTATTATTTTACGGTGCTCTAAGGAAGATAAGTCGAAACTCTGTCCGATAACTGAGAAATAAATCAAGTTAATTGTCTGCGAGCATATTTATTTCTCTTCTGTTTCACCTTAATATTGCCATTGGCCTATAATATGAATACTAGCCCTTAATGTTGTCCGTAGCCCTTATTATTGCCAGTAGTGTAGTCAGACTCAGACTGAACACATTGTTAATTTATTAGAAACTAAACCTTGTTGTTTGTTCCCAATTGCGGGAGCACTTGTTGCAGGATGGTCGAGTGTAACAAAACGGACGTGACGTTGCCTGCGAAACTACGAATGACAACGAGCCAGCCGCCATGACACACCCCCTCCCTCACGCCATGCCACTGTCAAGCTCGCCAAGCCTTTGAGGGGAGTGGATATATAAGCCAGCCTGCCAGCTAACTCTCTCGCTGTTCATTTCGATTGCTGAATAAATGAAGTAGTCGCCACTCTGAGTGTTTTATATGTCATCCCGTTTACACACGTTAAATTGTTGGTCGTGTTTGTTTGTCCTAAAACAACAACCGCTCAAACACGTCAGAGGCATCCGGGTGGCTTAAAAAAATGCCTACAAACTTGCAAAATCTGGAATGTGCTACCTTCCGTGTTGTTTCTAAGAAGCTACAATATATATGGGATTATTCAAAAAGTGAGTCTTAAAGGGTCGGCAATGTAGTTGTGATGCCTCTGGTGTTAGAGATATCCATAGACGAAGGTGACTGCTAACCATCAGGCAGCTCGTCTGCTTGTTTGCCACCATACACCATAAAAAATAGAAACCTCATGACATTAGGGTTGGCCTCTCAGCCAACACGAACTGTAATTTTGATAAAATGTTCCTTGTTTAACAGCTAATAACTTGTGTAACCAAATACGTTTTGCTATTTCCGTCCACAATTCTCCTCTCCGTCAGAGAAAATTAACACAAATAGTTCGACTAATTGGCACAGCCAACAAGCAATGAATAGAAATGAAGCGACAGTCACTGAGAAGTGTTCAAGAAAGGCATGTTTCGTGCTAATCGTGACGTCAAATAAGCTTAGTTCAAGACCTAGGTAGTTATTATGTAATATGTGGCTAGCTAAGTATCGCCCACGTAATGAATTTTAACTCTGAACAGGCAAATACCATTTAGATGCAGTGTAAACAGTAAGAAACTTTAGAAGTAAGCAAATCAAAATAAATACATTCATTGGAGTGAATAATTATTTTTTTATCGCGAATAAGTCCGCGTATGACGATCTGGTCAAAGATGAAGCACACAAATTTAGAAGATACCTGACTCACCCTGACCTTCACAAGACCCAGATTATAACTCTCAGGAAGTAAGCCGGCAGATGTTTCCAAGCCGTTCGGATTAGAAGCGCAGAATCAAAACGTTTTGTACGTATCCAATAAAAATCCACAATGGCTGTGGTAGTGGGCTAGTGGGCCGACTCAAACAAACACTAGAACATTGTCCTATTTTATAGGTTACTTTATATTTTCCAACCATGTCATTGGTTGAAAATGCTAGGGGCTTCACGATTAAGAAAAAAACCAAACAGGCACTTAATTCAAAACTGAGTACTACACAGTATACCCATCGTCTATCATGACTAGTCCTTTTTTACTGGGTAATGTAATACTAATGAAATCGACTGCATCTGGAGAAATCTGGAGAATCTGGATGTCTTCAAATCACGAGTGAATCGGTTCCTTCTAGGCAAGCGTGCTCCTACGTAGACCGCATCATCGCTTAACATCAGGCATGATGGTGGCCAAACGGCCTATTAATTATTAAAAAAAAAAAAAAAAACGACTGCGACCCTAACGCCCGCGTCAGCGCTGCTTGGGTCAAATGGCGAGAAGTTAATGGTGTCCTTTGTGACACAAGGTGCTACCAAAGTTCAAGGTTATCTACATAAATATTGTCCAACCTGTCTTTTTATTGTAGCGAGACATGGCCCGCCTGCAGCAACATGTTCAACAGCTTTGCGTCACCGAAATGAAGATGCTGCGGTGGATGTGCGGCGTTTCGCGTATGGGTCGTATTCATAACGAGCATAACTGTGGCAGCTTGGAGTACGGGACGTAGCGGATATGCTTCAGGAACGTCGCCTGAGGGGCCATGTTCTTCGCAGACTGGCGGAGTACGTCGGCAATCAAGTCTTGGACCTTGTGCTCCCTGGAACAAGACCTCGTCGTCGACCAAAGCGACGATGGCTTGACGTCGTAAGAGATGACATGAGAGTCAATAAACTGACCAAGGATGATGCTAACGACCGTGCGAAGTAGAACAGTTGCAGTAGAAAAGCGGACTCCGGCCCGTGCTGGGATACATGCTAGGCAGAAGAAAACTGTAGCGGGAAATTATTCACAAATTTTGTCATAATTGTTTTTGACACTAAATTAGACTGCAATTTAGAGCGTAAAAATATGGTTCTAAAAACGACCACAATAATGTCATCTCTTGATAACCTTGCGTTTAAGCTTAACCTGGTTTAAACTCGTCTCTACAAAGATATTGACATTGGTACAAAGTCATCCTACTGCTCAAACTATAAATACTGTAAACGCGAACTAAACTACAAGTAACATAAATCAACAAGTACCTTTAGGCACATTAGCCGGTATCCTCGTAAATAACTCAACTGCGGAGAGACAAATATGTAATTAGGAACTCTAAAAGCATGAAGAGTAAGTATTACTTACTCCGAACCACTGAAACTTTAAGGATCGTAATAACCAGCTAACGAACTCTAATATAAGCTAAGCACCTTAATTTTGTGTTATTTCTTCTGCCCTCCTTCAGTTTTCTCCTCACTGGGTGTCTACAGAATTTTTGTTCCTGTACAACAATTTAGTGCAGAGGAACTAAAATCATTGGTGCAGGGCCGAGGATCGAACCGAGTAGTACTACTACGGGTTAGTACTTAAATAAATTATGTGCAGTTTCCGTGCTACCGCTCAACAACGGTGAAGCAAAACATTGTGAGGAAACCGGTATGTCCAAGAACCTCAAAGGTTCAAAAACATATGACATTCATCAATATGCACTGGGCCAGCATGGTGGAAGGACCCATCCTCTCTCTCTGATAGAAGGCCTGTAACCCAGCAGTGGGAACATAATAGGCTGATAATGACGATGATGATAAAGAGGAACTAAACTTTCTAGTAGCTGTTTTCTATACTAATATTATAAAGAGGAAAGATTTGATTGTTTGTTTGTTTGCATTGAATAGGCTCCGAAACTCCGAAACTACTGAACCGATTTAAAAAATTCTTTCAGTGTTGGGAAGCTACACTTTCCCCGGGTGATATAGGCTATAATCTATACCCGTGCGAAGCTGGGACGGACCGCTAGTATTTTATAAAAAAAATACGAGATAGTGGTTTGATATCAACCCTGAATATAAAAGACGTGATATTAAAGTTATATGATTATATACGGGATATTCATTCATTTTTTTTTTCATTCCACGCCCTTACTACGGTAAATATCCCGTAAATAACCATATAACTTTAGTGAACAACCGTGATAGTTAAAAAAAGTGTTTTAGACGTGATATTACTATAAAATTCATAAGATAATTTGCATTTCATGGTACAAGTTGACAAAGAGCACGGACCCCGGAATCATAAAAGCTGCAATGCAAAAAAAAATGCGTTATATTTTTTTACAACACATTTGCTCAAAAAGTGCACTTACGAAGCCTGTATACATCGTTCGAAAGTTAAACATTACGGATCATACAACGGAGCGTGCTGTAATGAAACGCATCATACAACGGAGCGTGCTGTAATGAATTTGTCCGCACGCACCGTGCGTGTACTTTACGGTATTTTTTTAATTTCCATTTTTTGTTTTTTCTCGCAAATGTGTTGTAAAACGTTGTATGGTACACGTGCGGATTGGTTATTACAAACTCGTGACTATGGTAAGCCCTCGACTTCGTCTCGGGCTTACATTCGTCTACTCGTTTGTAATAACCAACTTTCCACACTTGTATCATAAATAACTATTATTAATTATATATTTTTTTAATTATGATTCCGTGCTCAAAAGGTAATGCAACATTGTCAGTCTGTCTGTCCGTCTGTCTGTCCTACTACCCTCCTACCTTTTAACGGCTGTATTTTTCCATCCTTGATCTTTCGATCCGTAATAGATAGCCCGCTACTCCAGTGGATGCAGCTTTTATGGTCTGTGATGCCAAGGTACCTACTGAAAATAATAATAACGCTTAGTTGCTCAATAGTTTACAAGCTTATGAAGTAGGGACAGAGGTATAATTATATATATTATCCAGTAAAAAAAATATTGTGTAACACAAAAAACAAAACGAAAGTAACCTAGTGAGGACTGCTTCGCAAAGCTTACTATTATAGGCTCGTCTCTTAGCTGTGTTAATTTACCACGTTAGTTAAGGTGAAATATTTAAGTTAAAACATTGTATCTTTTAATTATTGTGCGTGTGTAAATAAATAAATAAAATAAAATAAAATAAATACAAAAATCTGTACTACACAAACGCCATTGATCGAAACTTCTAATATTCAAATCAAGATCCTAAACGAATGTTGCTTCTTTAGCTTCTCATATATGATTCGTATTTTACTCACTCCGATGCGATGCTCGGATCCAGTATCTTGGCAGTATCTCTTACCGCATTTACACATGCGTGCTCAATGTAGCTTCTTGAAAAGTTTGACGAAGGTTTCGCTTGACAGCTCGCTTCCTTATTGTTCTGCACGACAGTGATTTAACATACGCTCGATATACCGAGCCGATGTCGAACGCATAGATTTCTTCATGGCATCGGCATGACTTGACATTGGTACGAGATGCTTATTAATATTTATATCCATTGCTAATAGCGATAATAGCTTGTTTTCAAACGGATTTTTAAAATAAAATAATAATATGTGCTCAGGCCTTATCTCGCCTGATGTTAAGCGATGGTGCGGTCTAGGACAGAGCACGCTTGCCTAGAAGAAACCGATTCACTCGCGAGTTGAAGATAACCAGATTGTAATCAAAGCGCTTCATCGCTGTCGCACTCACCAATGAGAAAGCGGTTTCTAAGCTGATGCAGATGATTTTTTAAACACTGTTTTGCATCATACCTTCGTCTTTTGACTTGTTTCTCTTTTCAAAACGACCTTCGAATTGGAGGTAGAGCGACCTGAGGCCGGTCGCTTAAGAAAAGTACGCATGCGGAAAGCGGCCGGGAGCTGGTCGAACGTCAAACGTCTTTCGATCCTTTTCTAATTTATACGACAGATAGTAAACAAAACAAGGTTGAACTACTACGTAGGTTGAACAAGGTTACTGTGTATTCCAAGTTTCACTCATAAACAATTTTCAAAATCTCGATTTCAGTAACACGCGGCGATTTCGCGCAATATTTCCGGTGGGCCGTTTGCCACGCGCGCCCAAATTCGCAAAATGGCGATTGGCCGTCGGACCGGATAACGCTACGAGCAATCAGGCTAACGTAAATGGCGAGGCGATTGTATGAAGAGTCCGCTGTCAATAACAAAGTTCTACGCTTTCCAAGAAGAACCCTATTTGCTCGTAATTTGAAATGGTGCAAGACCTTTATTTAACGATAATGTTATAGTACCTATACGAAAAAAAAACAACAGATTAAAAGCTAAAAACTAAACTAATCGATTAATCCGCTACTATTAATCGATTAATAGTGAGAACTGTTCTCAAAATGTTGGCCCCATTACTACGTTGTATGACAATGCTCATGCTCACCCTGCTAAGGACAGACCGGCATTTTGGTCACGAGTTGCAAAGACCAGACGTGGTGACAAACTTAAAAAAAATGCAAAACCTACCTACATTATATATTTTTCATACACTACATACTTTTTTTTTGTGGAACACAGTTTACCCTTATCTATTCATCCTATTGCTACGATTTCCATGGCTGTGTTGCAGAGTGGAGTGAGCTTTGCCAGCTGGAAGTTATTAATACCAAATTTACAAATTCATGGTCTCGTTCGGTTCTCCGCTCGCCTGTACTCGCCTGTGTAAACGCGGTATGTGTAACAATTGCGTATTCGCGACACGTGCTCTCGTTCCCAGAAGCACTGAATGCTAGAGCCTGCTTTGTATAAGTACTCTATGAGTCTCTATGCCTACCTTAGTGTGTGCCTGTTTACACAGCTATGTATAGCAGTCTAAGCCTCTTAGGCGATGAGCAAACCTTTAGTAGTACCTATTGCGAATGTTGGTTGATAAATATGGAGAGTAAGAAAAAAATAAGGAAAATATATTTACACCAAACGGACCCCGTCGAAGCGATTTTACAATGCGGTAAAAAAACACTATATATCTAGTAGTTAAAGTTTTTATTACTATCTATGATACTTGTCAGAGATCTGTATTAGGTTAGATGCCACAAGTACACCTACGTTGTGGTCTGTTTCCCGTCGTGTTTGTGGTCGTTTGTGGTGTGTTTCGGACTGAATCCAGCGTTTCCCTGCGGTTTCTTTGAGGTCGTTAGACTATCTTGTTGGTGGACGTCCTACGCTGTACTTACCGGTCCGTGGTCTCCATTCGGCCCCATCGGCCATCTGTTCTGCATGCTATGTGCCCTGCCCACTGCCGCTTCAACTTGCTAATCCGCTTTACGATTGTAAAGCGCATAATATGCTATTTTACGAGTAAAAAGCACTCAGGGATTACTTCATCCGGGTTTACACACGGATAGCACAGGTTCAAATCCCACCGGTTGTGGTTAAATTTTTGACTTGTCAATAACATTTTAGTAGTTACTCCTAAAGCGTGCAACAGCACTTCAAATATAAAAACCGGACAAGTGTAAGTAGGATTCGGTATGGAACCTTGACAGTTCCATACAAACGTAAAAACTATGTGTGTAGATAGCTCATCCATCCCGGAAACCGAGTCCCGACGAAAAAAGGTAAAAAACGTTAAAATAATTTTGACAAACTTAACCTTTTAACTGGAAAACAGGTGCTAAAAAACGAGTCCGATTAGTTCGCAAAAATTTAAAACATCTCAAGGTTGATCTAATTGTGCCTAAATGTTAGTTTATTAAATTTAAATATTAGTTATTACCTATTTTCGTTTTACGTTTGAGGTTTTAATAAAAATATTGCATTTATTTTGTATTAAGTTTAAATTTAATTCCATTGCTAATAGGCATGATGACTAATAGTTATTTATCACTTCATAAAAAAAGCTGATCATAAATAGAGCACATCAACGAAAACAAAAATAAAATTAGTTCAAAAATAAATAAGTTATAGGCATTTTAATTTCATGCCAGACAAAGAGCGCACTATACTGAGCCGTGACGTCACGCCTCAGGAGCGCCATACAAATGCTATACTAACACACGCTTTGCGATAAAGGGATCGAGCATCCCCTCTCTATCCCCACCTAAAACTTTAAACGCTAATATCTCAGAGATTTATCAGCCAATTTAAATTATTTTTTCAATTATATGTGTAATGTATTTAGTTATATTCATCGCTAAGCCGGTTATTTGTAATAAATTAAACATTAGGACACATGCCTATTATCATTGTATTATCAGAAATCTTCGAAACAAATTAGGGCCCCGGAAGACCCCGTGCGAGCAGTTATGTGATTTTCTTCGTGTGATTAGTTAAAGGTTAATTAGATATTATACACTACTAGGAAGATCACAAAAACCGTGTATTAACCACAAACCTGCGACATACCCAACTGAAAATACCCCCAAGAGTCAACGTAACGCATTCGTTGGTTCAAACAATCATTTTCCATGTTCGGAGGGCTACGAGAAACGCGAAAAGGGGCTGTAAGGGCCTTTCAAAGGGACACTGTCAAATAATAGAACAGACAACGTGAAAGATATGCAAACGATGTAGGTATACTCCGTTGATCTGTACTCTGTAGACGAAGTGACAGCGTTGGTAAAAGGATCGGAATTCGGGACATTTTTACAGGCTTTTAATTAACTTGCTTTAATTGTTGGTTTTGGTCAAATCTTTCAACTGAATTTTAAAACAGTTATCCCCAACCGATTGAGCTGAAATTTTGCATACTCGTTTAGTTTGGATGATAATGAGGCTTATTCTGTCATACCACTCACTAAACTAAACCAATCTGACAGGACTAAAATTATCTGCCTCTCTTTTCATATTAATATGTGAGAGAAGGATGGCAACAATTTTAGAGCTGTCAAATTTAGTTTAGTTTAGAGAACATCAGAATCGATGCTATGCGAAATGGGTTATAATGGATATGGGTTTCTGATGCACTCTAAACTAAATTTGACAGCTCTAATTTAGAAGTAGGTTAAAAGGGGGGGGGGGTAGGTTTCTGTTTAGTAGAAAGCCCTAACAAACGTGTGGATTTAGTTGACGGACCGCCGTTCAACCAACGGGAGAGACAGAGTAAAAATAATATATTTCTCTCTCTTTCTCTCCCGTTGGTCAGATGCCGGTTGATGTCAACCAAATCCACGCGTCTGTTAGCACTTTATTTTTATTGTCGTATCGTCTCTGCAAGCGTACTTGCTTCAACGTATCTTTATGTGCAAGTCGCATGATAATACAAAAACTTGGTACCAATGAACTGATCTGATGGTGCAGGCAAGAGGTGTATAGTGGAACTCTTCGAGTAGAATAGCGTGCTCTTTACTATAATACTTATTTTGGTTGAGGTTTATTGATATTTTTGTCTAGTTTTCCTGGTTAAACCATCAGAAAGTTGTGCTGGTTTTCATAACGGGCATCTTTGGCGTTGTAGGCGTTAAAATAATATGCGCCCTATGTTAATTATGAATGAGATTATATTTTTATTTCATTAACTTATTTCATCATCGTCATCCACAGCCTTCCTTATCTCACTGCTGGGTATAGGCCTAATTTATTCCATAACAGAAATAATTTGTGATGCATCTGATGTTACAGGTAAGTATTCATGAACGACGGTGCTTACTATCAGGCAGACCACTTGCTCGTTTGCCATCTATGACACAAGTAAAAGTAGCACCGACTCTAAACTAATAGGATGCATATTTATTACATGTTTCTTTCTTTCTGCGATCTCTTTATTTTAATTTTAATTTTATTTAATGTCCAAATGCTTGCTGTGCTTACAGCAAAGCCAAAGTGCACAGCAAGCCAACATTACAAATAAACATTTTCTGTTATGCATAACAGATAAAGTTACGTGACAATATTTCAATATATTATAGGTAAATTATCGAAATTAAAATTATTATTTATTTTTATTTATTATTTATTATTAAAATTACACAAACATCCATCATAATTATTATTATAACACCGGCTTGCACTCACGATTATGTTTCTATCGGTCGAAACGATCGACTGGTTTCGCCGGTGTTATAATAATAATTGATAATGAATCCTCACGCGAGTTTTGATGAAGTGATCCGTCATAATCTTAAATTTAGCGTAAAAAATATCTAAATCTGGATACTGATCAATCAGATCGTTGAGCAGATTGAATTGATTTATATGGAAAGCATAAGCCATTTTGTTCCACTGTAAAATTATTAAAGAGTTGTCTAGTCTAGAGTGTACGTAGTCTTTGGTTGTAGTTATTATCTGTCTACACAAACAGAAAAGAACGTTTTAGACGCTGCCTACCTTTCTAACAATAGAGAAGGTGACATTCAATTTTATGGATCGGGAAAACTTCTGTGGAATGAAAACTGTGCCATATTTTTGTCTGGGCATAAAATGTGACCTTTTGTCCTACTTTTGTAGTAAATTATAATATTTGGACATTTCGTTTCACGGTGCAATAGAACGTTATAGTACCCAATGAGCTTGATATCTTAACTATTCCCAAATGTTTACTTTTCTTTAGCTTAGGGTCCGACCACACAATGCATTGCATTAGTACGGTGCCACCGTGCTACTAATGCAATGATTGACTATTCGCAGTCATATTTACGGAAATGGTCTGGGGATGGTACGGTATCTCAATAATTTACCGGGTGTAAGAGAAACGCTCCTGAAAACGAAGACTGGATAATAGTGATGGTGATTACTGATACGAAACTACAATAGTTATTTATGATACACGTGCGGAAAGTTGGTTATTACAAACGAGTAGACGAATGTAAGCCCGCGACGAAGTCGAGGGCTTACCATAGTCACGAGTTTGTAATAACCAATCCGCACGTGTGCCATACAACGTTTTACAACACATTTGCGAGAAAAAAACAAAAAATGGAAATTAAAAAAATACCGTAAAGTACACGCACGGTGCTATACAACGGAGCGTGCGGACAAATTCATTACAGCACGCTCCGTTGTATGATGCGTTTCATTACAGCACGCTCCGTTGTATGATCCGTAATGTTTAACTTTCGAAAGATGTATTCAGGCTTCGTAAGTGCACTTTTTGAGCAAATGTGTTGTAAAAACCATTTGTTTTTTTTTATGCTACCTCAGTATTGGGGACTTGTTGCAAACTGTAATGAACGTAAACTACCCAGCTGATGATAGGGATGATGATGATATAGGAGGATACTCGAATAGTACCGCGTGCAATCTCGTGCGTTTTTGTTCCTACGCAGTGCATTGGATCCAAATTTAGTACGCTTACGTTGTTGGTTTGCAAAATACTATACCACTAAAACATCAAGTATACCAGATGATGAGCACGCGACACGGCCTAAATATACCGGCGTAAAGATACTCTTTAATAGTTAAACATACTTTTACACTTTCGTGATTTTTTTAACACCACCATTACGTACCATTTTTTTTTATAGAGCACCACTGCTCTTCCTCTGCTCCGTAATCGCAATGCATCGTGTGTCCGGTCCCTAAAAAGCTAGTAAAAGGGCCAGTCTATAGGAAAATGTTGTTTATATTGGAATTAGACCTATTTTAAGAAATTAGTACCTACCTATACTAACAGTTTGATAATAAATTATTTCTGATTCTGAAACGAATGAAATTAATCGTACTGTAATATTAAGGTGGTATGTTTCACCTATGGCAGGAAATTCGAATTTCAAACAATTTTTCTTGTAGGTAGGCCGTTAATTATTGTAAACGATCATGATGTTTGCGCAAATTGATTTATTATTCTTTACAAAATCATGTAAAGCTAGTTATCTCTGCACATTATAACTAATATTTGCCAAAAGTTAATGTTTCTGTTTCAAACGGTTTATTGAAATAACGAACATGATAATGTAAAGAACAACCAACGATTTGCGTAAAAACTGTGTCATTTTACAATAATCACCCGGCCTAGCAACAAGGACCAAAAACTGTTTAAACTTAAAAAAAATCCGCCATAGGTGCTTTAATCTTTACTCTACATAGTCTACATCATAAATTCAAAACGCCAACGGTAAACTTTTTTAAACTATCACGGTTGTTCACTAAAGTTATATGATTATTTACGGGATATTTACCGTGGTAAGGTTGTGGAATGAGCTCCTGATATTTCGGCGTAGAACATGGTGCATGTAACTGCGCCGAAATATCGGGAGCTCATTCCACAACCTTACCACGGTAAATATCCCATAAATAATCATATAACTTTGGTAAACTTTTTTATCTAAATTCTGAAATAAATGTAAAGAAAACAGAAAACTTCGGCTTCTATATCTGTTTTCTAAGAGACCCGAAAATCAATCAAGCAAACTTTAAATTAGCAACTTCGTGGTCTCTATAAATAGACCTTTGAACAATCAGAGGTAGGCTTCATTAGTCCCTTTTTTATGCCCTTCAAAACGAAAGAGAAATTGTAATTGATTTTATGAAACGTTTGAGATTTCCTTTATGAATTTTACTTGCGGCCAAGATGGAAACTTGAAATGTTATTTTTGTTATAAAATTAGCACAAATAGACTTTAAACACGGTTTTAAAAGCTTCACTTGTAACATCATCATCATCATTTCAACCATAGGACGTCCACTGCTGGATATAGGCCTCCTTCATCGATCTCCAAAAGGGCCGGTTGGAAGCGGCCTGCATCCAGTGTTTCCCTGTGCTCTCTTTTAGGTCGTCTGTCCATCTTGTGGGTGGACGTGCTACGCTGCCCTTACCGGTCCGTGGTCTATATTCGAGAACCTTTCGGCCCCATCGGCCATATGTGCCTGCTCATCATCATCAGCCAGAAGACGTCCACTGCTGAAAATAGGCCTCCGCCTTTAACCTCCACACTGAACGACAGCCTGCCATCTAATATATATATAACTAGCTGACCTGACAGACGTTGTCCTGTCTTAAAACTGTCACACACGCAAAGTCAAAATTGTAAATCTTATTTTTTTACGCCTTGGGTTACAGTATTGGAGTTTTAGTAAGGATACCTATTTTTTTTTTGAAAATATAATATAGCCGGGGATAGTGTAGCTTCCCAACAGTGAAAGAATTTTTAAAATCGGTTCAGTAGTTTCGGTGTCTATTCAATGCAAACAAACAAACAAACAAACAAATGTTAGCTTTTCAGCCAAGAAATCACCTTTTAAACTGTTTTACACACAATTCGTTTACACTTGTTATCGCTTCGAGGTTCGAGCAAAGAAAGAGAGTGATTGCAATGCAACCGCCACTTATATACTGTGTTCGTTGGCAGTCGACAAAAGACTGTCAACTGTCAACGAACACGTGTGAACTTCGCCAATACAGTTTCATTATAATGGTGTTGTTAGTTCATCTATCCATTAAATGATTAAACTAAAGTTGTTCTACATTCGGCCATCCGACTCAATTACACGTCCTCGTGTATACGTGTCATGTATTATATGATAATAGACGTTATACGTGTTAATTAAATGTGTACTTTACAATCTTATTTTGAAGTCTTATACTATCGTTTTATGTTACATAATATCAGAATGCAACTGCATACTGAAAAGCACATCATATCAGACTAAAACCGAATCTGGTTTAGTTAAGTCAGTACGCAACTGCGTACACTGTCTCTTACGCAACTGCGTACATCGGCTCTTACGCGACTACGTACACCGGATCTTACGCAACTGCGTACAATGTCTCTTACGCAACTGCGTACATCGGCTCTTACGCGACTACGTACACCGGATCTTACGCAACTGCGTACAATGTCTCTTACGCAACTGCGTACATCGGCTCTTACGCGACTACGTACACCGGATCTTACGCAACTGCGTACAATGTCTCTTACGCAACTGCGTACATCGGCTCTTACGCGACTACGTACACCGGATCTTACGCAACTGCGTACAATGTCACTTACGTAACTGCGTACTGGAGGCTCCGCTGCAGGCTCAGCTGGCAGGTTCAACGGCAGGCTCAGCCGCAGGCTCAGCCGCAGGCTCGACAGCAGGCTCAGCCGCAGACTCCGCGGCAGGCTCCACTGCAGGCTCCGCTGTATGCTCCGCCGCAGACTCGACCGCAGGCTCGACAGCAGGCTCAGCCGCAGGCTCGACGGCAGACTCGACAGCAGGCTCAGCCGCAGGCTCGACGGCAGGCTCAGCCGCAGGCTCGACAGCAGGCTCAGCCGCAGGCTCGACGGCAGGCTCGACAGCAGGCTCAGCCGCAGGCTCGACGGCAGGCTCAGCCGCAGGCTCGACAGCAGGCTCAGCCGCAGACTTCGCGGCAGGCTCCACTGCAGGCTCCACTGTATGCTTCGCCGCAGACTCGACCGCAGGCTCGACAGCAGGCTCAGCCGCAGGCTCGACAGCAGGCTCAACGGCAGGCTCGACAGCAGGCTCAGCCGCAGAATCGGCGGCAGAAATTTGCATATATAACAATAAGTACACTAATCGGATATATAATCTGAAGAACTTTTAACATGAGCACAGTTATTTAGTAATTAGTATTAAATTAATCATTAGTAAATAAATTATAATCAAGAAAACGCAAGGAATAAAACAGCCACTTTGTAAAATAACTATTAATTAGGGCTCTAAAAAAAAACATGACTAGCAAACAGGTTTTGAACCACTTAACAAAAGACAAATTACACTCTGTGGACATGGGAAAATAAGAAGACATCTGTAACTTATTAATCCCGATTCTGATTTGTTAGCTTTTCAGCCAAGAAATCACCTTTTAAACTGTTTTACACACAATTCGTTTACACTTGTTATCGCTTCGAGGTTCGAGCAAAGAAAGAGAGTGATTGCAATGCAACCGCCACTTATATACTGTGTTCGTTGGCAGTCGACAAAAGACTGTCAACTGTCAACGAACACGTGTGAACTTCGCCAATACAGTTTCATTATAATGGTGTTGTTAGTTCATCTATCCATTAAATGATTAAACTAAAGTTGTTCTACACAAATCTTTCCTCTTTATAATATTAGTATTAAATTAATTTTCTTGTGTTAATTAATAAACTTTAAGTTAGTGACATATTATTTGTAGCACTGCAACTGACCACTTGGCGCTTACCATCAGATAATTTTATTTCTCGTATCGTTACTCAGTAGTCAATTGTATAAAAGGCTCTTAGATTAGACATCAGTAGACAGATGATCTGTCAGAAGACACTGTCGAGTGATGGAGCGGAACAATCTACTGAAAGCATCGATCTATGTATCTAATGATGCCAGATAAAGGCCTTTACACACGAGCGATGCTATACAATAAACCGGCCAACTGCGAGTCGGGCTCGCGCAGTACCACCACAATATACAAAAAGTAGTGCAAAAAGACAACAATACGCCCAGGCGGTCATCCATCCAAGTACCGACCGCACCCGACGTCGCTTAACTTGGTGGTAAACAAAAATTTGTCACGAACTCGCAATTAGTTGTTATTTATTATTGCACTTTAGAGTGTGTATTATAATTTTGCCAAGTTTGACGCTTGTACGTATTACCGTTTTACATTAGAGCAAATACAAAATACGTTTAATAAAACCTTTGTTGTATGAGGATGCCCTTTAGTTTTAACTTTTTAGGGTTCCGTACCTAAAGGGTAAAAACGGGACTCTATTACTAAGCGTACGATGTATGTCTGTTCGTCTGTCTGTCCGTCCGTCCGTCCGTCAGTACTACCTATTAACGGCTGTATCTTTCGAACCGTAATAGATAGCCAGTTGAAATTTTCACAGAACATAATTAAAATGTTACGGCGGCTACTAACAAATAATAAAAAGTTCAAAAAAACGTTTGTTGATTGGGCGCCGTTTCCATTTTACTTGTTGACTTTTTCATTATTTGTTTGTTAATCCGCCGTAACATTACAAATTCTGTTAAAATTTCAACTGGCTATCTATTACGGTTCGAAAGATACAGCCGTTAATAGGTAGGAAAGAAAGACGGACGGACAGACAGACAGACAGATAGACAGACAGATATCGTAAAAACTAACAAGCCGCATTCATAATATTTGTATGATTTTTATTCCAACCTTCCCTTGTGCCCAATAAACACAGCAATTGAAGAAATCATCTCAAACCTAGAAAATAACTGACACAAAACTTCTACTATAATGGGAGCTGTTCAAAAGCCTAACGCTACTTCGATGGACTCGTTACCCTAACCAACTTAAAACTTCCAACATTGTTAAACGAAAACCGGACTTCATCTCACGGAATAGGCTCCACATAGATAGCGCTGGAAAGTTTGTAATTTCGTTACAGTATGTTTTCTATAGAATGAATAGTTGAATGCGAAGTAAATGCGAAAGGACTTGGAGTTGTTATGCTACATTTTGCGATGTAGGGCTTGAGTTTTTTGCAGCGTAACATCAGGCGAGGTGGCAGTCAAATGCAAGCCTATTAATTAATTTAAATAAAAATCATTTAAACTCAAGCATTTTACTTACTGCTTTTTTTCCGTCAAATTAAATCATTTATTAGTCAAAACATGGTAGGTAGGTACACTTACATACGAAATAGTAAACGTGGTCGTACAAATGGAAACGTATATCATGTCCTTGCCAGGTGCGGCGTACAAATGGGGAAGGTTAGTTAGAAATTTTTAACATTTTTTAGCACCACTCTGAGTCCATGGGACTCACCACTGTTTTTAAACAACGAAAATCAAGTGTTTTTTTGTTGTTTTTGGTTTTAAGAAAGTGTCATTTCCACATGCCTATATCTATTAGATCTGTGGTCCTTCCACTAGATTGACCGACTGACGTGAGAATCACGGGCATCCAATGGACGCAGATGGAGGCATGTTCAAGATCTAAGGGGAGGTCTATGTTTAGCAGTTGACATCTGGCTGATAATGATGATACAATTTACATTCTCGCTTCTGCCATGAATAAAACATGGCAATTTTCAAACAACGATGTTGCCACAATGTTTAATCATTCCTACTTTGAAACACATTTTCGTAACCCACAAAAAAATAAAAGTAAAAAACACAAATTACAAAGACACAAACCATTTTATCCAAAAAACCCTTCTAATTTATTTATACCCATTGTGCCGGGATATATTCAGCTATGTACGTATTTAATGTAACGTGTGTCAGTATGTCATACAAAATGAAACAATCGTGCCCTGTCTTCCCTTCGGCAAAGGATGTGGAATGCTCGCGAAATGTTGCGGAAATATTAAATCCACATGTTCTACATTAAACAAATAGATATTCATACCTACGTAATTCGAACAATTGCGTAATGCAATATCAGAGTACCTATTTTTTGGAGGTCTGTTTTCAGATTGAATAACATTTTAGTACAGAATTAGGACAATCTGGGTGTCTTCAAATCGCGAGTGATCGGTTTCTTCTAGGCGAGCGTACTCCTTCGTAGACCGCATTAACGCTTAACAAAGCTGTTGTAGTATTAATAACCATTGTTTTTAGAGTAAGGTTAGCATCTTCTACAGGATAATCATCATCATCATCAGCCTCTAACTGTCCACTGCTGGACATAGGCCTCTCCCAATGCACGCCACTGAGCTCGGTCGGCAGTACCTTGCATCCAGTTTTTACCCGCCGTTTTACGCAGGTCATCACTCCACCTGGCAACAGGGTGTCCTACACTACGTTTGCCTAAACGTGGTCTCCACTCCAGAACTCGTCTACCCCATCGGTTATCGGTTCTTCGGGAAATGTGGCCGGCCCACTGCCACTTCAGCTTGCTAATCCTTTGAACTATGTCGGTAATTTTGGTTCTATGTCGAATCACTTCGTTCCGAATTTTGTCCCGTATAGAAACTCCAAGTATAGCTCTCTCCATAGCTCGCTGAGCGACTTTAAACTTGTAGACCACCTTAACCGTGAGTGTCCACGTCTCGGCACCGTAGGTCATAACGGGTAGGACACACTGGTTAAAGACCTTTGTCTTGAGACACTGTGGTATGGACGACGTGAAGACTTGACGAAGCTTATCGAATACCGCCCATCCCAGCCGAATTTTTCTATTGGCTTCTTTCTCGAAGTTGTAAGCTTACCTAACTGCAGAGTTTTCTACAGGATAATAATCATATTTATATTCAACATATCCATTGCAGTATACCTATTGCTTGTCCAATGGAAACCTCCACCAAACGTAAACAGTCACTAATTTCCTTATGGGCTCTATTAATAGTAAGCTGATTCATAAAACAAGAATTATTACCTAATCTGCATTAACCTAACCATAAAATCTTACAACCCTGACCTATAGCTTTGAACAACAGCAAAAAGGGCGATTACAAATTAATAGTGTACCCAAAATTCACCATTAACAGAGCCTTCTGCCCACCCCTAGAATACATTATAAACACGGAGAAAATGCAAAAGAGAGGTGGCATTAGTAACATGAGATCGCTGGTAAGTATCGGTAGCATAAGTTTAGCAATGGACGACCTGAGCCCTTATTAAAACACGTAGGAAACGAGGTGTGTTAAGTTAACCTCTAAAACTTTGGACTCTATTCTCTGGGAAATAAAGGCCAAGGTTTTGAGGTTAACTTAACGCGCCGCGTTACAAGCGTGTTTGCTGTTATTGAATCAGGGCCCTGGTATGTTTTCAGATGGATGACCGCAAATGGCATTTACAACTGAGCGCTACCTTGCATCGGAGTAAGTTGGATGACTTATTAAGTCTGCGCTCAACAGCCTCCAACTAGTACATTAGTCAAGAGGTAAATCACCTAATATCTCCGATTCCAGATAAAAAAAACTCGAACTTCTTCACCATCCTATGAAATATCAACTCGAAACTTAGATTAACTACACAAAGAAACCAAGTACATTCGCAAAATTAAAGCCATTCAAATGGTGTCATATATGGCTCCAAAAAAAAAAAAAAATTATGACAATTTGCGCGGTGAAATCGTACCACAACAAATCAGAAAAGCAGCATAAGAGTTATGGTTACATTCCACAGGTAATCCATTAATTTTCTTGCTTAAATCGTTTCAAATACCAATCACCAAAATAACAATCGAAACTTAAGCTACAAAGCGAATTTGTAGCTTACGTTTTGAGAAGGCGTTGTTTGGAAACCTACCTTTTCTGAGTAGTTATTCTAAGACTCGAAAATTGTTTAACAGCGTTTGCTATGTTATTCAAAATATAATGCCCAATCGTTTATTTTTAATTTTTACTCAGAATGAGAATTATAAAATCTTTATTGTGATGATTAAGTAAGTAAGAGTATCAACCGTCTTGTCCGTCACGAATATACAATAATTATTGAGTAGGTATAGTATTTATTTTTATCTAGAAGCTGCGCGCCTGCCTTTTGAATCCACGCTGGATTCAAAACTAACTAACATTGCTAACATTGAACACATCACTTTCCGATCAAAGATGGCGCCAAGCGCATAATTCCACTATGCAACAAGAGTTGGCACCACTTTGTTTGCGCTGAACCGTGACTAAAAGCACCCACCATCTTCCGAACAAGATATTAAAGCGGAGTATCAAAATGTTTGCACCACGTAGTGTCTGGGGGACCAAAAAAGTGGTCAAAATGATAAATATAAAAGAAGAATGATATATTGTGACCCCTTTTTCTGTTAATTATAAATATTACGTCATAAAAGGACAGTCTCTACAACATTGATACTCAAACACAAAGAGCGTTATTCCATCTCTTCTTTGTATCCGTTCCGCGATTATAGATCAACCATCATAAATTTATTGCAATCTTCTTCAGTTGTTACTTTCAACTCTATGTTCGAAGTGACAGAGTTTAAAATAGCAACGTTACAGCTTAGGGTTGCCAATTAAATTGATTAGGCGGTAATTCTGAAGCCAATATGAATAATTCAGGGGCTGGTCGATAATTTTGTTAACAAGAATGGGTTTGGATTGGCATGACTAGGAAATTGATCGGTGACCTTGATAATGTTATGACTGAATTATTCAATATTCATCTTTGAAAGGCAAGAAGAATATTTGAAACGATAATAGGTAAGTCTCAGTTTGTTAAAGTCGCTAGTGAATCGGTTGTTTTCAAGGCAAGCGTGCTCCGTTCCAACGAAGTTTGCCAGCTCAAGAGCGTAAGAGACACGCTTATAATTCCCATCTAGGACAAACATTCATGTGATGAACATTTGTGTTTGTTCTATATCTGGTTGTTAATATCTATTTAAGTATGTATTTAAAACTATATATGTATGTATATCAGTCTCTGGCAGCCATATCACAAGCTTTGCTTAGTTTGGGGTCAGATGACCGTGTGTGCAAAAATGTCCCGGATGTCCCGGATGTCCCGAATAATATGGTTCCGTATGTTCCCAAAATGTTCGTACAAAGGTCTAGCATTAGCATTGGACTTATTTTTGAGTTGTGTCATTCTTCTTTATAAAGATAAAACTACCAGGAGAACATAATTTGTGAAGACATTTTTATAGGTTGAATGAACCCTGAGGTACAAATTAAGTGTGCTGCAGTTTTCTCTTAACAAATAAAAAAAAACAGTCGCATAACGAACGCAATTATTTTAAAAGAGAGGTTTTATTATAATAAATAAATAAATATTCGGGACATTTTTGCACACACGGTCATCTGACCCCAAATAATCTAACAACACCGAAGGTTACAAGTTACAAGGGGCCCATACACGTTAACGATAGGTTTCTGTAAACGACAAACACTTAACAGTTGTATGAAACCTTCATTTTTAACACCCTATTCAAAGAAATAACACATGAAAAAGCAGCTATTTTTTTTCCATTCCCACTTCTATAGCTATTAATATTTAATCTATAGCTATTATATTCAATAGCTACCTACTGCTATAACGCATAAAAATAATGTTAATATATTATGTATTTAAAATTGGTATTTATCTTTAGGATGTATAGGATGTGTAGTACTTCTAACCTTATAAAGGGTTTTTTATTATACAACGGAACTCTAAAAAAACCTAGTGAAATTTTTATATCATACACTAACTTGTGCCAGATATCTATATCTATGCTTCAAATTAATTTACCATCTATAAAGACATAAAGACAGTTCATTATTTTCTGTAGTTTTAGGACAGCAATTACCAACCAATAATGGGGAAATATTGCTAGAGGGAAAATGGCTTGTTAGCTAATAACATTCCTGGCAAGACTTAGCCTATCATTTCAGTTTAAATCACTCTTTGCACGCAATAGCGGTCCTTAAAATGAACCTCCTTCCTGCCTTAGATCATAAAGAGTCATAACCGAAATGGGGGCTTCCCAAAGTTCCCCCATTTGGTTTATAAACAAGATTGATCAGGCAATCGTGCTGGCCACCGGATTCTGTCCGATTATCCGGTATGGAAACTTCGGTAACAAGCTTTAGGAACAGTGGGGAAAAGCCAGTGTGGCATGTTGTCACACATTATTGAGCAAGTACCTAACTGACTGGGGCGTGCAAAATTTGGTGCAGTTCAACCCCACTAAGATGCAAACTATCGCTGCAAAGAAAAGCCCATTCACAGGTTCACCCTGTTTTCAGGGCATTCCCATCACCCTGTCGACCAGCATCAGCATTTTGGGCGTCGACATTTCTACCGAAGTCCAGTTTATGAGTCACTTGAAGAGCAAAGCTGGAGTAGTGTCCAGAAAACTCGGTGTACTCAATAGAGCCAAGCGATACTTCTCGCCGGACCAGCGCCTTTTATTGTATAAAGCGCAGATACGGCCGCAAATGGAGTATTGCTCACATCTCTGGAGTGTCGCACCGAAGTACCAGCTCGATCTTCTTGACTCCTTGCAGAGAAGAACCGTTAGACTTGTTGATGATCCGAACAAATCTTGAGCCAGAACTATGTGGCAAGTTGGAGCCGCTGAGCTTGCGCCGAAACGTTGGTTTGCTCAGCTTGTTCTACAAATATTATAACGGGGAATGATCTGATGAACTTTTTGACCTTATCCCTTCATTCTGGTTTTACCACCGAACCGGCTGCCATCGCCAAAAATGCCATCCGATAAGTTTCGCACTGTTCGTGGTAAGTTGTCGCGTAAGTTGTGGAATGGCCTTCGGTTTTTCCTCCGAAGTTTAATTTGCACTGCTTCAAACGAAGGCTGAATAGAGTACTCAAAGCTAGGCAACGCACTGACAATGCTCCGGTGTCTATAGGTAGCGGAGACCACTTACCATCAGGTGGCCCGTAGCTTGTTTGCCAATTATTCTATTAAAAAAATATTGATCGGTACTTTACCATATTTATATTCCTTGTTTGTCTGATCTGAGAATTTAATCATCCCTTTCTCACCGTCTTTTGTTCGTATCTTTTCAAGATTTCTATCTGTATCTTTTTCACTGTGGGGGTCGGCTTCTAGGCTATTACGGGAAATTGCGTTCGGGTTTGAAGTGTCACATCTTGTCTGTTAGCATAATCTGGACGCCAGTGGCGCTGGTGTGCTTAAACGTATGCATGTTCGGACTTGAGATTCAATTATGAGTTCATGCTTCGTGCGTCCTATTATCTCGTTTGCTCATTATTTTTTTAAATCCTTACCTATCTCAATATAAATACAAAAAGCCTACTTTAAAATTTGTAAGCGCTCGAACAATGCGATGGTGGCCTAGCGGTAGCACGTGCATTTTACAATCTGACAACACCCGGTTCAATTACTTATTTAGTACTTAAATAAAATTATGTGCAATTTCGATGCCATCGATCAAAAACAGTAAAGGAAAGCATCGTGAGAAAACTGGTATGTCCAAGAACCTCAAAGTTCAAATACATTATGGCATTCACCAAATTGGATTGAATTAGGAGTGGATTAGGGTCCATCCTCTTTTTCTTTGAGAAGGTCTGAGTCCCAGCGGTGGGGGCATGATAATGATGAAGCGTTCGAACACATTTTCTACTTACTCCGCTGGCGCAGCGACCCGAAGTGGGTCTTGGCCTCCGACACAAGAGAACGCCATCGGTCCCAATCTCTCGCCAGTCGGTGACTTGGAGCTCGCGCAAGTCCGACTCTGCATCTTTCAAGCCCTGTATCGGTGTCCCTTAAAAAAAGAATTTAAAAAATGCCAGAGAACGATCATGCAATCAAACAAGTTCATTGTGTGGCGACTCTCATAGCAGAGGTATTGTGTAGTAGCATTTAATAATAAAATTAAGAATTCTGTGTAGCAATTATAGTTTTAAACGACCTACTGCAATGAAATCATTAATTACCGTTCACGGTTCACATGAAAAAAAAATAAGGTGGCACGCCGGACATTTAGTATTTTGCCGTTTTTTAAAGATTAACTTAGTTGGATCCTTGTTTTTTTAATATCAAGTTTTTTTTTATTTTTTTTTTATTTTTTGAATGTTCCTTCACATCGACCTATCTACATAACGAATGTTTTTTGTTGAGTGTCGCTTGTGTAAATTATTTAAATTACCCAATAATGAAATGTGTTGTGAATTCTTTCGAAATGTCGTTGTATTACTGTACTTGGGTGACAATGGTTATTTGGTCGCAGTATAACCTCTTTGAAGCTCAAACTGGTACTTACGTTAAATTATTTTTGTCGGGTTTCCTTGGAAAAAAAGTCTGTCTGTCTATCTGTCTATCTGTAACTTATAACGGCCGTAAAATTTCGTTAAAATCGGCCAGCCATTTATTCGTAAAAAGTGAACAAACAGACAGAGAGACAGACTTACTTTTGCTTTTATAATATTAGTTAAGATGAGGCATTTTTTTATTATTATTCTTGTTAGACTTTATTTTCAGATAAATAGGTTATTTACGAAATGTGTGGGTGCGTGCATGCATGCGTGAGTGCGTGAGTATGTATGCGTGTGTGTGTGTGTGTGCGTGTGAGTGAGTGTGTGTGTGTGTGTGTGTGCGCGTGCATTTACAACTTAACTTTACTATGAATAATATAAAATTAAAATAGATTATGTAATTTTTGTTTCACAGAATTATTTTCAAAGGATCCTTATTCGCTTATTTCTTTGAGAGATATCTCAGATGGCTTCCCGATTTTGGAAAGAGAAAGAGATACATCCGATTATGAATGGAGCTTTTGGAAATATTACATACAAACGTCATGGCTTTATCTTATATTCCAGTTTGTAGTATCAGAAATCCTAAGGCAATTTGACACATCCACCACTAAATACTGGTATATATTGTCCAGCATGTTTTTCATATTATTTAACATGGGAGTTGTACATTTAACAATTATTTTAATTCAACCTATAACATATTTCATTCTCATTCTTTGTGGGGGAAAACGAATCAGTATATGGGTAACAACCTTAGCATTACTTGTGTGCAATAACATATTTCCTTTTTGGAAATTTTTGGACGATACAAGCTTGCATGGAGAGAAGTTATCTCTACTAATAACCGGCGTGCTCTGGATTGAACTGAGATGCGTCAGTTATTGTATAGAATTTATTGAAAGGCAAGAAAAGGATCAATCTGGAGTAAAAAATCACAACAAAAATTTACTGCAAATCTCTACGAATTTGTTCAGCTATGTTTTGTACCTACCTGTATTATACGTTGGTCCGTTAATTTTGTATGAAGATTTCGAACATAGCTTCCAGGAGAAAAGAGAGAAGCTGTGGGCAAGATTGAAGAGGTTCACAGTGGATATAATTATATTTATGATCTATTCAGTTCTGCTGGAATTAGCTTTACACTTTATTTACTTTAACGCCATGCATAGCGACATAAAGGTATGGTTTATTCTACAGGGCTATTTTTAATTATCGTGGTTTCTCACAGGCAACTTCCCTGCATTATACCTAACAACTTTTGTTTTGTGAATTTTTACAAAAACTTAATAGTTTCACCAAAAAGAAGAATGCGAGCATGAAAATGGAGTTCCCTGCCGTTCTTTTGTTTCCTGTGAACTCCTAGGCTAGAGTCAGTAAATTTCTTCTAGATCAACGTATTTCATCGTCAGCTATACCGCCGCTTACCATCAGGCGAGTTGATGGCCAAACGTAGATCTATAAAATAAAATAAAAATGCTTGATTTTTATTGTATTCTGTAGACTCGAAGGTATGGGCATACTTGCGTTACTTCTCATTTGTTTTGAGACCTCGTAAAATTATTTATATCCTCTATTTGAAAATTTAGTTATTATGTACTCAGTAGAAAATAAAGACGAATTAAAAGTGATGAAACAATATGTGTTAAGGAATGATGTAGGGAAACAGCCTGCGATATGTTTTGATCAATTAAAAATAACCCTGTATGAGGACTCTTTATCAAGAATTATTTTGTTCTTTGATTATTTATTAAACGTTGTTATTTTTCCCAGCTGATTAAACAATTACCTTCAGCAGCAATTGCTGGAGGCGGTCTTTGGATGGCCTTTGAATTCCATACTAAATATGTAATATTGTATGGAACCACATCTGCGTTTGCTCGTCTGGATAACATGCAAGCACCACCAACGCCACGCTGCTTAGGAAGGATTCATGTCTATTCTAATTTTTGGAGATACTTTGATGTAGGTCTTTACAAGTTTCTATTGAAGTGAGTAATATACCAATTTATTCTTTAACGAAGGTTGTACAGAGGAAGACAAGGCTACTTTTAGAGCTGGTCCGGCTATCCCAAGCCATCACGCAAGGCACAGGGGCTTCCCAAGGCCCAGGGGCCTTACGCCTAGCTGTTTTAAGCAATCCAGTTATGTGATGAAAAAGTTGCGTGACCGCAAAACCAAATCTGGGTGCATTAAGGTTCACGTTCACGTGATTTTCCGAACTGCGCTGTTTTAACGTTAGTTTGAGACCGCGTAAACAGTTGAGCGTAAGGCCCCGGGAAACAGTCGAGTAACGAGATTGTTATCCATGGAATCTAAAACGCATTATAATGCCATTTTGAGTCTTTTATAGGTGCTCTAATCACTCCGGGAAGAAATATAAGACTCTGGGAATAACTTTATTCTACTTTTTACAATGTGAATATTGTTGTTTTTTTTTTTTACAAAGGCAAGTGCCTTTATTAACTAAACAAAATAGGTATACGCTAAAACGAACACTACAAAAACGCTAGACTGAGTGCTTGAGTGCTTAGACTGGGCATAGACCTAAGATATTTTTACCTGTAAGTAGATAGACTGTGCCCACCACCATATTGACTAGACGAATGTAAGGCTGGCTGCCCGACTTCGTTCAGTTCGTCGTCTCTGTCACGCACTCCAAGTGTCCACAACAAATTGTATTTGTCTCGTTCTAATAACAGATATAGCCAAAAAAGTCTAACATTGTTTGCCTTTTTTCTCAAAATGCACATAAACATGCGTAGGTAAGTAAGATTATATGCTGCATTTAGTCAGTTTTTAAAGTCGTGTTGTTCGCCTATAACGTCTCTATTATTACACCTCACTGGCATATACCGTATAATTACTGGAATAACATTTTCGTAACGAAGCACTAAAAAAAAAAAAACGTACTATAGTGTATGTCATTTTAACAACACGTCTTATTATATGTTTTACATCAGCCGTCACTGTTCGGTGGGCCTATGATCCAAGAATATTATTATACCTACCATGGGCAGGGCATTCTTTTCAATCAGCAGTCAAAACTGTCACGCTCGCACGAATATTCTAGCGTAATCTATCTCTATCATCTATGTGCCTCGTCGTTTAACTCGAAGAGTTTCGGAATTCGAAATTTGTGCGCCGAACCTGCCCGAGTCCAATCGAAGTCCAAGTTTTTTGATAAAAAATATAACAAAAAAAAAAGGCGGCGCGGGGTGTCAAAAAAGGGGGAAATGTTCTCAATTCGGCCCGGTTTTTTTTTATGTATGTGGTCGAATACGCTAGCATATATGTATACCGATTTGCGTGTTTCTTTTTTATCATGTAGAAGTTTTCTAGATGGTCCCACAGAAATTGGCTCAGAATATGGATAATTTTGCTAGAGTGCCTACCTATTTTGCTACAATATTACAAAAAGTCACTACAATAGGCGATTAATAGGCAAATTATATTGTCAATACAATATAATTTGTTCAGGCGTTTTGCTCTAGTCAAAACAAGGAGGTATTCATGCATGGATGTGTAAATAGTTCGTAATGTTTCATGACAAATTCTATTATAATTATTTTTTTGAAGCCGTTTTTTTATAGACATTTTAGTCCTGTTTTAAAACCACCATTGTTATGGACATGTTTTTAATGACGTTTTGAAGGTAATCGAGTAAGTAAATGTTTTTGTTCCAGATACATTTATAAATCTTGCTGCAACACACTTTGCAAGTACAAGATCCTATCAAAATTTGTATATAAACTAATGGCATCATTCACTACATTCGCATTCATATTTTTGTGGCATGGAACTGCCCGGAACATCTTTATTTGGTGTATTTTGAGTTATACTGGTATATTATTGGAACTCACTGCTAGAGCTCTTTCAACGGCAGCTTGGTATAAGAATTTTAAAGAAAGAGTTTTAAAGACAGATGCTATGGAAGTAAGATTTATTGCAGGTCTTTGTGGGCCATTATTGGTGACTTCAGGGATTTCTAGCTTTTATTTTTTAGGTGGGACTGAAGTTGGTCATTTATTTGCGGGACTATTAGAGTGGCCATCACTGCACAATATTATACTAGTGTTATTAGGTGCTTATTGTTGCTGCCATGTTTCTATAAGTTTGCTTGATACACCTTCAAGGACTGATATAAGAAGACAGTGTTAAGAATTGTTAATTTCTTAATAATAAAATAAAAATCAGTCATAGATGTTTTTTATTGTTCTATAGCAAATGGATGGACAGGCTATACGTATCATGACAAGACACTTATTTTAGCTTATATTTTTATGGTTCCGTACCCAAAGGGTAAAAACGGAACCCTGTTGAAATTTTCACAGAATATGTAATGTATGTAATATACGGCGGATTACTAAAAATTATAAAAATATCAAAAAGTAAAAAGAAAGGGATAACAAACGTATTTTTGTATTAGTTCTAATGTAAAAATGGTAATACCTACAAACGTCAAACTTGGCATGATTATAGTACAGACTTTAAAGTGTAATATAATAACAAATAAAAAAATGGCGAAGTGCGAGACGGTGACAAGTATTTGTTCATTACCAAGTTATAACTGGTAATTTCGTTATTGAATATTGTGGTGGTACGGAACCCTCAGTGCGCGAGCCCAACTCGCACTTGGCCGTTTTTTTATTTGTGGTACATATACTGACTAACAAGTAAATGGTGAAGTGTGTGTGTTAGTTAAGTTTAAAATTATTTTATCAATTTTAAATTTTATGTTTTTTATATGATCAATGTGGTCGAAATAAATGAATCGGAATTGAATTTATTGATTAATAGGCTTGCGTTTGATCGCCAACTCGCCGAAAGTTAAGCGATGGTGCGGTCTACGATGGAGTATGCTTGGCTAGAAGATACCAATTCACTCGTGATCATCAGCCTATCATGTTTCCACTGCTGGAACACAGGTGTTCTCTTAGAGAGGATGGGCCCTAACCCAACAAGCTGGCCCAGTGCATGTTAGTGAATATCATATGTCTTTGAACTTTTTGAGGTTCTTGGACATGCCAGTTTCCTCACGATGTTTTCTTCACCGTATTTGAGCGATGGAATCCAGACTGCACATAATTTATTAATTTTTAGGTACTGAATAAAATCATTAGTACAGGGCTGAGGATAGAAACGGGTGCCGTCAGATTTTAAAGCGCACATGCTACCTCTCGGCCTCAATCGCTTCCACCATCACTCATCGTGCCAGTATAACCAATTGTAATTTAGATTTACTTTAGACGTATAGATTACACGCATAATAATAAAAAAATTATAGATAAGTAATATAAGTATGGTACCGTGAATAATAGGGCTATGAATATAGGGTAGCGATAGAATCCGAAACGTGGATATTCGCCAAAGAACTAGAGCCACCGACATAGCTGTCAAAATTTGCAAGTTGAAATTGCAATGGACAGGCCACATCGCTCGAAGAACCGATAACCGATAGAGAAGAAAGGTTCTTGAGTGGAGACCACGAACAGGAACGCAGCGTAGGTAGGCCTCCCACTATATGGACCGATGACAATGTGAGAGTCGCCGGCATCCAGTGAATGCAAAAGGCAGGCTGTCATTCAGAGGGACTATGTTCAGCAGTGAACGTCTTCTGGCTGATGATGATGATATAGGGTTGAACAGAACAGTAGTAACAAACTGAAAGGAGGTCATTTTACTCTTCAGTACAACCCACATTTAATGAAAAAAGTATAACAGTAAATTACTTTGTCATGGTCCTATAGTAAAAGTCATTTATAGTCAAGAGTACAATGACTTCCTTTCGACTAAGTTCCACAGTTTCGTGTACCCCGTTTTAATAATATAAATTATAATATTTCGAAGTAAGACTAGAAGCAAATGGTTGTAAATTTCTCCGAGCGTCAGCCACGATCGCTGGCCATAGCAAAATTGCCAATTAGGCATGAACAATTCAGTTTTTAATTAGCTAAGATTGTTAATGAATAGGATTTTGTTTCTAATTGCAAATTTACCGATAAGTTAAGAATACCAATCAACTGATTGTGTATTACCAAGGAATAAATAATAATAAATTTATCAGTGTTTAAATTAAAATAAAAACACAATAATATTATATTATACTAGCTGCGCCCCGCGGTTTCACCCGCGTAGTGATGAAAAATGGCGATGATGATGATGAAAGGTAGCCTATGTCACTCTCTGGCTATTGAACTATACCCATGCAAAAAATCAGGTCGATCCGTTGTTTCGTTGCAGCGTGAAAGAGGAACAAACATCCACTGTTTTAAACTATCACGGTTGTTCCCGTAAATAATCATATAACTTTAGGGAACAAACATCCATACATCTATACATACATACAAACTTTCGCGTTGATAATATTAAGTAGGATTGAATAAATAAATATTGGTAGGTATTAGTCGAGAACACGCACTCTTACATAACATTTATTTAAATATTGACTAGTAATAAAGCTAAAATAACAAAACTCAACTTTCATTCAACTGCGGCGAAAATTTGACTTTAAAGTCTTGACCTTAAAGCAAAGCTTTCCCACTTTTTAGCAGTGCTTGTTACTATGATATTTTGGTTGCAATGTCAGGGTTGATCTAATGGTAAAAGTTGTTCATAATCATATATACTTTACTTTAACAATATAAATGCGAAAAGTTTGTAGGTTTGTTTGTTTCTCACTTAGAATAACTACACAAAGAAACCAAGTACATTCGCAAAATTTAAGCCATTCAAATGGCGTCATATATGACACCGAAAAAAAATATAAAAATTTTACTATGACAATTTGCGCGGTGAAATCGTACCACAACAAATCAGAAAAGCAGCATAAGAGTTATGGTGTGACATTCCACAGGTAATCCATAAATTTTCTTGCTTAAATCGTTTAAAATACCAATCGAAACGTAAGCTACAAAGCGAATTTGTAGCTTACGTTTTGAGAAGGCGTTGTTTGGAAACCTACCTTCTCTGAGTAGTTATTCTAAGGTTTCTCACTTACGTAGCAACAGAGCAACGGATCAACCTGATTTTTTCCATGGGTATATTTCAAGGGCTGGAGAGTGACATAGGCTTTTCATCACCATCATCACCATTGTTCATCACCACGCGGGTGAAACCGCTGGGCGCAGCTAGTGATATATTATGTACCCCCCTTTCGGCTTAGAACACTCCTTCTGCGCAACCTTGTATAAGAAGAACCTTATAAACTATGACTCACGAAAGACGAATCTAGTCAATTCTCCCGCTCATTTAAAATCTCACATCGCCTAAAAGCAAGCTCAAAGGAAACCTCGCACTAAAGGGAATGCGACAAAATTCTGAAATCCAGGTGAAAATGGCGTTCGCCGCTTGAAATACAATTCACGTCGTGTATACCAATCAGACACTGTGGCTCGGAATACCACTCTCCGAGGTGCATCTCAGCCATAGATAAGAAATTGCAGAACAACCATTTATACCAAAAATAGCAGTACCCCGTGATATAATCCGCCAGCAACCTATTGTAACAACCCTATATTAAAAGTAAAGTAAAATTAATTTACAACACATTTGCTCAAAAAGTGCCGAAGCCTGTATACATTGTTCGAAAGTTAAACATTACGGATCATACAACGGAGCGTGCGGTAATGAATTTTACCGCACGCTCAGATGTATAGCACCGTGCGTTTACTTTACGGTATTTTTTTAATTTCTATCATAATTACATAAGAATTTCACAAAAGAGTTTCATATTACGAGAATAAATAAGCTGAATGATCAAACCTCCTTGGAAACGCTTTTGCTCAATACGTTTGTCTCAGTTTAATACTAAAGAGAAAATGAGACGAAAGATGTAGTTCTAATTTTCACCATGTGATAGTGGCGCTATTTGCATGTTCGCGCCATTTTCTTATTATATTATATAAACTATTGTTGTGACTGATATTAAGTTATAAACAAAATAATAAAATTGTTTCATTTGTAGCCTTTTTTTCTCGCAAATGTGTTGTAAAACGTTGTATGGCACACGTGCGGATTGGTTATTACAAACTCGTGACTATGGTAAGCCCTCGACTTCGTCTCGGGCTTACATTCGTCTACTCGTTTGTAATAACCAACTTACCGCACTTGTATCATAAATAACTATTATTATTGCTGAATTGGTACCACTTATTTTAGCATAGTGACCCAATTAGGGTATGGCAATTTTGTATGAATCGGCTTGATCTGTTTTTATAAAAAATATTATACTTAATATTATAAATGCGAAAGTGTGTTTGTTTGTTACTCTTTCACGCAGCAACAGAGCCACGGATAGACCTGATTTTTTGCTTTTGATGGGTATAGTTCAAGGGTCTAAGAGTGCCATGGGCACTTTCATAACATACATTTCATCATCATCATCATCGTCATCACCATCACCATTTTTCATCATTACGCAGGAAAAACCGCAAAAAAAAAAAAACTAGCTGCGTCCCGCGGTTTCACCCGCGTAGTGATGAAAAATGGTGATGATGATGATGATGAAATGTATTATATCGAGCCGCTCGAACAGATTACGAAAATCATAGGTGCCACCAGCATATTAGGTAACCTGCCAACTGGCAGTGGGCTTGGCCATTTGGATTGTCTTTGAATTAAGCAGTAACTATTTTTGTAGTGTTAGTGTTTTTTTTAAATCTATTTTCTCTATGGACATAATCGTCCATGCCTTTATTTGCTCATTATTAAAAAATTCTCTAAGGCGTAATATTACTAGACTTAAATTAAACTTAAATACTAATGAGTCCACCTTTTTTTTTTAAATTATTATTTATAATAAAATCAAAATATATTTATTGCAGTTTGTTGGTAAACCTAGATGTAATACAGACATAATCTGTTCTTAAGAGCTCCGAAAACAAACTTGTCTCTAAATGGACGTGCAATATTAGTACTGGCATTCATAACTCACTAATTATAAGTTATTAGTATTGTTAGTTTACAAAGGAAATGTCTTAGTATAGTAGTTATGTCAAGTTAAATAGGTACGATGTCTACAATATTATAATGTCATTATTAGTTAGTCAATGTTAGTATTCCAATTTAATCTCTTATCATTAATAAATTCTTTTACGGTGTAATAGCACTTAGTCAGTAGAATTTTTTTCAATTTTAATTTGAACAGATTAATATTTAGATCTTTAAGGTTTCTAGGCATCTTATTATAGATTAACGGTCCCATACAGAAAATGCTATCATTTAATAATTTCTTGTTGCGGTGTTCTATGAGAAGCTTGTGCTTGTCACGTCTATTACGTTTAGATTTATCATTTGTAAGGGGAAAATAGTTCGGGTTACTTTTAACAAAACATGCTACTTCAAAGATAAAATATGTTTTTTTTTTCTTTTCCCTTCCTATTAGTGTTAGTGTTAGGTAGTACCTACTTTGATAAATCGCCATTTTGGCATATCAAAATGCCGCACATCAATTGACCTTGTTTGCCATCTCACTAGAATAATAGAGAATCCTTTGTTTTAAACTATCACGGTTCCCGTCTTCCCGTGAACATGGTGCATGTAACTGCGCCGAAATATCGGGAGCTCATTCCACAACCTTACTATGGTAAATATCCCGTAAATAATTGACAAATAATTGAATTCCCGTTGGAGAATCCTTTATTTGCAAGAAATGATTTGGTTTCTTATAGGCAAGCGTGTTCCATCGTAGACCGCATCAGGCAAGCTAATGGCAAAGCGCAAGCCTATTATTAAAAAAACCAAGACATGTCATTTCTTACATCAAAATCCATAAAATAAAAGACAAAATCTCATAATAAAAAACAAAAAATAATGAAAACGCAGTTCAAGTTGCAAATTGCTAGTGCTAGAAACTCTAGCCGCTAGCCCAATCACAGGTGGGCTGCGTTCAAAACTTTGACAATTTTGAGCGAACGTACTCACTTCAGTCGCGTACTTAGCAAAACTCTGCATCCATTGAAATCGTACGTGTGAATTAACTTAGCCTCGAGTTGGGGATAAGCACGCACAAACTTCATTTTTTAGGTCCCGAAATCTAGTGAGGAGTTCTTGGGTTACGTCTAATTCTGAACTGTAACTTTTTTATGCCTATAGAATAAGGAATTACAAAGACTAAAATGAAAGCGCATACATTATAAGATACTGTTTATGGACATTGTGAAATTATACCTACAGTCCAGCCATTGAAAGAATGCGTCTGACAGTTGCCATAACATTGTAAAAAGCCGGGAAAAAAAAAGTAAATTCTAATAACTTTTGCTTGTAATTTATTTCTTAAAAATTCTGTGATCAGCGGGTAAAATATTAATGTATTTTTTTTAATGGAAACTGATCACGGTTTCAGTGGATTAACTATCCAGGATCCTTGGCTAATTCAGTCTGATCACGGAATCCGTGTAAAGAAACCCATGGATTTAACGCGGTATTCGTTAAATGTCTTCTACTCAATCTCTAGGCCTTGGACGTTGACATTTGACCTACTGCGTTTAATTTTACCTGTGCCTTACCACTTGAAGCAGCCTCTCGTGGTTTTATTGGCTCGAGATGTGATAAATAGCCCATCCACGCGGATGCCCCGTTCTTCTATAAAATTAACGTCACTACCGAATTGATGGTAGTTCTCCACCATTTAGGGCAATTGTTTAATGTTTAAACTACTCTGTGGCAGCAGAGTAAAGTACGTAAAAAGTTAATACGTCTTAAAAACCTACGGCTAATTTGTAAAAGGTCATATCTTTTAAACTGTTCTACAAATATAGATCACCAATGTTTAAAAACTTTCAAGTTCACGGCAATCAAATTTGCTTTCCAATAAATAAATAAACCGGCCATGTGCGGGTTGGGTTGAAGCTTTGTGGATGTTTACAGTTTTAAGCTATTAATCTAGATGTAGTTAAGTGGAGTGCTATTCTTAGTTTTATGCTAGATCAAAACCATTTCTTTGACGAATCTCCAGTGTATTTTCACTTTAAGAAATTTGGGATCAATTATATCGTTTTACTGGACAGACCTAACCTTACCTGAAAAAAACTTTACCTTTATCTCCCTAGGGAGGCAAAGTGATATTTACCGCCCGCATTAATGGCCCACTTACCGAGAGCTAGTGATGAATTAGTAGATTGTTGCATCGAGCGCAAAGTGAGTTATTAATGCACGAGTATTATGTTGGTGCCCGAGCGCATGCGAGGGTACTAAATTAACACGAGTGTATTAATTACTCACTTTAGTGAGATGAGTAATCTACTTTTCTTTCAATTACCAATCTGGTTAAACGCGAACTTATCAGCGTTAAAAAAACTACCTACCGTGATAAAATATACTTACTCAAAATAAAACCCCAAGATAATGATAACAAAGTTCAATTCATCTTCTCCTCAAACATTTAAAACTTTCAATTAATTTCACCAAGTCGGTTTTATTCCGCCGTTTTTTATTTTCAGCCAGTATCTTTTTGCATACATTTTATATTAAACTTAATGGGAGACATTAAACCTCTGTGGTAAAATCATATCTAAATAAATAAAAAAACAGTGCAACAATGAGATTTTATATGACATTGCTGCACCGTTTTGTTTCTAAGCAAAAAATACGTCCTTTTTGATCGGTTTTGTAGTGATTAATGATAACATTACTACGTAGTTGAAAGAAAAATATTAAAATTACCAAGTGCTTAGTCTTGTAGTTCTTACTTAGTTATTCATCACACTAAATATATAAGTAAATGCAAAACTAACTCCATTCATACTCAAGTCTGTTTCAAGAAAGCCTATTAATTTAGTCAATTTATAAACCTACCCATGGTATAATAATATACACCGCAAACCGCCAGGTATAGCGCTCCGAGAAAAAATGTCACGTGGGCGTCCCGCAATGATGTCGTTAATGTCATGGATACACGTAAACGTGCATAAGCACGAGCAGAATAAGTAATTTACAACAATTTCGAGAGAGATGACGATACACGAAACAATAGCGGACTCTCTATGATTTTCTGTGATAACAGTAGTGTGAAATTATAACTCCCCAATATCCGTATATTAATTACCTGTGGGAATCCAATAAATCAATGTGGTTTTGATAAAATTGTGTTTAATATATTCAATTCGTGCTTAACTTGCTTGAGCGGATAAACCAAATAACAATTGAAATGCTTTTTGTATTTTATTTAATAGATTATTAAAAAAATGTTTCCCAGTATCTGTGTTTGTTATAATAAAGTGGCAACTGGACAGTGACGTCGTTGCGGTACATCTCCCAGAGCACTAGACCTTGTTTTCTTGGATCATGAACCTACCCATGTCTCTACATCCAAAACCTTGTCCACATTGGTAACTAAGCTTCAACATACATTTAACTAGGTAGAATATATAACCTAGGTTACCTAGAGCGTAGGCGGGTCACGTTTCCATCATAGATCTAGTCTATCCTGTAGGGACTAACGGCTCGATTGCAGGATATACCGGCTCTAGATTGTTAATACAAGTTTGATAGCTCGAACGATCGATTGGAAACACTCACTTAGTAAAAGGATTAGAACGGTGAAACCCATGTCCGAGTATTTTTTTCAGATTTCCTCGTAATATCAACTAACTACTATTTTTATTTAATTTTATTTATTAAGGAACAGTAAACAGCCATATTATAAAATGTACAATAATGTGGGTAGATTAATAAACTTAATAATAATACAGCCAACAGCAATTCATAGATTACTTACAAAATTATGTAAATTTACCGCTAGGAGTAGCTAGCTTGCAAAAAATAATATTCAAATATACATGTTTTTTTTTTGTGTGTGTGTACATGTAACAAAAAATTAAATGAATTGTTATTATGTGGTGACTTTGGTTCTTTTTTAGGGTTCCGTAGCCAAAGGGTAAAAACGGGACTCTATTCCTAAGCCTATGATGTCTGTCTGTCTGTCTGTCTGTCTGTCTGTCTGTCTGTCCGTCTGTCTGTCCTACCTATTAACGGCTGTATCTTTCAAACCGTAATAGATAGCCAGTTGAAATTTTCATAGAATATGTAATGTTATGGCGGATTAACTAAGTCATACTAAAAATGTCAAAAACTATAAACGAAAGGGGCATACAACAAACGTGTTTTTTAACGTATTTTTGTATTAGCTCTAATGTAAAAACTATAATACGTACAAGCATCAAACTTAGCGTCATTGTAGTACACACTCTAAAGTATAACAACAAATTCAAGTCACATTGTATTTTTTTTATAGGTAGTCATATTATTTATATTAATATACCTCTCTTGAGTTTTACCTTTTTGTGTGAAAATTTTAACTGGCTATCTATTACGGTTCGAAATATACTTACGGCTAGTTAGAAGTAGGAGAGACAGACAGACAAACAGACAGACAATGTAAGCTTAGTAATAGTCCCGTTTACGCCCTTTGGGTACGGAACCCTAAAAAATTACTTTGATAATATGCATTTTGTACTACCCATCAATCCTGAACGCCAACCAGAACAAACGACATAGATATTACACTGTGCCTAAATAAATCTAACTTTAACTGCCGTTATCGAGATTAACTCGAAGTTATTTATTACATCCATATGTTTTGTTAAGCCACACTGACAATTTGTGGATGGTTAATGTAATTAAATGCCGTTTGTGAACGCTTTGACCTAAACGGTCGACTTTGACAAGTCATTGGCGTCAATTTGTAAGACAACACTATGTAATGGCCTATTCTAATAGAAGTTGTTTTAATACATACTACCTACAAGACTTGTGTCAACTTACAGTAGAGCTATAGGGGTGACGAGAACCTCTCAAATTTAATGCCAACAAAACCCAAGCTTGTTTTTTTTCCGCAAAAAAGTGTCCGTTTACGTTATCTTCATTTATCGCAATGTTGCTGTGCTTTTGGCAGACCACTTAGACTCCTGGGGCTATCCCTTACATCGACCCTTTTCTACGGCACCTTCCTAGAGTCAAAGGCTAAAATTAGCTGGCAAAAAGCTGGGTGTCCTTTAGGCGGTATTTCAGACCGGGGCAGTTGCTTACTCTATATCAAGCTCAAGTCCGATCGTGTGTGGAATACTGCTGTCATCTATGATATGGTTCAGCCAAATACCAGCTCGCATCTCTTGATTCGGTAGACCGGTGTGCTGCTCGACTTATGGGCGATGAGAAGTTAGTGGCTCCTCCTTCTGAGAAACTCCTCAGTCTAGAACACCGCCGTAAAGTAGCTAATCTGTAAAATTTCCACAGGATTCATTTCGGAGAATATCATCATCATCCACCAGAACACGTCCGCTGCTGAATATAGGCCTTCCCTTTTAACCTCCACATTGAACGACATCCTACCTTTTGCATCCACTGGATGCCAGCAACTCTCACAATGACGTCGGTCCATCTAGTGGGAGGCCTACCACCGCTGCGTCTTCCGGTTCATGGTCTCCAGTTGAGAACATTTCTTCCCCATCGGTTATCGGTTCTTCGAGTGATGTGGCCTGCCCATTGCCACTTCAACTGCAAATTTTAACAGCTATGTTGGTGACTCGTGTTCTTTGGCGAATATCCACGTTTTGGGTTCTATCGTGTAAAGAAACTCCGAGCATAGCTCTCTCCGTTGCCCGCTATGTGACTCTGAGTTTTTCCAAAAGACCAACAGTTAAGGACCACGTCTCAGTACCATATGACCTCACTCACTTCGGAGAATGTGCATCTGAGCGATATGACCTTATCCTACCATCCCCTTTCTACTACAGTACACGTAGGAATACGGCCCACTATCACCCATACAAATTGTGGATTTTTCTTGGACACGTACCAAACGTTTCGATTTTACGTTTCTAATCCGTACAGCCAAGGATTGGAACAACCTGCCGGCTTCCTTGTTTCCTGAGATATATAATCTGGGCCTTGTCAAGGCCAGAGTGAATAGGTAAGGGGCCGTCCATTAATCACGTGATGTTTTTTACGTAGCATTTTTTAATCCCCCCCCCCTCCCCCTTGGTGATACATGGTGAGGTTTAAGTCTAACCCCCCCCCCCCCCCCCCAAAATTACGTGTATTTTTAGTACCTACAAAGAATCTTTTTTTTTTTAATATTATCTTTAAATACAGGTATAAAGTATAATCTAATCTGAAGACCATGACAAAAATGTCTAGACAGAAAGGTTGCAGGTTGTTTTTAATTGGCAAGGTCACACCACACCGATTTTCGGTTTAGAAATCGCGCGTTTGACGAAAAATTTAATACACGTGATATCTTACTGCTGATTTTTGCTAAACCCCTTTCAAGCCTCACGTGATTAATGGACGGTCCCTAAGTCTGCGTTCTTCGTCTTCGACCAAATCGTTGCTTACCAACAGGCAAGTTGGCGTTCAAACGCAGACTTATTCGCGTAAAAAAAAACTTCTACTAAACCCACATGAAATAATTTTCTTTCTTAGCATAACTCGTACACTGTACCTAAGTTTGTTTACAAACATTTCGCACCCTATTAAAAAGTTTCCTACATCGCACCGCCTTCAAAGAAATTAGCGACATACGTCGCCGTCGTAATGTTTCACGAGTTTATTAGTTTTGACTGCTAGTTTTCGTCAAAGTTTATTGTACTGTAAATGCGTTAAAACATTTTTGTTAATCATCATGAGCAGCTTTACGTGAAACAAAAAACTTTAGAAAAAGTTAAACTTTAATAAAAAACAAAGCATTTTGTGACAAAAAAAAAAACATGGGAATTAATTTTGGAAGATGACGAGGTCTTACACATTACTTTTATTCATCATCATCGTTTTATTCATCATCACCAACATCATCATCATTGTCGTCAGTCTTTTTTATTAGTATGTGGGAATTACTCACGTTGCCTTGGATATATTGACTCTAGTTTCTATCCAGATGAAGTTATTCCACACTGTCTCGCTTTGCACTAGTAAAACAGATTTCCATTATTATATAGAGTAAAACATTAATTAGCTTGCTAATTACCAGGGGTCCAGCAAACTAATTGCATGTTCACTAAATGGACCTAACCGAGTGAATGCGCTGCCTCTCTATTATTACAATTGGAATTAAGCGAGACGAAGTGCATTTACGTTCGCTAAGTCTGTACACGGCATACACGGCAAAACGGATATTGTTATGATATAACAGATATAAAAGTCTAGATAATGTTCAAAAAGCTGAAGAGATTTTTTAAAATAATAGCTAAAAACACTCTCGATCAAAGCACCTTTAAAAAAACTAAATCATAATCGGTTCAGTCGTTTGGGAGTTACGATGCCGCAGACAAACATACAGTTACATATATATACGGATACACAGATACACAAATACACAGATACACGGATACACAAATACACATTAAACTTATAACACCCATCTTTTTGCGTCCGAGGTTAAAAATATCAAGTACCTAACAACCAATTGAAGTGATAGAAGAATATGGAACAAAAGCCTGTAACATGGCTGAAAAACTCACAAAATTTTACGATAAATACGCCTCATTCAAAAGAGTTTGTCTTTAAAATATTCCTTAACTTTTAACTGCATCACACCGTCTCAGAAGGGATTAGCCGCAGTCGCCAACCTTTCACCGGCTTTTTGGAAAACTCGCCCGATCCGGATCAGACCGGATCAAGGTGAATATAACCGGACGCCGCCGGATGGACGGTAAATCGCCCCAGAAGGGGCAATATTTCGAATTTATTTTTGGAAGGCGGGCTGTGGTTGCCTTTTTCATTTCGGTTATGGGTATTAGAGGGTGGACGGCAGACGCGAGCGATATTATTTACAATAGATTTTTCTTGTTTAGTATTTTTAAAGTTTTACTGGAAATATGCAAACAGTTTTATGTATGAAACGTGCGATTTGGTCCAATAATGTTTTCCCGCATTACTATAAAATTAAATATCTACTTTAATAATATTCTAAGGTAAATAAAGTCACTGATTGATGGGATGGATGATTTTTTGATCGCATTCGCATTGCGATTGAACATTTACGTAAATCGGAATCAAAGCAGCCTTCAAATTGTATATCAATCAATCTATACTAATATTATAAAGAGGAAAGATTTGTATGTCAGTATGTTTGTAACGAATTGGCTCAAAAAGTACTGGGCTGATTTGAAAAATTCTTTCACTCTTGGGAAGCTACACTATCCCCGGGTAACATAGGCTATAATATATACCCGTGCGAAGCTGGGGTGGACCGCTAGTAAGATAATAATTAGAAACGATAAGATAAGATACTACTTCTGGCTCAACGCATAAGCACTGCCATTCAACGTGGTAATGCCGCCAGCATGCTGGGTGCGCTGCCAACTAAAAGTGGGCTTGAGTATTTGGATTGTTTTTAGACCTTCAACGGTCTATGGGCAGTCTAACTGTTTTCGTAGTGGTAGTGTTAGTGTTAGATTGTATTTTGTTTAGTTAATAAAGGTCCTATTAAAAATACTTTCGGTTTTCAATCCATAATGATGAGGAAATTCCTCGGTGTGAACACGATCTAAATAATAATATAATATTCACGCACACACGTAAGCATTTCAATTGGATTCCACTATTGTTACGTCACGACAAATACAGTGGAGGACGTAATTACACGTCACTAACATATAGATCAGTGTTTAAACGAAATTATCAAATACAATAAACATACTTTACAGTAAGGGGACTACTTCTTCTAAGGGTTGGGCATGGTTATCATTATCAAAACTATACAGGTTCTAGGGCATGGTTATAATTATTGTTAAAATGCAGGGTCTAGAGCGTGATAATAATTATCGAAACTATACAGGGTTTAGCGTGGTTATCATTATCGTTACTATATAAACAGGATCTAGAGCGTAATTATCATTATCGAAACTATACAGGGTCTAGGGCGTCGTTATCATTATCGAAACTATACAGGTTCTAGGGCGAAGTTATCATTATCGAAACTATATATGGTCTTAGGCGTGGTAATCATTTACCACATTTAAAAAAACTTTACCTATCTACTCACGTGATAATGGAAATGACTGATCACAGCGAGCGATGTGCTAAGCCAATAGGCGAAACATTTTGGTGAAGTGCCTATATCGGGTATAAAGGAAACGCTCCCTAAAACGGAGACTTGTGATAAAGCTCGTGATTGCTGATTCGATACCACAAAAAAGAGTAAAAAAAAAAAAGTAATACAAATTAAAAAAACTGCTGACGCTAGAGGTCAACGAACGACCTGCGCCGTGATGTGCCGCGCCTACGCTTGTATGCTTTACATTGCTGGTTTACAATGTACTAAACCACAAAAACAACAAGTATAATAAGTAATGGCTATTGGTATGGATTGTGTTTAGATTAGTATAATAATAGTGTTTTTGCTTCGGGAGCGCTTCCCTTACACCTGGGGCCTTACATTCTATTTAGGCGATGAGAAAAGTTGCGCGGCTGCAAACCGTATCTCGGCGCGTTAAAGTTCACGTTCGCGTGATTTTCTCCACTGCGCTGCTTCAGCGTAGTTTCGAGTCGTTAAGAGGTAGCCCTTGGTATTAACAATATTCCAACTCTTCCTGAATCTCCCTTTTTTAGAAGTAATAGGCAAACTACCCATACTGTCACAACAGCACTCCGTGGGTGGTATGTATTACGTTTCGTGGTAAATTGTTGGTAATCACAAATCAGTGTGCTTGCAATATCTAATACGACGCGTACACGAAATTAATGTTAAGTAAATACTGTTCGATACAAAGCGAGAATTTACTTTGAAATGTACATAGATAATTATCATTGATTGTGTTTTGTTTCTATCTGTCTAATGCTAGGTAGGTCGATGGGGCCGAAAGGTTCTGGAGTGGAGACCACGGACCGGTAAGCACAGCGTAGGACGAGATGGACAGACGACATAAAGAGACCGCAATTTCTCAAAACCTGTTCAAAATTTAAACTATTGTCAAAACTCATGTTCAGTGACTTGATTGGCTGTTGTTTTTCATTCAATCAATCACGTCAGTTGACATGAGGTTTAACAATGTGTTAGTAAATTTTTGTGTTGATCAGCCTTTCGGAAAACGTTTGTAAGTGTGGAAACAAAACGTTTTTTTGCAGTTTTGTTTGCGTAAATTTTGATTATAGCCCGTTTAACATTGTATGGCTATTAGGCTATCGAACTTCTTTTATTGTCTTATATATATATGTATATATATCTATACTAATATTATAAAGAGGGAAGATTTGATTGTTTGTTTGTTTGCATTGAATAGGCTCCGAAACTACTGAACCGATTTGAAAAATTCTTTCACTGTTGGGAAGCTACACTATCCCTGGGTAACATAGGCTATATTATATTTTAAAAAATAATAGAGATCCTTACTAAAACTCTAATAATGTAACCCAAGGTGTAAAAAAATAAGATTTATAATTTTGACTTTACGTGTTTGACAGTTCTAAGACAGGACAACGTCTGTCAGGTCAGCTAGTATATTATATATCTATACTAATATTATAAAGAGGAAAGATTTGATTGTTTGTTTGCATTGAATAGGCTCCGAAACTACTGAACCGATTTGAAAAATTCTTTCACTGCTGGGAAGCTACACTATCCTCGGGTGACATAGGCTATAACCTATACCCGAGCAAAGCTGGGGCGGACCGCTAGTTGTCTTATAAAAAGATGACCATTTATAGAGCCGATAACCGAATCCAAATAAAAATTTAAAAATAAGGAAGGAATAAGCATATTAATACCTTTAAAGACAGATCACACTATATCTACTTACAAATGACGTCACTTGTAAGTACGGCATACAACCTCCATACAGACACTCACTTTGTGGAAAAAGGATAGAGCACGCCTTCCTAATCTGACCAAAAACTTAAAACGCTTATTTATCAGAACTTTATTAACCGGTTTTAATGATTTCTTCAGTATAAGTTTCATTATTTTATTCAAAGATACGCAGATACGCAGAAACACAGTTATACAAAGATACACTATGCTAAAATTATAACGCTCCTATTTTTGTTCTGGGCGTTAAAAAAGGTCTTATGACTACAAACTACAACACAACTACAAACTTTCTAGAAGTAAGAAAAAATAATTAATAAAGTTTTAGACAAAAAATAACAACCGACTCATGGGATGTTCAATAAACGGGGCATCTAACCTTTGAGGTGCCCTTTTTTCAACTTTAAGGGAGACCTCCTCAAATATAATAACCTATTGAATACAAAAACAATCACTAAAATTGGTTCACGATATCACAAAATATCATTATTTCAGCCATAGGACAAAATATGCTCATACACAAAAAATGCTGTCGAATTGAGAAACTATTTTTTGAAATTTGATGAAAAGAGAAATACCATCTATACAACAGTATTTTAAGGGCCGTTTAAGTACTGAGATAAGCTTTTAATCCTATTAATCTACGTGTAAGTAAAAATACAGAAAAGATCTCTCTAAAACACCTCGAACTCTCTCCAAACTTCACCGTTTACCTAATCAGTAATTCCCACCACTGGAAGCGATTACCTGCAGACTTGCACATTCGGCAGTGTGCATTGAATCTGATCATTAGTCATGGAGCTCCGAGGATAATCCAGCTCGATAGAGACCCATTACGCGCGCCCAGCGTTCTGCACTGCCATAGAAACTGTGACCATTCAGGGGTCAATTTTTAAAATCGCTCGTATGAATTCACCTGAAAATATCATCCGAAATTAAAGAACGACTTTTTTGACGAATTTTCAAATGAGATTTGTCAAAAAAAACAGTTTTGAAAATGGACTTCCTCAAAGTAACGCCTGATTCATTCGACTAGATTTTCCGTTGATATAATATATGGTTCAAACGTAGCGTTAGCGAGTGACATGATTATTACAAAAATGCGACATTTGTTTGGGATATTGTTCGAAAGTAAGTTGAGTATTTCGCGTGATATTTTCGTGCGAAATATCATACGAGCGATTAAAAGATCGAGCTCCTGTACGACTACGTAGCGTTGTGATCAGAGAACTTTATTAGGCTAGACACCGCAAGTTCACCTACTTTGTATATCTATGATCTATCTTAAGGTCGCGCTTATCAGCTAGCTAGAGATATCTTACGCAAATTATCAAAATGACTTTTAACATAATATTTTAAGCTAAAAAATCCATGGCGAGTATTTTAAAACCAATTCGGCATTGTCTTTCATTGAAAATGGTATACAGCAATGTTTATGTTGATATTTTGTAGAATGGCCAGAGTGAATAGGTAGGTACTATATATCTTCTAAGTCTGCATACTTCATCTCCGACTACATCGTCGCTTACCAACAGGCAAGTTGGTGGTCAAACGCGGACTTATTCGAGATAAAAAATAAATTAAAAATATCATTGCAGAGATTTAAAAAAAAAAAAAAAAAAATTTCATATCTTCGCCCAAAATATTAAAAAAAAAAACTTTGATACGTTTACAATGTTGTAAAAATAATGTCCATTAGTTTTTTATACATACATACCGAATTTTTATCTTTAAAAATTTTGAATATTTGCGAAAGATGGCCGATGAACGGGGCCTTAAGTTGGATCAATGCTCCAACTATCATACCGCATAATTCAGTTCGATCTCCATTGTCTTGACAGTAGCACGTCAGAGTACGTCAAAACAAACTTATTCTTTTGAAATTGTAAAAGTACCAAATTGTACCATAGTAAGCTGTAAAAGCTCATCGAAAGCAGTTGGCCGTGTGGATAGAGTTAAACTACCCTTCAAGTGGCACGCTGGGTTTTCATACAACTAGATGTGCTCACGGTGTCTATGCTAATAAAAGTATGTGGTTGTGATGATAGATTTGGACTATACCAATAGTTTGTATTATTTAGTGAGCCAAGCTCGGAGCTCGGAACGTAGTCTGCAAAGGGATTAAAAAATATTTTTTTTCATTTGCAACTGTAGGCAAAATATAAATATTTACGTAGTTGATTGAATCAGGCGTTACTTTGCGGAAGTCCATTTTTAATGTGTATATGAATTTCTAGTGTAATTCCGCTTCTACGTCGTTTTGAGTACAATAAAGATTTGGGACAAACTATTTTTCTCTATAGATATTTGTGATGCTAATTTAAACCTAACCTGACATAAATATTAATTACATAAAAAAGTAAAACTAACCTAACCTGAAACAAATTGTAATTAAATCTGTAACAAAAAATTCGTTTTAACAATTTGTACTAATGATATTAATTTTAAAAATATTTGTTAATCTTGAAATTACTATAAACTTTATTTAATTGAAATGAAATGAAAAAATTAACAATAAATACTGAAATTAACATGAATTTACTGTAATTATTATTTAATTGAAATGAACACTAAATTTTGAAACTATTATTAAGTACCACTTTTTTTCTATTGTATTTATTATTTTTGAATCTTTATTGTTCTCAAAACTACGTAGAAGCGAAATTACACTAGAAATTCATATACACATTAAATATTTACGTGCCTTAATATTTATACTATTAACATATTTTTATTAGAAAGAATATATTTTCAGATTAATCCTATAGAAATGTCACCAAAATCGGTTCAGTAGTTTGGTTTTAATCAAAATAGGGAAAAAAAGGGGTTATAAAAAAACGAAATTGCGTATTTACTTGAAGTCCGTTTTTTATTGATAATTATTATGTAGACGAAGCCTGAGGTGGTCCCACAAAAAACAGCTCCATATAATACGAATTAGAACATTACTGTAGCGGTCTGTAATGAGTGCGTTGCTGGCAGTGATTATGATGGCCAAAAGCGTACCTTAGCGCAGCGTAGCGCAAATCCAGGGGCCTTACGGACAACAGCTATTGCGGCACCAAACTAACGTTAGATCCGCTCAGTTGGAAAATCACGCGAACATGAACCTTAACGCGCCCACATACGATTTGCGGTTGCGTGATTTTCCAACTGAGCGGATCTAACGTTAGTTTGGTGCCGCAATAGCTGTCCAGCAAGGGCTGCAATGATGACCAAGCTTGAAGGCCGAGAGCGTAGCTAAGCTTAGCTCGAGGCTATCATAGAGTGGCCAGCAGCGCAGTCATTGCGGACTAAGGCTTGTATAGCGCTTTACTTTGACCAAAACTTTCGTATAGCAACATATTAAGACGACATAATAGCCAATAGCTCCCCAGGCCATTGAATAGCCACAATAAATATAACAGTACGTAATTAATCTAGGGCCGATAAAGTAATTGGCACGTTGCCTGCCATCCGGTCTGGCCTGATCTAACCTGGCTTGGCTTAGTATGTTTGTTTTCAAATTAACTGCTCATTCTAAATACCACTCAGGGCTAAATATTATAAGTATTTATACACGATTCAAGTTTTTTGTAGCTGTCAAAAATGCAATAGATTGTAAAAAGCATAACGTGACTTCGACTGGCGGCAACGGCCGCGTCGCGCGACCCACTGCTCAATATGAATTTATATGGAGTGCTAAACATTGCTAGCGACCGCGTCGCGCGACGTGTGGGTCTCAAATTTATACTGAGCAGTGGGTCGCACGACGCGGCCGCTGCCGCTGTCGCGGTCGCCGGTTGCGGTCGCTAAGATCGGAATGCTACCTTTAGAACGCCACACTGAACGACAGCCTGCTATCATGCACTGGATGCCCGCGACTCTCAAGATTCACATCAACGGCGCAATGAATTAGGAATTTATGTTTAAAGTTTTGTAATGAAATATTTCGTCAATTTTGTATTAGAACCAACATGACGTATGTGTGGGTATTCAATTTAACCTTCATCAAAATAATCAGGGACAATATTTCCATGTTCATTTCAGCTATCCACTCGGGAATAAAAGTCGGTTTTTTGATTAAATTAATTAAAATACATCGCCGTTCCTGTCTTGCTTTCATTCCCAGTGTATATTAGCATTAATTAATCACAGCAAAGTTAATTAAAGTGCGCGTTTCGCAGCTGCCGGTGCAGTGGATAATGTGGGTAAGTAGTTTGTACTGCGTTATGAACGACCTCTAAAGTAGGTAAATCGTTGTACTGCTTAATTATTTATACTTACAAAGCTAGTGCAGTATAATGTTTATGTAAGTAGATATACTGTATGATTTTGATAGCCTGCGACGCAAAAAGATGGCTGTTATAAGTTTAATGTGTGTATCTGTGTCTTTTGTTTGTGTTACGGACATATATGTCTGTGTGACAGACACACGTTTGTGTGTTGGTGTGTTTGTGTGTCCTTGTGGCCGTGTGTCCGTGTGGCCGTGTGTCCGTGTGGCTGTGTGTCCATGTGGATGTGTGGGTGTGTGTCCATGTGACCGTGTGTCCACGTGACCATGTGGCTGTGTCCATGAGGCCGTGCGGCTTTAGGTCCATGTGGCCGTGTGGCTGTGTGTCCATGTGGTAGTGTGGCAGTTTGGCAGTCTAGCCGTGTGGCAGTGTGGCTGTGCGGCAGTGTGGCCATGTGGCCGACTTTCCGTGTGGTCATGTGTCTATGTGTCCGTGTGTCAGTGTGTAACAAATATAACTAAATCTAGATCTTTGTGATTGTTTTTACTATTCAAGTTCAAGCAAACTGGCTATCGTTTCTCTATCTCATTTTATCTTCCTATAAGCTAAGTGGTCAGCCTAGAGTCACTTTTTGAACCGCCTAAATACCTCCTGGCTTTAAAACTCTTCGAAACGTAACTTAGATTTCAGATAACGCCTAGAGTTCTTCATCTGTCAGTAAAAATACATTAAAGCGAGACACTCAAGATTGACGTAGAAGCTCGATTTTGCGTGAATTAATCGCAAGTAACGCAACTCATCGGTGCGTTTACATGAAATTGTTTGAAACGAGCACGCATTTCGCACGTACGACCACAGTGTAGCTTAGCAACAGTAATGTATTTTCCGTTCCAAGGCTTGGACCGAACCTGGGGCTTTATCACGGAACTCTGGTAGTGACTGTGTTTACCACCAACCTGCTCGCAAAGATATATGGATAGTGGAAGACATTTAAGCTGTAAACAAATTTTCGAACGTGTCTGTAAGCCGCGGCTGACGGATTCAATCTAACTAATACATTCACACTGATTCACAATAAGCTGTGCATGCATACTATGAATTTGTAATACTTGCGGATGTGACTTTTGGGCCGATCTTTAGCAATAGGACGTCCGTAGGTGGTCTGGCGTGCTATGTGTGTTTTCCAACTGGAGGCGCGTCCGAACGACCATGCGTACTCATCAGTCCTTGTGTCCTTCAGTCGTTGCCTAAAGAGGCGAGGGGCGTGGACGACATGCGAACGTACACAGTGTGCTCACCACCGTGCTGCTCGTCTCTTCTGTATAAACCATGCTTAAATCGCTGCTGATAGGGTAGTATGAAGCAATCCTTCTGTAATAACAATTACCTATCGACCGTTATTTTGTCGCCTCGTGATTACTGAGCGTGGAACCTAATTGATGGGATAAACGGAAGACGGATTGTTGAGTTCTGTTGAGTTGTTGTTTTTATGAGATAAGTGAGTTGTTTTGCTTTTATGCTTCACTCAAAGCCGCTTTTACGGGCTTAATGTGTTCTGACATGTTGTTGATTGGCATTCCTGTAAACAGGCATTTACATCAGAATCAGAATCAGAATCAGAATCAGAAATCATTTAATTGTAAAAACTGTGTACAAAAGATGGTAAAAACATTGTAGTATCAACAGTCTGCCCTTTGCGAGCGTACAATAACTTAAAGCTAGTAGGTATTATGCTAACTTAAAATAACTGGTTTATAAAGTTATTATTCTAATCATAATAATAAAAAATAAATAAATAAATATTCGGGACATTTTTGCACACACGCTCATCTGACCCCAAACTAAGCAAATAAAAATTGTAATAAAATTGTAATTATAATATTAACAATAAAAATTTAATTAGTCACCAAAATATTCCTTTAAATTGTAATATCCTTTGGAATAACATTTATAATAAGTAAGTGGCGATAAAAACTGTTATTTTGCACTTGATTTCCCAGATTGGGTTTTTTAAAGTTATATGATTATTTACGGGATATTTACCGTGGTAAAGTTGTGGAGTGAGCTCCTTACCACGGTACAACCTTACCACGATAAATATCCCATAAATAATCATATAACTTTAGTGAACAACCGTGACAGTTTAAAACTGGGGTTTTTAAAGCTAAAAATACAGAACGGTGTGTCAAGGTCCCGAATCACATGAAATCAATATTCGTAAGTAATTCACGTGTAATATAAATAAAATGTGTGAAAACCACGTCAGTTTCTATAGTAAAATTCGTAACATTGATGATGATAAGATTTTTAATTTCAAAGAAAGTGCATCGCATCTCCATAATCGTATCCCATCCTGCTCTTTTTATAAACTCGTATTTGACTTGCCCTGTTAATATGTGTGGGACAAATCTTGTAACTGAATTTTAGACAAGTCATCCTCAACCGATTGAGCTTAAGCTTGAAGCTCTTGAATCGGTAGACCGGCGTGCTGTTCGTCTTATAGGCGATGAGAAGTTAGTGGCTAAGAAACTTCTCAGTCTAGAACACCGCCGTAAAGTAGCGAGTCTGTAAATTTTCTACAGGATTCATTTCGGTGAATGTGCATCAGAGCTACATGACCTTATCCTGCCATCCCCTTTCTACTACAGGACAAGTAGGAAAACGGCCCACTACCACCCATACATTGTGGATTTTCCTTGGATACGTACCAAACGTTTCGATTCTACGTTTCTAATCCGTACGGCCAAAGTTTGGAACAACCTGCCAGCTTCCTTGTTTCCTGAGAGATATATCCTGGGCCTTTTCAAGGCCAGAGTGAATAGGTATCTTCCAAGTCTGCGTGCTTCATCTTCGACCACATCGTCGCTTACCAACAGGCGAGTTGGTGGTCAAACGCGGACTTATCAGCGTTAAAAAAAAAAAAAAAAAAACATACTTATGTTAGTTTGGTGACAATGCAATGTACCATTGACTTGGTCTGGTGATGAAGAATTGAAGATTTGGAATTGAAGGTGGTTAATATGGCCATAGGAACTCTTAAACGAAACGCCGTAACCCCGTCGATTTTGGGTTCGTTGGATTTGTGTTCCCAAGCGCTTAGGTCCTAGATGATTAGCAGACGTCTAAAAATTTGTATTTTTTTTTTAATTATAATTTATAACTCTCGTATGGCAACAAAAAACAACATCATTTCAAAGACTGATCGCGACTTGAAGACCGAGCGCGTTCAACTTCATCTTGGCTAGCAATCTCCATTATAGACCACATCATCGAGATAGAGGTCAAACGCAAGCTTATTTTCGTCGTTACTATCCCCAATGCTGGGCTTAGGCCTCAACCGTAAGACCTAGTTTATACATTAATCTTAGTCTATTTTTATTTGATTTCTGCTAGTCTGTGGAATGCGCTGCCTGAATGGGTATGGGTAATCCCAGATAGCTTCAATCTGGGTGTCTTCAAGTCGCGAGTGAATCGGTTTCTTCTAGGCAAGCGTGCTCCATCGTGGACCACATCACCGCTTAACATCAGGCGAGATGGCGGTCAAACGTAAGTTTATTAATAAATCTTATAAACCTAACTCCACTCACCACATGTATAACTAAGACTAAAGTAGTTTTCATGATACACCTGGCTTTATTCTCTTATAAAACGGCACACGGGTGTGATGTGGTTGGATAACTGGCGTTATGCAATATGTAACACATCGACCCACTAAGCCCAGCCCACGGCATCTCAAATGAGTTCCGTAATACCATAAGGTTTTATTGTTATTAACAAGTGGCACGTTCTTTGAAGCATCCTAGATGGAATGGGAACATCTTGACGGTAACTTTTATGATTTTACATAGTTTTTCCCGTAAACAAGAAATTTTTGTTATCGCATTATATATAACTAGCTGTAGCCAGCGACTTCGTAAACGTATAATTGTTGTACAAACTTTCTATCCTTTGTTGTCCCCCTTATTCGGTATTTTTAGGTTTCCGTACCTAAAGGGTGTAAATGGGTCCCTATAACTAAGCTGACGCTGTCTGTTTGTCTGTCTGTCCTACTTTTTAACAGCTGTATCTTTCGAACCGTAATACGTAGTTGAAGTTTTCACAGAATAATTATGTAATAGTACAGTGGATTTAACAAAGAAATAATAATAAAATCAAAAAATATAAACTGAAAACGAAACCCCATACAACAAACTTTTTTAAATTAGCTCTGAAGTAAAAACGGTGATATGTACAAGCATCAAACTTGGTATGATTATAGAACACACTCAAAACAAAATAATAAATGCAGGAGGCGAGTGCGAGTTGGTGACAAATTCCTGTCTACCACTAAGTCAAGCAAAATCGGGCGCGGTCGGCATTTGGATGGCTGACCGCCTGGGTGATTTTGCACTACTTTTTTTTATTATAATTATCACCTACTAGCGACCCGCCCCGGCGTCGCAGGGTGTAATTTACGTGCGAAACCAGGACGGGTTGCCAGTTATATAATAAAACTTCAGTGAAAAATTATCTAACTGATGGTGAAAACCCCATCAAAATACGTTCCGTGGTTTATATACGACAGATAGACGCGTAGAGTTAACGTTAAGATAATTTATATTGTCATTGAGGCCTAGCCTCCATCAGATCCCTTAGTGCACAGCTTTTGGGACACTGAAGAGCAGGACAGCAGATATTGAATAGTTTGAACTGTGCCCCGCAATGAAGTCTGCGTCGGAGTATCCATACTTAAACACATTAGACTTACAGCAGCCCACTTGGGACTGGAGTTGGTTTAGTGACATCCAAGTGATCCATGCTACGTTAGGCCATTTCCAGGGGAAAATTCTACCGATACTCGTAGAGAGGTGGGCAGCTTTCCTGCTATCATATTTATTGCGCCCTTCGTAAGAATAGCAGCGTTGTACTTTAAATGAACATCTATCAATTTTAGTTATCTATACTCTATACTAATAATATAAGTCAGTTTAGTTCAGTTATTATACTAGTCCATAGGCGGGAACTTGTAATTGGCCTAGTCACCTAATTATTTTTGTTTACTTAAATACTATTAGGCTGTAAGTTTCCCTAAAAATGCAAAATAAAATAAAATAAATAAAGAGGAAAGATTTGATGGATTGTTTGTTTGTTTGTTTGCATTGAATAGACTCCGAAACTACTGGACCGATTTGAACAATTCTTTCACTGTTGGGAAGCTACACTATCCCCGGGTGACATAGGCTATATTATATTTTCAAAAAAATTAGGGACCCTTACTAAAACTCCAATAATACCCGTGCGAAGCCGGGGCGGACCGCTAGATATTAATAAATAAATAAAAAATAATAAATATTTGACACATCATTGCACACATAATTGCATTATTGCATTATTAAAACCATTGCCTAAAAATAAAGACGTTACTTTTTATTTGGTGCTAAAAAAGGACGTATCAACCCTTCAACATCTGCTCTCTCCGTGTAGAGCGCAAAACAGTGTACCGTTAAGAATAGATACCGCTCGCTATCAGCAGTTAATGTGTGAAGTCGTTAAAGATTCGAGATAAGCAGCCAGTGCGCCGTTAACGGCTGGTTTAGTGCCCAGTTCGGGAACTAAACTTCGATTTGGAACCAGTATCCGGGAGTTAGGAAGTCAAGCTTTAAGACTTTTTAAGTAACCTTTTGCCTAAGCCGTGGTAGCCTATTTGGGAGACCGCTAGACTTGAAACGTGAGGTCGTGGGTACAAACCCCCGGGCTCGTATCAATGAGCTCCTTGGCCTTTGTGTAAGTACGAATTTTCATACCACTGTCTTTTCAGTGAAGGAATACATTGCGAGGAAGCGTGCATACGTACGGAGAAGAAATTCAATGGCGTATGCATCGAGATACAATACACATAGAATCACAATCGTTCCAAAAAAATGACCGAACCGCGCAGACTTTTGGGGTAGTTACTAGGTAACCGCGATACGACTATAAGGCCACGCGATGCCAGAGCTACGATGACATAGCGGACAACTAACGTTGAACAACAACATAACGTTTAAATTGGAGTAAATGTGGCATTGTGAAGTATGTAATTGATACAATGTATGTACAATGACGCTCGGAAGTTTTTTTTTTTATGTTTTCACTCAGAGATTGTGTCTCTATAGGAATTGTAACTCGTTTTATAAATTGTCACAATTTGTAATTGAATAATGACGTTAACAATTAATGACGTTTTTAAATCAGAATTTGATTCATCTAATCAAAAAAAAAAAGACGAATTAAATCACCCATCGCCACACCCATCGCAAACTTTCTAACTCAGTGCACGAAGTATTTTCTTCTCAATAAAGTGAAGTCAAACCTTCCACCCGACAGTACCAACGCACCGCCGCCACTGAACGGCCAAATAATGCTTATTTTGCCACTTTTTCTGCGACGCCTTCTCAGAGTGGCAAAATGCCAGCTTCTGTCACTTTGAAAGACGATTATGCGCTGAATGACACCAATTTTGCAAATCTTCGCCCTCATTAGAGCTTGGGACTTGTTCTATTGTAAATTGACCCAATTTTTTGTGATGAAATATTTTTAATGGATGTGCGATAATTTCTTTCGCTTTTGACATGAGAAAGGATAATTGCTACGAAATGTTCTGTATATTTTTTAATTAGGTTTTGTTAGGTGGATTGTTAAACGGTTGACGGGCGTTTGAGCCGCGAGCAAACTGGAGAAAAAAACCACTATTTTAAACTATCACGGTTGTTCACTACAGTTATAAGGACTAGGTACAGTTATTTGATTCAACATCATCATTTCAGCCATAGGACGTCCACTACTGGACATAGGCCTCCCCCATCGATCTCCAAAAGGGCCGGGGAAGCGGCCTGCATCCAGCGTTTCCCACGGGTCTCTTTTAGATCGTCCGTCCATCTCGTGGGTGGCCGTCCTACGCTGCGCTTACCGGTCCGTGGTTTCCATTCGAGAACCTTTCGGCCCCATCGGCCATCTGTTCTGCGTGCTATGTGGTCTGCCCGCTGGAACTTTAACTTGCTTATCCGCTGGGTGATGTCGGTGTAGTTATTTGATTATTATTATGTTACTAGCGACCCACCCCTGCTTCGCACGGGTGTAATTTCCGGGCGAAGCCGGGGCAGGTCATACTAATGTTATAAATGCGAATTGTGTTTCTTTGTTAGTTTGTTGGTTTGTTTGTTCCTCTTTTTACGCAGTAACAGAGAAACGGATCAAACTGATTTTTTGCATAGGTTTAAGTTCAAGGGCCGGAGTGTGACCACAGTAAAGCACAGCTTTTCATCATCAGCATTTTTCATCACTACGCAAGTGAAACCGCGGGGCGCAGCTAGTATATATATATACGTTCCGTGAAAAAATATCTACCTCATGGTGAAAACCGCATCAAAATCCGTTGCGTGGTTTAGGAGGAGTTAGCGGTTATACAGACAGACAGACGCAAAATGCGTCTGATGTACCGTAAACTAAACTAAACTAAATTTGACTGCTCTAAAATTGTTGCCATCGGTTTCTCACATATTAAAATTAAAAAAGAGGCAGATAACTTTAGTCCTGTCAGAGTGGTTTAGTTTAGTGTATGACAGAATCGACGCCACTATCAACTAGTACGTAGATAAATATTATGATTACTGCTGATGGTTTTCAACTCGCCAATGCGTGGAATCCAGTATTAGAATCCAGTTAATAAAAATCCGCGTTCAAAATGTGTTCAAAACACAATTCACAGTGATACAGTGAGTGTGTTAATTTTGTCGGGACTTCGAGTTCCAGTGATAACCGTAGCAAAAGACTAAGAAAGAGGGTAGATCGTTATGTCTGCATCTAACGCTGAAATGTTCGACCAAACACCCGCATTCTTTAGTCTTCCCGTGAACCTTGTGCATGTAACTGCGCCGAAATATTGGGAGCTCCTTCCACAAATTTACCACGGTAAATATCCCGTTAATAAGCCGGAGAAACTCTAGCAAAAAGAGTAAGATTATTGAAGTCTCCCAAAAAATAATTCACCAAAAAAAATCAGATCAACTCTATTTAAATATTGAAACCGACAACCCAATTCATCTTCCAGAAATGCTCTCAATAATTTATGGGCGTGTTCTTTAAATCCTTCGGATTCGGATACAAAAAATAAAATCTCCACTTTAAATAACACAAACAAACGCGAGTTGACAACGACCCCCCTTTACTCCACTCTCCCTACCCTCACCTTGAGGAAAACACGCCAGTAGGTAAATAGGCCCCTGTAGTATGCGAAGGTACTGAATAATAGGCTTGTGACACAGATATAGATTTAATGGATGACGCAACATCTGAAAATTGTGGTGTTGTACGGGGGACTCACCGGGTACCACGCGTCCTAAAACTGCGACCAGAACTACCGGACAGGAGGATGCGCAGCACCGTCTTATTAGTGCGCAGTGAACGTACTGCGTACCCCAAACTGCCTGTCCTAATGTTTAATTTATTACAAATAACCAGCTTAGCGATGAATATTACTAAATACATTACACATACTGAAAAAATAATTTGAATTGGCTGATAAATCTCTGATATATGAGCGCTTAAAGTTTTAGGTGGGGATAGAGACGGGATGTTCTACACGTTTCTCGCAAAGCGCTTGTTAGTATAGCATTTGTATGGCGTTCCTGAGCCGTGACGTCACGGCTCAGTATAGTGCGCTCTCTGTCTAGCATGAAATTAAAATGCTTATATCTTATTTATTTTTGAACTAATTTTAATTTTGTTTTTGTTGTTGTGTTCTATTTATGCTCAGCTTTTTTATGAGGTAATAAAAAAATATTAGTCATCATTTACCTTTGTAACGTCACCTTGAAAAATGTTGCATCCCTTAGGGATTTAGGAATACAGCTCGACTCTAAGTTATCCCTAAACATACATATAGATAACATCGTTAATAAAGCCTTTCAAATGTATGGGTTTATAATGCGGTCATCCTCAGATTTTAAACGTACATCTACATATTTATATTTATATAAAACTCTAGTTCGTACCCAACTCGAGTACTCTGTACCTATTTGGAACCCCTATTACGAAAAGTATAAGGAAGCTATTGAGAAGGTTCAAAGAAAGTTCTTACGTGCCATGCACTACAGATGTCATAAACGATATCTATCGTATACTAAATTGCTCGGCAAATATAACATGCCCACACTTGAATCAAGACGCAAATACCTTGAAGCTACTACTCTTTTTAAAATTGTTAACAATCACTTTGACTGTATGGATTTGGTTAATAATGTATGTTATGCTGTACCTAGAACAATTTATTAACGGGAGGTGCGCGCAGGGCGCTTATTTGCGTTGGGCAATTGCCACTCAAACGCCGGACTGCGCATTCCTACTCGTCGGATGGTGGAATCGTATAATGACTCTTTTCAAAATATTGACATTTTTGCTTGCACTGCTGGTAAATTTAAAGCAGCAGTACTTCAAAAGCTCTCCTCATAACTTCAGTACATATTTTGAAACAATATTGTTATTATTATGTTAATTAATAGTTGTTTAAACTTTATAAAACCATAAATTTTAATTTTTTGTTTGTTTTACGGCTTATTAAACAAAAAACATATGTATAGTTAAATATTATTTTTTTGCAAGCTAGCTACTTCTAGCGGTAAATTTATATAATTCTGTAAGTAATCTGTGAATAGTGTTGTTGGCTGTATTATTATTAAGTTTATTAATCTATCCACATTATTGTACATTTTATAATATAGCTGTTTACTGTTCCTTAATAAATAAAATAAAATGTCTAATGGCCTTTGTTGAGCAGTGGACGTTTATTGACTGATGGTGTGATGTGATACACGTGGTAATATGCGTAGACTTTCACCTCCACAACATGTTGTACGCTATGAAAGAATATGATACAAGGCCTGTGTCCCAGCAGTGGGAACATGATAGGCCGATAATGATGATGATGATGATATCTACCTTCAGGTTCTATCATTAGATAACTACAATGGTACCAAATTATTATATTGTCATCCGGATTACATTTAAATCGAAAAGACGATTAAAAGTTGGACAAAATTAACTTCCGAGATTTGTTTACATTATTAGTGAGTCAGTTAGTTGCAAGATTAGACAAACAAAGCCGATATGCCTTAGCACAATTATTGTTCGTGATCAACTGTCTTCGTGTTTCTCCTATTATTTTTCCAATATAACAAACATAAAAACTGTTAGTACGACACACTTACTAATTAGATAGCCCGTTGGTCCAGTTGGTAGTGAACCTAACTTCTGAGCTAGGGGGCTAGTGGGTTCGATTCCCACCTAGGACAAACATTTATGTGATGAACATTTGTGTTTGTTCTATATCTGGTTGTTAATATCTATATGTATTTAAAACTATACATGTATGTATATCAGTCTCTGGCAGCCATATCACAACCTTTGCTTAGTTAGGGGTCAGATGACCGTGTGTGCAAAAATGTCCCGAATATTTATTTATTTTATTTATTTTAACAACATACTTTGGAACTTGAAATAACGCCTATAAACGAACGAATACTATTTAGTTCACATGCCAAAAACGATGGCAAGGCCATCTGCAGAGTGATTTCAACTCAAGACAGATACTTCTAACGTCAAGTCTGTTTTAAGCCTGAAGGGTCCGCACCCACCTTACCATATTTCCCTTATTTGCCTGATCTGAAGTTACAAATTAAGCTAAGGTAGGCAACGCACCGCCAATGCCCCGGGTATTGTAGGTGTTCATAGGCGACGGTGACTACTTACCATCAGCTGGCCCGTCGCTTGTTTGTCTACTATTATACTATAAAAAAATAAAAAAAACTTTGGAGAAGCTAACTTGAAAGTTTATTTGATTACCGACGCTGACCAGCTTGCGTTATCCATTAGTTTTAAATCTGGGTTGTGCGCAGATAGGACAGTTTTCGCCATTGTTAGAGAATTTTGCCTATTTCACTTCGTAAAATGTGTTTTACTTGTCCGACGGAACTTTCTCAATTTTGACTTTGCTCAATTGTGTTTATTTTAAATGAATGACTTGGGTTCTAGTGGGAAGTGTCCACTGTACTAGAAAAAAATATATTTAAGACGAAATATGCTTCAAATTTGACGATTCGTCATCACGAATATTCAAAAGTAGACCTTTAAAATCGATTAATTGACATTTTATCTTTATGTTTAATAAATAAATGTTCTTGAAATATTTTATTCGGATGTGTTCACCGATACACGATTAAATAAATTTGTCTCGATAGAAAAAAATCGTAAACTTTCCTAAAAAAACACCCGTTTTTACGTTCCCTTCAATGGATTGAATCAACTTCATTCAAATACTATTGAAGATATTTTTATCGAAAAAAATTGTGTGTTATCCTAACAATCATTCAAATACTTGAGTGGTAGCAGTTTTTTGTAAAAGCGTAAGATTATTTGTAGAAAATAAGGAAAACATTAATATTGAAAACATTTGAAAGCGCGCACGCCGCATTACCGTCATACAAGTGTACGGTTCTCTACCATTTCACCTTAAGTTTATTATTTTGTGCATAAACTGTGTGTTACCAAGGATTCATATTCTATCGTATGAATCCTTGGTGTTACAGACCTAGCATTTTTTTGCTAGACATACAAAATCTATGGATTGTACAATTGTTTATTGTAATTTTTTTTTTATTATTGCTCTCTGCTGACTGCAGTTTATATCAGGCTTGATGCCTTTCATCATTATCATCATTTCAGACGTAGGACGTCCACTACTGGACATAGGCCTCTCCTAGGGCACGCCACTCAATCCGATCTCCAGCTATTCTCTTCCAGCCACTGCCAGCTGTCTTACGTATATCGTCACTTCGACGAGTCTCAGGGTGTCCTACGCTACGTTTACCAATTATGATCTCCATAATAAGAATCTATGACCCATACTCTTTGTATTTAGCCTACAAAAAAACTTAGTGCTATCGCTGACATATTCTGAGCTGCGATAAAACGTCGCGCTCCATAAATTATTCATAAAAATCTTGACTTTCCTTCGCACACCGCGAGTACGCTGCCTCATGTCTATCATTAATAACGGGCCACCTTTCAGCAAAAATCAGCTCTATATTTTCAACTGTAAGAGCTAATACCGTTTGACAGTGTCGTGTACGTTATGAACTCAGTGTCTACCCATGAGAGTTGTGAATATGACACAACATAGTCACAGAGTTGAGAGATGGCGTAGTTTTTATTTGGCTTGGATTTGCAAACAAGCTTCCAATTTAGCACTTAGGTTCCACTGGATATGTTTTATTAAACAATCCTCTATCTTCGTAGTTTCTTGCCACAATAATTAAACGCGTGTACCGCATTTTTAGGTTATTTACATCTTATTGAGGGTTCTGTACCCAAGGTTATAAATGGGACCCTATTTCGAACCCTAGTGCCTACACTGTCTATCTGTCCATCTGTCTATCCATCCGTCCTACCTTTTAACGGCTGTATCTTTCGAACCGTAAAAGATAGGCAGTTGAAATGTTTACAGAATATGTAATGTTAAAGCGGATTAACTAAGATTTAGTAATAAAGTCATAAAGCAAAAACTAAAGAGGGTCCTCATACAACAAACGTTTTTTTAACGAATTTTTGTATTCGCTCTAGTGTTACAACTGCAATACGTACAAATGTCAAACTTGGCATGATTATAGTACACACTCAAAAGTATAACAACAAATAATAAATCCTGGGAAAGTTTAAGTTGGTGTCCAATTTCAGTTCACCAAAGTTAAGCAACTTCAGGCGCTGTTGTTACTTGCATGGGTGACCGCCTGGGGGTGATTTTGTATTTTTGAACTACGTTTTTGTACTTTTGTAGTTAACAATGTATGTGGCGGAACGGAATCTGCAGTCTCGAGCCCAACTCGCACTTGGCTAGTTTACTTATTATTAGATGATAGGCTTGCGTTTGAACGCCACCTCGCTAGATGTTAAGCGATGATGCGGTCTACTATGGAGCACGCTTGCCTAGAAGAAACTGATTCACTCGCGATTTAAAGACACCCAGATTGTATCTATCGGGGGACACCAATTCAGGCAGTGCATTCCAGAGACTAGCAATTTTCACAGTAAAAATGTATCTGTTTTCCTTGTATAAGTCTTTGTTGTTTTAATATAATTTAAAGTTATCATAAACCGGATTGGGTCCTGCATAAGCTGATACACCTTATGTAATTCACCCACTCAGTCCACCTGGGTGGACCACTGGCACTATTTCTTATCGTGTTTGTCGATTGTTTTTCGTCGAGTAAAAAAACTACGATTTTCTACAAAGTCACACCAAATGTAAAGCGCTCCACATAATTCTTCTTAAGAGAAAAGAACAAAGTTTTCGATTCACTCAACTCTGTGGAAACTTGAAGTTCTAAAGTAAAGTTAGAACTGTGAATACGTTGTTCGTTGAATCGACCGTTTAAGTGCAAGGTTTTAGTATCTCTTTCTCAACAGTTTCTTTCAGACTGAAGCGCTTAAAACTTATCAATGTAATGTTAATTTCTAGTATGCACAGTAAAAAGTTTATATCTATCTACGCATCTTAAGCAATTACTCACCTAGCCGTGTAGCATGTAACGTAGCTGATACTGTATCAACCTGCAAGTAGGTCCGGCTCGTCCACGGTCACCGCGTATCCAGCTACAAGCTGGATACAGCCCAGCCTTTGCCTTTGTGTTCGCAGTGAAACCGCCACTCGGCGGGTCACTGCGAGCTTATTGCGCTCCACACGCGAGCGGCTCGTAGCAGTCTCGCGCCTACGTACTCACTTGATACAGTATCAGCTACGTTACATGCTACACGGCTAGGTGAGTACCCTGCTTTAAAACTATTCTCTTTTACCAGATTTAAATAGCTTTTACTTTACATTATTTAAATTTCTGACGTTTTGAACACTGCAGTGTCTGTGGTCACATAAACTGGATGACGGATGTCTATAGAAATCATCAAGCTACGAATTGTGCAGACTTTTTGGTTAGTTACAAGGTAACCGCCACAGAAAAGAGAAGACAAACATTTTCTCTTCTGTGGTAACCGCGATCCGACTACAACACCGCGCGATGCGAGAGCTACGATGATAGCGGACAACTAACTTTGACCACTATGCAAGCGACGTAACGTCTAAATTTGAGTAAATGTGGCAATGGGGTCGATTCTGTCATACCACTATCTAAACTAAACCAATCTGACAGGAGTAAAATTATCTGCCTCTCTTTTCATATGTGAGAGAAGGATGGCAACAATTTTAGAGCTGTCAAATTTAGTTTAGTTTAGAGTGCATCAGAATCGATGCCATTGTGAACTATAAAATTGATGCAATGTATGTACATGTACAATGACGCTTGGAAGTTTTTTTTACTGTTTTCACCGATACCAGATTTAAATAGCTTGTATTTTACATTATTTTAATTTCTGACGTTTCGAACTCTTTGCAGTGTCTGTGGTCTGTGGTGTGGTAGTAAACTGGATGAGGGATGTCTATAGAAATGTTATGAAAATATTTACAAGTACCGCCAATGATTTTTAATGACAATGTTCCCGTATTTATGTACGTAAAATTCATTCAAGGTGTCCAGAGATCTTGAAATTCTGCGCCGGCTCAACAAAACGGTTCAACGGTTTGATTAGAATGTGTAATGAGTCGCAAAAACCTAAGAAAATCATTACATTTATTTACATATATGTAGGTAACTACTGTGTATTGTACCTTATGAATTTACTTATTGTCATTGTTAGACTATCATGTTCCTACTGCTGGGAACAAATCTTGCAGAGAGAAAGAGAGAGAGAGAGAGAGGATAGGCTTTAAGGTGGTTCGTTTCACAAATGGCGAGAATTTCAAATTTCAAACAGTTTTCTTGTCCTTGTACCCAGGCGAGGTAATTATTGTAAACGATCATGATGTTTGCGCAAATTGATTATTATTATTTACAAAATTATGTAAAGCTATTTACCTCTAATGCACATTATTACTTACATTTGTGGATAAAATAGTTTTTGCTGTTCCAATTGGTTTATTGACAAATGTAAGTAATATGGTGCGTTACTGATAAATAGTTGTACATCATAATGTAAAGAACAGCCAATATTGTGCGCAAACACTGTGTTATTTAAAAATTATTACCTGGCCTGGCTACTAGGACCGAAAAAACTGTTCAAAATTTAAATTTCCCGCCATGGGTGAATCGTACCACCTTAACCCACCATGCTGGCCCAGTGCATTTTGGTTGAACTTTTGAGGGTCTTGGACGTATCGGTTTCTTCGCAATGTTTTCCTTCGCCTTTTTAAGCGATCGAAACTGCTTATAATTTATTTGTATTTAGATTTTTTATTTATTTATTTTTGTATAAGTCGCAGGGCTGAGCATCGAACCAGGTGCTGTTGTAACCTAGCCTGTCAAAAATACATCTATTCTCAGTATTTCAATCAACCGTTTAATTAACTGAACTACTGAGATTTATTAGTGTCACTAGTTCAATGAAATAACTTGATTGAACTAGTGATACAAAAAAGTTCCGCGCGGACTATACCTTTGAGGGCTCATTTGGCGCATTTGAAGTAGCTCAGATACCTCGAAGGATAAACCAAAGATAGAACATGCAGCTACGAGGCCGAAGCAGCTACTAAGTATTTACTAGTAACAATACCAGTAACTGTAGCAGTAACTGCACTTATCATCTGTGCCCGTATGTGCAAGTACAACGCAGCGAGCGTCACTGCTTTATTGTATCGTATCAGCCTGTAGAACACACGCTGGGGATAGAACACTGTTACAAGCTTGAGCGGAGAACATAGTTTACTGCTTATTACTACTAAGTACCTAGTACTTTTTAGGGTTCCGTACCCAAAGGGTAAAAACGGGACTCTATTAATAAGCCTACGATATATATATCAGTCTGTCCTACCTATTAACCGCTATATCTCGAACCATCGTCCTTATGTCTATATTTCAAACTGTAATAGATAGCCAGTTGAAAATTTCACAGAATATGTAATGGTACAGCGGACTACTTAATATATATTAAAAAAATCTAAAAGTATAAACGAAAGGAGGTTACATACCACAAACGCATTTTGTAATAACATAATTAAACAAATGTAAAATAACTCTAATGGTAATACGTACAAGCGTCAAACTTGGCATGATTATAGTACACACTCTAAAGTAAAATAAAAAATAATAAACAATGGCTAAGTGTGAGTCAATTACTAATTTCTGTTCACTGGCTATCTATTGCAGTTCGAAAGATACAGATACAGAGTTCGTTATTAGGCAGGACGGACAGACAGACAGATTAGAGCCGCTCAACATGCTCAAAGACTTTGGGCTCTCTGTATCTTTTATCGTATTTTTGACGAGACAAAAATTAGCCACCAATTACTACAGAAACAGTCGAGGCCTTCTTAAAGTCCATCTTATAGAATAGTGTTCTGCAATAAATAGACACATTAGATAGCATTAGATATACTCATTATCATCATCATCAGCCCTGAGTGATCCACTGCTGGGTATAGGCCTCCTTTTGTTTATGCCACTGTCCCCGGTCTCTTGAATAGACAAATTAGATAGCATTAGATACACTCATCATCATCACCATCATCATCAGCCCTGAGTGATCCACTGCTGAGTATAGGCCTCCCTTTGTTTATGCCACTCTCCCCGGTCTCTCGAATAGACACATTAGATAGCATCACACACACTCATCATCATCATCATCATCATCGGCCCTGAGTGATCCACTGCTGGGTATAGGATTTCCTTTGTTTATGCCACTCTCCCCGGTCTCTCGCTATGCGAAAAATACTTATTTGCCAGTAGCGGCTCTTTCCACCACACCCGCGGCCTTGCCAACCGCGAACAGCAAGCGCCAACGTGTTCCAAATACAAACTGAATGCACTTTTGTTCTTTTGCAATTGACTGAGAAGATATTGCCAGTTTAATGCCGCTACTGTGAGGTGGCCGGTTATTACTCCGTTGTGGTGGGTTTTGTATGAATTTTCTTTGACAAACCTCTAGTGTATTTCCGCTTCAACGTTGCATTAAGTAAAGTAAGGAATTTAAGATCAATTATTTTACTCCATTGAAATTTTTAATTTTGTTTCAGGTTAGGCTAAATTAACATCACAAAGCAGTAGAATAATTTATCCTAAATTTCTTATTGTACTTGGAGTGACGTAGAAGCGGAATTACATTAGGCTTCGTCGTAAAAACAGTTTATAACAAATTTAATATTTTCGTCTACAAAAATTTTAGCAAATTTCTAAAGAGTAAATTAATCCCAAATTTTATTTACACGAGAATTAATGACATGGCTAATCCAACTATAGTTTCAACCGCATTAGGCGGTCTTTTTCAGGGAGAATGCGCGCGTGCGGCTGTGTCTCACTTTGCACTACGGGCCGCTGCGCGGGGCGCACGTGATATCCAACGGCTGCTGATCGGGTGCGTAGAGAAAATAAATATGATCCATCCTTCAAGGTGCGTAATTTTTTGGGTTAAAAACTATCTATCACACTCTCCGGTGATTAAAAACAGCCGAAGAGTGACATATGACTTTTAAACCGTACTTTTAATCCCGGAAAAATGTACAATCACGGAAAGAAGTAGGTAAAGCTGCTGGCCGTAGCTAGCTGTGTTTCGCTATTAGGTATTTACATTACATTCCACTAGGTATAGTTGTTTGGCTTTCCGTCATAATTTTTGAAATGTTACACAGCTTCTATACAGCGTTTAGGTTTGTTAGTTTGTTTACGTCTTCCTAAGCAGAAGTTGGATCGTAAAACGTTGTCCTCAGACAAGAATATGCTGTACAGAGCTCCGAGAATTCCTAAGTTTGTTATTTGAATAATACAGTTTGTGAAGTACAAAGTTTGTATTAGTCCTAGATTTTGGCACGAGCTAACACGTCTTGGGTTCTTTGTTACGAGTTTTGAAGTAAAAAGCCTTTTCAGACTACGCTAGAAGTATTTAATATTATTATAGTTAAAAAACTAAACAACATGCTGATGAGAGTCGTAGACTAAATAAAATTATCTTAATGCTCAGACAAAGCATTTTTTTTAACTGACAAGTACGTTTATTAACAAACAAAATACAATCTAACTAGAACTAACAACACTATAAAACCAGTTAAGACTGCATTATAGACCGTTGAATAATCAATCCCACTTTCTGTAGCTTATCGCATGCTGGCATTTATATGCTCTAACAGCCGCAATAACATTGTTAAAAGCTAAATAAAAATATTGATAATCTTCGTGCGGTTTCCGAAATATCACCTTCCCCCCCTTTTCCCTTCCTCTTTTCGTGTCCACTGTGGCAATCAGATAGTAATAAACCGGCCAAGTGCGAGTCGGGATCACGCACTCTGCCCGTCTGTCCGTAAAAATATATAGTTTGAAGAGTATCTTAGGATCAAGAGATTGGCGTCAATTCTGTTGTACCATTCTCTATACTAAACTAATTTAACAAAACTTAAATTACCGGCGTCTCATTTTAATTTAATACGTCAGAAAAGGATGGCAACAATTTTAGAGCTGTCAAATTTAGTTTAGTTTAAAGAATGATACAACAGAATCGACAATAGGGTATCTAATCCTAGTTTAATAATAAAATTTATTAAATCAATATATAAATAAATTAAAATTTAAATTTCACTTAATTATCTGCAAAGCTAATATAATAAATTATAATACATCTGTTTATCCCATTAGAGTTCAGATTATACAAGGATATTTGTTACAGTGTGAGTGAATAGACCACACAGATATCGGCTAACCTACACTAGCAATATGTACTCTATTACATGCACATTCGCGTTACACCACATGGCTTAATTAATGCAAAATCGCCAACTGTGCCAACCGTAGTCCAGCTTAATGAGACCCCTCTCTAATTCTACTAAAACTCATCTACTCACTGCAGTCTTGGGTTCTTATTAATAATGAATTGTAAACACATTACGTTCAGATTCCTCTGATAATCTTTAGCTGTGGCTAACGAGCAACTCCATTAACGCTTTGTGTTGTAGTTTAAGTCAAAGATGGAAGCGGATTTAAGACAAGTAGATTATTGAAAGAAATATAATTTATCTACTAAAAAGATAGGAACATACTAGTTTCTTTTAACCAGCCAGGGTCTTAAAACTCTTAACTAAGGTCTTAGTGTGTTTTTTAATAATAAACTAAGTAATTATGTTTCGATTGACAGATTAATTACCTATCAAAATCGGTGCACCCGTTAGGCTATAGAATAAAAAAAAGTTGATGTGGTGCCAATGACGACATAACCTGCTCATCTATTACCGCGCGCGATGAAAATGGTACGAAATTTTCAGCATACTCTTTTTCGAGCGGGCCAAGCCTAGGCGCGATTTGAATTAATGACTTTTGAGTCTCCCTTCACAAGCCGCCATTCGATACCCTTGGTGACCAATGTGGTATGTACTCGAGCAAACGGGAATTATGACGACATACGCGATAGAGGTATATTATTTATATACCTCTATAGGTATTTATCTTTGTGTGGCGCTATCTCTGTTCCTAATGGGAGACAATTACTCTGCTGCAGATAAAATTACTTACTTTGGTCCTTACTATCACTGCGCAAAGCGGCTTGCTTCCTTTATAAAGTGCAGCTTTTTTCATAATGACTATTAAAACCAGCTATCATAATAAAATGCGTATACAAAAAAAAGCGTGTCTGTACTGTTGACCGTACTGTTGACCGTTGAAGAGTTATTTTATCTGGAGCTAACCCTGGACGTCAATTCGGGTCATTTTTACCATAATAATGTAAAAATTTATTGTCATTGGAAGAACTAACATGTAAAAATTTAACTCCATAGGATAAGAAGAAATGGTTATAACTAAACTTGCAAGATTTGACTTGAACAAACAAACTAACATACAAACATTGCAAGGTAATACAAAGCTTTTAAAAACGGAGAAAGTCGCTGTACGTTTATAACTTCCAGCTAATGCAACTGGGTATCGGTCGTGAAGTACTCTTAACGAGTTTTATGAACGCACCGCGATTAAAGCAATTATCCGGAAGGAGTTACGGCGGGCCACGCTAGGGCGGGCTCTTAAGAAAGATATTAGACAAGGAAGTGAACTGCGGCCGGCACTTTACAAACTTTGTTATAATTTTGTTTTCGAAGGTCAGAGGGCGCGAGGTAAAGGAAAGCATCTCAATCTACTTTAATTTTGAAATTTTAAGGCGAGTTTTCCCATTTTTCACACTTGGGGCTATATGTGACCATAAGAGTTAATATATTGTATTAAATTCACGTTTAGTAGAGCAAAGCCATGGTGCTTACTGTACACACAGTCGTGGATTTCGCTACTTCAGGGTTTTTAACATATATTTAACCGCTTGAGTGTCCCGGCCAATTTCTAAAAAAAAAGTTAAGTGCACTCGACGCATTTTTTCGCGCATCGGCGCCGGGCGGTGTTGCCGCCTCTCAAAACGTAGTTACTGTGTGATGCGTGTTTCAAAATGTGTCTCTTTTCAGCCCAGAGTGGGACATACTCATACCTTACCCGAGATAATCACGAGAAAAAGAGAATAAGGTATAGTTTGACAGTGCGTCGCGATTATTGTTTGGGTACCCAGGATACCCTAGGACACCGAAGCGGTTATAAAAACGCTGTAATGTAAAATTTGCCTTTATGGTTCCCTCCATAATTACAAAATCTGTATACTAAGATATCACATACATCATTTAGTAAATAGGTATTTGAATGAATAAAAAACTGGTAGAATTGCACAAATCAGTGTAACTTTATTTATTTATTTCTATCGCTCGAAATGTCGTGTTTTGGTCTGTACGGTTTTCTAGATAAAATATTCAATTTTAAAATGACATCATTTTTATAATTTTAGCTAACCATGAGGAAAATGCGTGGCGGCCGAGACTAGGTTGGCGGAACCCAGGCAAACCGAGGATGAGGTGGACTGAGGACATCAGAAATACGATAAATAATATAACGAGTGGATGCGAATAGCGAGAGACCGGGGAGAGTAGCATAAACAAAAGAGGCCTATACCCAGCAGTGGGTCAATCAGGGCTGATGATGATGGGAAAAATAAAACTAGAATGACCAAAATTGCTCAAAGTCGGAAAGGCTCATTAAGCTTGTTTAATACAGGCCTACTAATATAAGTTATATTTACAACCCCAGCGATGTTTGCAAACGTTGTTTTCTTAAAGGAATTACAAAATAAGCCCTTTGTTCTTTACCGGTGAATAGTTAATTACCCTTTCTCCGCAAAATAACAATGAACTAAGAATAACAAACTGATCTCGTAGCGACGAATAGAAAATCTACAGAGAACACAGAGCTGAAGATTTGGTGTCAAAGTAAAATAACACTAAACGTGGAGTAGGCTTGGAATAGTTACTCCGTCTTTTGTTTTTTTCGATCGAGTTCAAAATGTGAAAGAGAGAAGAAGACAAAACACGGCGTAACTATTCCAAGACTACTCCACGTTTATTAATAAGGGGGTAGGTGTATTATTTTCCTAAACTTGTGTATATTCAAGTTTTAATACGTAATAATGGTGGATTATATATGCCTTGTGGCCCTCTTTTCCCACTTTTAACAAATTTGATCATTCTAGTTCCTGTCTGTCTACTTACATTGTCAGCTTAAATTTATAAAAATCGTGTCATATCAAGGTTCAGTACTTTGTCTAGGAAACCTCAAGACCGATACACGATTAATGACACTTCGCTCTATAGAAGAAAACATTAAATAAGAATGTAACAATGGTTTGAGCTGTTCTTCGTTTTTCCTTATTTTTATTTTTTCTCTCCTTCGGTATATTGAAATTTCTATTTGCTAAATGATGTCTACAATATCTTAATATACAGATTTCATATTTATGGAGAGACCCGTAAGGAAAGATTCTACATTACAGCTACACTTTTCGATAAGCCTCAATAATAGTGGAAGCGAAGTGCATGACTGTCGTAAGCGCCATGGTTTCACTCCACTAAATTAAATTTTAACACAATATGATTGACCTTTTGGGCATCAATAGTAACAAGCATTTGTTCAAGGGTGGGAAAACGTTGCCTTAATAGGCAAGTTTTTGTCTTGTATAACATATATTGAACCTATTTAATAATTTATAATCACTAATATTTGGAATCTGTTAATTACTGTCAGCGCTAATCTGGAATTACGTATGCTCTGATCTTTCCGGGTACCCAAGATACAGGCCTAGCCTAGTTTGGGGCCCACTGCAGACTTCTTTTTTTTGTGTTTTTCTATATTGTATGTCTTTTAGGAAATTTATGTGCTGTTCTTTCGGAAATATATGATTTATGATTATGATTTATGATTATTATTTACTAGTGGTCCGCCCCAGCTTCGCACGGGTATAGATTATAGCCTATGTCACCCGGGGATAGTGTAGCTTCCCAACAGTGAAAGAATTTTAAAATCGGTCCAGTATTTTTGAGCCAATTCGTTAATCATAATCATAATCATTTTATTGGTAACTAATAATTACATGTCATCTTTGTTACTAGTATCAATCTAGTTCAGTAGTTAGTAGTAGTATCTATAGTTACAAACATACTTACATACAAATCTTTCCTTTTTATAATATTGGTATAGATTAAGTGTTCGTAGACGTGGTTGAGTGTGGTTAAGTGATATAACGAGGTGGAACATGTATTTTATTGTTGCTTCCAAAGCTCTATAGGAGCCTCTTGTAAAGTCTCCACCATTTTACTAGTGCATGATTTTAACTTGACGGTGACTTATTTAGCTTGACTCTGACTGTCTTGTTTGACTACATTTTCTCAAACTTGATATTAATTAAAAGTCAAAGTCAAAGTGTTGACACTTGCACATAAATGCGACGCCAAAATATGATACCGCCTCTGGCTTGCCTTAATCAGCTGTCTGGGGGTGGAAACAGCAACAGCTAAAAACTCTAAGCTTCATTTTGTCTGTAGAAGTGTTAAAGGACATAACGCCTAGTGTTTAGTGAAATTGCAGAACATCTCTTGACACCCTAAGCCATCCACACCAATGTTGCCCCTCCGGCGCCAATATAAGGCAGCCTTTATGGTAGGCCCATTTAGTGGGTGGCACCATCACCCACCATAATATTTTGTATTAAACAAGGCCTCTTTGTGTTGGCCTCGGCCCCACCATTGCCTATCAAATGTCCGGGCTAGATAGACCCGACAGTAAAGTGAAATAAAGGTGTACTAAATTATAAATTTATATATACCGAATTGTTTTAACCTTAGATTAAGATAGGTATAACTAACTTTCCTCTCCCTGTATTGTGAATAACTAAGTAAATTCGTTTAATTTAACAAAATTGTAGTCATGTATAATAAAAGTCACGGACCCTGGAGTCCGTGGAGTTGCATATTAAATATTTTAAAAAAATATATAAATTTAGATTTTGAATTTAAAAAGTATATTTTTATTATTAAAAATGTCTATTGTTAATTTATTCAATAAAAATTACAAGTAAAATAAAAACTATCTTAAATTTAAATTTATAACTAAAACTAATCTAAAACTAAAATTAATCTAAAACTAAAAGTGTTTTATTGCATTCATTTTATTGCAATATCGATCGATCAAGATCGTAAAGATGACGCGAGAAACGTCACAATTTGTTCCACAACTAATAAATTTTTACTTAATTTTGCGTACTTTTTCCGTATTACGCACCGACCGAATCAACGAAGTCCACAGATAAGCTAGCTCTCGCCGGTGAGCGCGATCTTAAAACGGGAACGGAGCTCGAGACATTCTTTTATTTTTAACAAAATTGGTATTTTTGGGAGCAATTTCTCTGTCCATCTTGTACTCGATGCTAAGAATAACAAACTGATATCGTAGCTACGCTACGGCGTAGCTTCGTAGCTATAGCTACGGCGTAGCGACTATATCTACGACGTTACGACCGGCGTAGCGGTAACGCCGCACGTAGCGCCGCGGCTTCTTTACATCGGAAGCCCGGAGATCGTAGTCCGATATACAATTCATTTTGTTTGCTTTAAATTATAGGCAATTGTAACCGGTCGTATTGCAACATAAACAACATAAATAAACTAGCTCGGAGTCAACGACTTCAGACTCCATAGACCTTACAAAAAAATACCAGTAAATAAAAGAATACCAGAGCAATTAGTAAGTACCTGGTTTAGATGTATGGAAAAAACAACAGAGTACCTAATTTTGATGTATAGAAAAAATGCCAGTGCGTTTGATCCTACAAGGCTACACAAAATGATGTTACTAAACTGAAAGGAGGTTATTGTACTGATCATTATAAATATATTTTACAATGGGGCCAATTCAAAAATTGCGAATGACAAATAATCTCTTCCATAGAAAAAATTATAATGGTGAGTGATTTACACTTAATGAAATGCATGTAACTGATATAGGCCTGATATTTTTTAGTAATATATATTCCAAAGTGTGAACTACTTCAATATAAAATTATTAAGACCTCCTTTCCAATTAGTGCCACCGTTTCGTGTTACCCTGTAGAAGTAGAGAGGTATTACATTAAGGGCGCAAATATCAGTGTCAATAAGTTAGCAACCTCACGCTTGTACGTCAAAATCGCGTTCTAAATTTGACCCTGAGCTGAGGCACGTAGGGATGGGACAATGGGACACAGAACGCTGCGCAAGGCTACGCGTGACACGTGTGTTTAGCTTTGTTCAATAATGGCTGCCATACATATCAACACAAGGAGGCCACGCGCGCGCACAACTGGCTATGGCAATTGCTATGGCTGGCTGGCAACTGGCTAATCGCTCATATAATTTTGCACGAAAATATCATGCGAAATTAAAGATTTTCTATTGATAGAAAATAAATTCGAACGGGTCAAACCACTCGTTGCATGAGCGAGTGACATGATTATTTAACATATGCGACTGTTTGGGATTTCATTCGAAAGTCAGTCAAATATTTTCGTGATTATATAAGCGATTCAAAAATCGAGTTCCTGTTGGACGTAGCCTACCGTGGATGTGACCGAGTGAATTTCACCACCACGGATGGAGCCACGTTTCTTCCCTCGCCTACCCGCTTCTATCGGCCCTCTTGCCAGGACATGCCTTGGCATGCACACTATGCACAGTTGCCTGGGGCCGGCTGAACTGCTAAAGTCACGACTTAACCATGCATTAAGCGTGTGTGCGTGTAGCATTTGTATGGCGCGTGCACGGTTTGACGTCATAATGTGCTGTAGTGCGCTCTCTGTTAATGGATGAACATTTAATATTTTAAGACCTGTTATGCCCATTGGCAAGCAAATAAAAACTTTGACTTTGATTTTGACTCTGTCTAGCATGAAATTAAAAAACTTATAATTTATTAATATTTAAACAAATTTTATTATTTTGCTTTAGCTTTATTTAAGACCAACAGCACAAAAATATATACAATAATTATAGTTAATTATTTTAAAGTACAGCCATTAATAGGTCTATAATAATATGGTAGTAACAATGTCGCGGAAAATTATTATTAAAAAACATAATTAATTATATTGCAAACTAAGCACTAAAGAGCTCAGCTTCATTAAGCATATAAAAAAGGCACAAAATTAAGCACATTATTATATTTATATAGCATATAAAATAAATACTAATACTTACTACTAAATAGTAATACTACTTACTACTTATTTTAGTAGTTAGACTCTATTTATGATCAGCTTTTTATATGAGGTAATAAAAAAATAGGACACATGCATAATGATGAATTGAGCATTACATAAGCACAGTTTTATGCTAATGTATTAACTGATAATGTTTACTCTGCCAGGTGTCTGGGAATGGGAAATCGTTGTTCAGAACATTTCGGTGATATTTTATTCAACTTTAAGGCATTGTGGTGTTTGGGGTAAACGGTTTTTGTTTCGGTCGATTTATTCTCGCGCTGTCAGAAATATTTTAACCGCAGTTAAATGAATAATTATTAGAGTTCCCCTTTTAGTTTCTATACGGGAAGTTAGTTGTGCAGTCTAATTATTGTCTCATTAAGAAGTTACTCTAAAGTGGAGATGAAAAATAAATGTCATCAACACTCGAAACAAGCGATGGTGGCCGAGCGGTAGCATATGCACCTTACAAACTAATGGCACCCGTTTGATCCTCGGCATTGCACCAATCACATGTTTTATTATTATTATTATTATTATTATTCATTTATTTCAGACAAAGTCCATAAAAATAGAGAAAAGAATACAAATTTTTAAACACATCAGGTAAAATAAAATTAAAATTAAAAATAATGTCAACAGTAATTATACTAAAGGTCACATCAAATTTTAAACTTTAAAGTCGGTCCATAATATGAAGTTGGACTGCATGGTTAACAAAAGTATTTATTTAGTACCTAAATAAATTATGTGCAGTTCCGGTGTCATCACTCAAAAACGGGGTAAGAAAACACCGCCGTAAAACAAGTATGTCCAAGAACCTTAAGTTCAAAGAGATATGACATTCACCAACATGCACCAGTGCAGCATGTGAGATTAGGGCCTCTATCTCTCTCTCTCTCTCTCTCTTTCGATGAAGGTCTGTGTTGCAGCAGTGGAAATATTATAAACCATAAACACATTAAAAACACACAATTGTAGCAATGAAGCAACGTAGTGACGTTGGCGCCAAAAATCTATGTTGTCAGTTTTAGTCACACTTCGAATACACACAAATGTGTATTATTGATAAGGAGCAATAAAAAAAGTGTTTTTACCCAAACAATCCTGAATTCGGTATTTCCCCACGGAACTCTGAATCGTACGGAACACCCGTTCAGTTTGTTAGAACAAAAGAAACGCAGTCCATAGAGTTGCGGTAGTTACGGACCGATTCACGGCTTTACATTCGCTGAGTTTAGAAATGGGACGGCTGGACAAAAGAAATGACCGGACGCCAAGCCGGATCATTTCGTTTAGCTTGTCCGGCATAATAGAATAATTCAGTTTTTGTGTCTTACTAAACGACTAAAAGTCGCTTTTGCCAATTTAGGCTATGGAATAAAGCTTTATATAGAGTTAATTTTTAATAAACCTTAAAACACTCGCTAGCTCAACTGCTTTTCGTGTGCAGTGTTAGTATCTACTCGAAGACAGCTGACATACTCGCGTGCCGCACCAATTGCCACATTAGTATGTTTTTAGTACTTCGATAAATGGTATATCACCATTGTTTGTACCTACTACCTCAACACCCTTCCGATATTTTTATGTATAGTGCATTGTAGGATATTGGAATAAATACTTAGACAGGGCCCTGATTCCGTAACTTTAACATGCACGTAACGCGCCGCGTTAAGTTAACCTCTTAAAATATGGACTCTATTCCCTAGGAATAAAGACCAACTTTTAGAGGTAAACTTAACACGGCGCGTTACGTGCGTGTTTGTAGTTACAGAATCAGGGGGCTGTAGTGAACTCTACGTACTAATTACTGCCACCCATCACTAGGAGCCACCTACATACCCCATACCACCATAGTGACATTTTGTAGTATCGTGATATTGATTCATATCATCTGTAGATCGACTACATGGTGGTGATGGACGGTAATCGATAAAAAATTGAAAATAAGCCAATGACAACACTGGTTTGATGAGACTGACAGCAGTGACAGCTATCCTACAATCTCAGATAACAATACGACCAACTTATCTGTGCAGTTGACTGGAGGCGCCACAGTCGTATGCTCGTAACCAAATTGACAGACATCCGTAGTTCCATATTTTTTTCTAACTGTTCGGATATGTTGGCGCACCTATAATCTAAACTCAGATTTAAAAAATGTTCACCTGGATACAAAAATATAGGACAATAATAATTTTAAAGAATTTATTCTTTAATTTTCATAATTATTATTTATGAGTAGGTATATTGTTCATGACGAGCCAACACAATGGACAATGACCTTTCCGGCAAAAATTACCGCCAAAACTTTAGACTTCTCCGTCTCTAACCAGATAACGGTGAGAAGCTCAATACTGTATTTTTTACTGTAAAACCGGATGTGGTACTCTGTTCCAATACATCCAAGTATAGGTACAGTCGCGATGCCTTTTCTCTCCTCCACCTGCGCTACGTTTAAAAATGTAACAACAGTACATTTGATTGTGTACCGTACAAACACTGTACCGAGATTCTGAACTCGATGTACTGAAATTACTACACAAAACGTAGTTTTAAAGAAAATTTGCTGTGTCCCGCGGTTACTCCTTATAACATCATTTATTTGTATTTGCACAAATTATTCCAGCGGTTTCAGAGTCCATACAAACATCCATAGATGACATTTAGATGTTTTTATGAAAAGTTCTATATGAGAATTTGATTCTATGATTGCTCCAATCGACTGGTTGGCAAAAAAGCCAACCACGCGCATTGGTTAGTGTAGAGTTCGAGTTCTAGTGAAAAACCAAGAAAAAGGGTAGATCGTTTTATTCGTATATCGCTTGTATTTTACAAAATTTTACATTAAAGATTAGGTGTAGAACACAGATGTATTTCGGACGCTACATAAATCATGTCATATAGATTGATATAGGCTCTCTGCTTCTAAAAAAACGTTTATTGGCTCTTACATTTTATTACAGACATATACAATAGGATCATGCCATCGAGATACAATCCATATAGAGTCTCCGTGAAAACAGACAATAACGTCCGAGCGTCATTGTATCAATTATATACTTCACAATGCCACATTTACTCCAATTTAGACGTTATGTCGCTTGCATAGTATTCAACGTTAGTTGTCCGCTATGTCATCGTAGCTCTGGCATCGCGCGGCGTTGTAGTCGGATCGCGGTTACATTGTAACTAGCCAAAAAGTCTGCGTAATTCGTAGCGTGCGCCGAGTTTTGGTTCGGAAATTTTCGGCACGATTGTGACTCAATTATGTATTGTATCTCGATGGGTTATGCTAAATATTCTTACATTTTAATTAACTTTATATATAAATTCAGAAACCAAATGTTATACAATTCTAATTAATTACTATTGACTACTATTTCTAATATGCTGCTACTATTATGAAATGTTTAATTTCCAATTACACTAGTATTATAAATACGAAAGTGTGTTTGTTTGTTCCTCTTTGACGCAGCAACGGAGCAACGAAACGACCAGATTTATTGCATGAGTATAATTCAAGGGTCGGAGAGTGACATACGACTACTTTTGATCAGTATCTTTCATCACTACGCGGGTGAAACCGCGGGGCACGGCTAGTTTATTTCATAATTATTTTTATTCTCATACTGTACTCAAAATTATTTGCCATGTGAGCCTAACATTACCATTAACAGGCACAATTAAACCTAGTTTTATTGTTAGCGCAGCAATTGGTTTTTTGTGAAGTACTTAATGTTAAGAGACTTTTACATTTTTTGACCAAAAAAAAAAACAACGAAAACTGTATCTGTAACTGTAAATATCTATAGAAAATTCAATTTGTATTTGTATTAAATTGATCTGTATTTTTTTATAGAAAATAGCGGCATCAAATTTGGAAACACTCAACACGATTACTTATTACTTCCAATTTACTAAACTTGCTTTTCGTATTAGACTACTGAATGAAAAGTTTGGTTAAATGGATGACGAATGTAGGTAAATATTTCAAAACACGTAATTTTTTATTAATTATTACATAATTTTACAGAATTTTGTATTTTTGGTAACTATATATTTAGTTTTTAACCATCACGGTTGTTCACTAAAGTTATATGATGGACATGGTGAACATACGTGAACAATGTGAATATGGTGCATGTAACTACGCCAAAATATCGGGAGCTCATTCCACAACCTTTCCACGGTAAATATCCCGTTAATAATCATATAACTTTATATATTTTGTCTGCACGAAGTTCTCTACGGGCATAATAAAGTTTAAAAAGTAAATACCAAAAATTACGCGTATTCATCTCTTGACCATGAAAGATACCTAATAATAGTTGTTAATCCTTTAAAAAAACATACTGATAAACCTGATTGGAAACTACTCACAGGAGGCTGTGGCTTACGTATATAATTTTTTCTATTTGTGCCCAAAAATCCAGGTACCTACCTAAAATTTTACGACGCATCTTGTAGTAACAGCTCTTAGAGTAAAAGTACTTTAAAGCTTAGTCCGTCACCGAAACACAAACCTTGTCTGACTCAGTAATTGTATAGGGTCATCAGTAACATTTAAAATTCTCGAGTGTTGCTGCACCAAACTGGAAATAAATGTTTTCCTTCGTTGAAAGAATGTTGCCCACATTAATTAAATTCCGAGAATTCTTTCCTACCCTCACTTGTGCAGGCTTAATTCTACCAGGAAAGCTTGAACTTTTACACCCTTTTATATGAGAAGAATTTTGGTGAGCTTGAAGAGATTTTATGCAAAGCCAAAGCTCAGGATAGAATGGTAGGTATAGGTTTCACTTAAAAATATAAAAATGGTTTTCATTTCAATCTCAACAAAAGGATGTTCATAAAATATTTTATTATCTACAGGATAGGTAAATAAGGTCCAATGTATTAAAAAAGTGCACGTTTAATCAGATACAGAACACAAGGTTACCGGAACGGTGGTGCTAAGAAGAAAGGAGGTAATTTTTACAATTGTACAAAACCTGAAATCGCGAAAAACTAATCACTTGTTTCAAACATTTCGTTGAGTGCAAAAAATCATTTTTCCATCAGACAACTATTATTCTTAATTTCTAGATTGGTCTCACAGAAAAAGCTATACACTACAGAGTACAATGACTTCTTGTCGGCTTAGTACCACAGTACCATGTAACCCTTTTTGTATTTTTTCTTTACACATAACAATACAATTTTGAATATATTATTGCACAATATAAAAAAAAATATATAAAATTTTCAAAGATTTATCTTCACATCTGATAGACGCAACTCGTGACCAAAATGCCGGCCTCTACTTTGCTCAAAGGGTGAGCATCGCCATACAACGTGGTAATGGGGCCAGCATTTTGGGAACAGTTCCCACTGGTAGCGGTTTAATAGAATGATAATTAGGTTTTAACTTGTTGTTTTTTTTTATTTTTTTTATTTTAATATTGGTAGTAATAGTTTTAGGTTTTAAATATCTGTATTTGAAATATTATTTGTTGCACCCAAAACCACAGTTGGTTGACAGTTTGTCTACTCGTAAGTAAGAGCGATGGTGGCCGAACGGTAGCATGTGCGCTTTACAATCTGACGGCACCCGGTTCGAACCTCAGCCCTCCACCAATGACTTATTTAGTAATTTAGTACTTACATTAATTATATGTAGTTTCGATGCTTTCGCCCAAAAATGGTGAAGGTAAACATCGTGAGAAAACCGATATGTCCAAAACGCTCACATGTTCAAAGATATTCACCAACATGCTCTGGGCCAGCATGCTGGATTAGGACCCCATCCTCTCTTTCTCTCTCTCTTTCTTTGAGAGTTGGCCAGTGCCGCAGCCTGAGTCCCAGCAGTGGGAAAATGATAAGACTCATAAGGATAAAAATAAATAATAAATAAATAATCGGGACATTTTTGCACACACGGTCATCTGACCCCTAACTAAGCAAAGGTTGTGATATGGCTGCCAGAGACTGATATACATACATATTATATATTTTTAATACATACTTAATTTAATATTACAATCCAGATATAGAACAAACACAAGCAATCATCACATGAATGTTTGTCCTAGGTAGGAATCGAACCCACGCCCCCAAGCACAGGTTCACTACCAACTGGACCAACGGGAGACTCATAAGGATGATGATGAAGTAAGTACAGGAAGGAGCATGTCTTAGAAATTGCTAACTAATGGTTGTTCTCTAAATAATCCATCAAACAGTACTGATCATTTGCTTTTCAAACAGTAATTAACAAATTTGCAACTGTTTCAAACTAGAATGCAAAACGTCAGGTCATTTGATTCTGTAGAACCAATTACTGAACTTCGGCCATTGGTTACTTGGCCGCGAAATTTCGGCTGACGCAGAGACACTACTAATGTTGTAGAGCTTCGATCGAGATTGAGCTTTCAAAGTAGATAGTTCACATTACATATTGTTTTACTCTAGTTACCTCTTTTTCCATTTAAATGGTTGCCTGGAAGTAGGGTTACCCGATATGGTTGCGGAAATTCCGGGATCATAATTCGGGGACACATATAGGAAGCAGTAAGAAGCTTTTTAGGGTTCCGTGCCCAAAGGCTAAAAACGGGACCCTATTAACTACTAAGCCTATGATGTCTGTCTGTCTGTCTGTCTGTCTGTCCGTCTGTCCTACCTATTAACGGTTGTATCATTGATGACATACGTAGTATAAGTATGAGGTCTTCTTTGGGTTGTATCTTTCGAACTGTAATAGATAGGTAGTTGAAATTTTTACAGTATATATGTAATATTACGGCGGATTAAATAAAAAAAAAAAAAAATACAAAAATCAAACCAACCCCATACCACAAACGTATTATTTACGTATTTTTGTATGCCACTTATGGGGGGCACTAAACTGCTATGGGCAAGCGTGACGCTTACCATCAGGTGAGCGACATACTTACCTTATCGCTCTGTAGCATTTTTTTTTTTACATGTGTAGGTGTACAGTTTTTTTCTTTCCAACTTATTTGAGAGGCGTTTACCGTTCTTATAAAATAGGATTACAAGACAATGTTATTACTGTTCATAGTAGGGCCTTAGCTATCGGTAGTTGAGAGACTAGTTTAAATTGAAATTTATTGATTGATTATTCTGCTAAACAAACGCAAAATTGATGACCAAAACACAAAATGTATTACGCTCTCAAAACAATCCACGTTGGTTTGTGTTTTTATCGGATTTACAGGCGATGTTGTAAACAAACTTTGTTTTATAACAATTGGACATGATTGAATCGGGTTTGGAGAATTTTTCTGCTTCATGGTTGATTGCAAACACTGATTTTGGGGTCGTCTGTTAATCATGCAAAGGTCAATAGAGGAAAAATAACATAAAAGAAAACATCACGATCGATCCCGGTCGCGGTCCATAACCACAAAAAGTATCTCCAAGGAGAGACAAAAATCTATTTACATTAAAAATATGCATTTTTTTCTATCGGACTGCCAGAGGGCACGAAAAATCGACACCGCTTTATGGTTGATATTCCGAAAACCCGTACGAAGCGCTTCGATTCCACATTTATTGTGCGAACTGCTAGTCTGTGGAATTCACTGCCTGAATAGTTCCCCGTTAGTTACAATCTGTGTGTCTTCAAATCGAGAGTGAATCGGTTTCTTCTAGGCAAGCGTGCTCCATCGTAGACAGCATTATCGCCATCAGGCGTGTTGGCGGCCAAGCGCAAGCCTATCTATATACTAATATTATAAAGAAGAAAGATTTGATTGTTTGTTTGTTTGTTTGCATTGAATAGGCTCCGAAACTACTGAACCGATTTGAAAAATTCTTTCACTGTTGGGAAGCTACACTATCCCCGGGTAACATAGGCTATATTATATTTTCAAAAAATATAGGGATCCTTACTAAAGTTCCAATATGTAACCCAAGGTGTAAAAAAATAAGATTTACAATTTTAACTTGCGTGTTTGACAGTTCTAAGACAGGACAACGTCTGTCAGGTCAGCTTGTTTAAAATAAATAAAAATATTTGATGATGGGCGATCAGCATGGCCTGATGTGAAATATAAATTTAAGAGCATTAAAATATTAGGTTCTGTCGTGTTTTAAACGGCTTTATAAACTGTAAATCACTTTACTGCTAAGTTTATTTAAATGTTAGTTTTATGTATTATGTGTTGTTGCTGCTATATTATTATTTAATTTCTTGTGTACTGTTGGGTGTTGGCCATGAGTGATGTCACCGGCGGCTCCAACGGAAGACCAGCGCTGGTTGTTCGCAACCAGCATTATGCTGAGTTGGAACCGGTTTGTGGAGGAAAACAATTTGTAATGTGTGTATTTATTCCTATTAATTCTCAATAAAAAATTGTTTTTTTTCCATATTTTTTTTTTCTATTTGTCTATTTAAATCCGAATTGTCTTTACTTGTTTTATGTATGTACTTGTTTATAGCTTCACTTGTAACTAAATGTGTAAACAAAACAGTGCGATGGTACAAATTGTACCAAATTATTAGATTGTCATCCGGATTACATTAACTAGCAAAGTTTCAAATTGGTACGGCAATTAAAAGTAGGTTAAAATCGACTTCCAAGGTTTGGTAATATTGTTAGTTTATTTTCTTTTATTGATTTTTTTGTATTGAAGCTTGCGTTTGACCGCCATATTTACTGATGTTACTATAGGAATCCTACTAATATTATAAACGCGAAAGTTTGTATGTATGGATGTATGGATGTTTGTTCCTCTTTCACGCTGCAACGGAACAACGGATCGACCTGATTTTTTGCATGAGTATAGCTCAATAGTCAGAGAATGATATAGGCTACTTTTCATCATCATCATCACCATTTTTCATTACTACGCGGGTAAAACCGCGGGGCGCAGCTAGTATTATTATATACTCTTATAATCATTTTACAAATGTTTTTTTTCTCGTTTTGACAATGTAAAAAAATCACTTTTGCTATTTGAAAGCAACCTGAAGACGACGCGCGAATTCTAAGGAATAGTTTCGAAGTGCAAGGTGCACCTTATTACCTGTACAAAGCCTTATCTATCACAGAATTAAAGTTAACACTGGAAGTATTAATTCAAAAGTTTCTTACAATAATGAATTGATATTGCAGGGTTCTATACCAGATGCCTTTATCCGAACATGTCGTTATATATCTATCGTTCCATTTTTCATCATCATCATCAGCCAGAAGACGTCCACTGCTGAACATAGGCCTCCCCTTTAACCTCCACACTGAACGACAGCCTGCCTTTTGCACCCACTGGAAGCCCGCGACTCGCCATTTTTCATATATTTTATTAAAATTTCTGTGTATTCTGTACTTAAATGAATTATGTACAGATTTGATGCCATCTATCTACAACGGTAAAGGAAAACATCGTGAGGAAACCGGTATGACCAAGGTATATAACTGTACGCTTATATTAATAACCCCACTTTTAATTAAATAACTCGCTCCATTGGGGATTCGAGGCACCTTTAGTGCGTTGAGAAATACAGAGGATAAGTACATTTTTTATTTCAAAATGTTGCTGAATACTTGAAAATCACAGACACGATTAGGCGCTGTTTCATCATCATCATCATTTCAGCTATAGGACGTCCACTGCTGGACATAGGCATCCCCCATCAATCTCCAAAAGAGCCGGTTGGAAGCGGCCTTCATCCAGCGTTTCCCTGCGGTCTCTTTTAGATCGTCTGTCCATCTTGTGGGTGGACGTCCTACGCTGCGCTTACCGGTCCGTGGTCTCCATTCCAGAACCTTTCAGCCCCATCGGCCATCCCTTCTATAGGCGCTGTTTGCATTAAGAAAAAACATTTGAATAAATAACTAACTTCACAAACTCGCATATATCTAGATTTGTGAAAATTACACGCTGTGTATTTTATTCGATCTTTTTTGTCACACACCTGCAATATTATGTGGAATGAGCTCCCATCCTGCAGCATTTCCGAGTAACTATAAGATGTTCTATAAGGTCCTAACTATAAGGTTCTTTAGAAGAGCTGCTAATAGAGTCTTCGAAGGTCCACAACGTATATATGATGCCCTGGTGTTAAAAGTATAGGTGTCGGTAATCGCTTAACATAAGACAGGTCATTAGCTTGTTTACCTACCATAAATGGTATTAAAAAAAACTTCGCTCAAACCACGCCTGTCTCATCTAGTTTTTCGTCATCACTGCCACACGCCTTTACTTCAATCTGGCGTGAAAATCCCGACTCTTTCTATTCCACAGGGTGCTCTACTACATCCCACATAAGCTTTTTAGCGGCACGAGGCACGGAGGTACCAGTCTCGTGTGCTGTAATAAAAAGCTCATACAGGGTGCGGCAAATAGAAAGTAAACTGTTTTTTGCTTGTGCGATGGTGAAAGGTGATTTGTTGGTTTGTGTAAAGTAGATTTTGGTGTTTTATATTATGTTTGCAATTTTTTTTATTACGTATTTACCTAACGAAACTTGATTGAGATCTTGAACTTGTTCTTAAGTACTTAGACTTAGACAAACTTAGACAAAGGTAGCCCGAAGAATCCAACTCGAATGGGCAGCGTTCGTGAAATTACGTGACACCTTCTCGTCAAAAATACCACAGTGCATAGCGTAATGCAGTGCGTTCGTGTAATAGGTACCTACCTATGGGTTTTGTTATTACATAATAATTTATACTGATATTTATTTATGAATAAATAAAATATAAAGGACATTTTTGCTCACACGGTTATCTGACCCCAAACTAAGCAAAGCTTGTAATATGGCTGCCAGAGATGCATACATATATATTAAATACATAATTAAATATATACACCCAGATATAGAACAAACACAAATGTTCATCACATACATGTTTGTCCTAGGTGGGAATCGAACCCACGCCTACAAGCAGAAAGCAGGTTTACTACCGACTGGACCAACGGGGCTATCTTGGTCACCACTGAGTTGGTTCCATCGGAAAAGTTTATTCGCCCGGTCCTAACTATGTAAGTCAATGAACGTAACACAATATCTACATCGGATAACGGCAACAATGGAATAAACTCCGCAAAACATCGAGGTTTCAATTAAAACTTCACAATTCTACTGTCTGCTCGCCTACTTACTGCGAACTTTCCAGAATAAATGAAATATTTCACCGAGTTACAGATATTCGCGAAAAGATATTTTTTTTAGATCTCATGAAAATGTTGCTTAGTTCTATCTTGGATTTGTAAATAATCCACCAAGCAGATTATTGTGAAGGGATTGACTGTAGGGGGATTGGTCATTAAAAAATGACGCCAAACTTAAGGCGAGATTTTCCCCATTTTTGAACAACGTTTGTTACTAGAGATGACCATTAGGCATAATAATATATTGTATTAAAGTCACATATAGCAGAGCCAAAAAATGGCGCTTACACACTGTCATGCTTCTAGCAACTTCTATTCTTGAGGTTTATATCATGTTTTTCAAAAAGTAATGTAAAACGTAGCATTTACGGTTCTTCCCATAATTATGAAATCTGTATATTAAGATATCGTAGACATCATTTAGTAAATAATTATTGGAATGAACCCAAAAAATAGGGAGAAAAGCACAAATCAGTATTATTTTTTTCTTTTTCTATCGAGTGAAATGTCCTAGATCATGTTTCGGTCTTTACAGTTTCCTAGATAAAAAAATAAGTTTCAATATGACACTATTTTTATAATTTTAAGCTAAACATGAAAGTAGAATAAAACAAGAATTAAATATATTAAAAAATTTAATACAAACTAAAACAAGAATGACCATATTGCTAAAATTGGGAAAAGAGGGCCTTAAACAGCACGATGGAATAGAATGGATAGAAAATAAATACGTTGTGCTGATCGAACTCATCGAGAATATAATTATGTAAGAGCATTAGCATTAGCATTGCCATTCAACGTGGTAATGCCGCCAGCATGTTGGGTACGCTGCCAACTGGTAGTGGGCTTGAGCATTTGGATTGTCTTTAGACCTTCAACGGTATATGGGCAGTCTAACTGTATTTGTAGTGTTAGTTTTAGCCTGTATTTTGTTTAGTTATTAAAGGCACTTGCCCAGAAAAAAAAATAAAAAAAATATGTAAGATAATCAAACTAATATGAGAAATTGTGTTTGTTTCTTTATTTGTTACACTTTCAAGTAGCTAAAATTATTAATTACAATCCATGCCTTTAAGTCGTGAGTGAATTGGTTCTTTAATATTTGTTCTCATTTTGTCAATAATTAATAAATAATCTTTTACATGATACTCAAAATGAGCCTGTCGATCGAAAATTACGTTATGAAAAACTCATGAAATAAAATTATAAAAAAACATTAAAAATATTTACAGGGTTATAGATAATTTCTTACATAAGTAACTTAAATAAAATTCCATCTTTACCTTCGTAACATTAAAATAAAAATAAAAAACATCAAATTAAAACCCAACTATTAATCTATTAAACCGTTACCAGTGGGAATTGTTCCCAAAATGCTGGCCCCATTAACACGTTGTATGGCGATGCTCTCACCCTTTGAGCAAAGTAGAGGCCGGAATTTTGGTCACGAGTTGCATCGACCAAACGCGAAGACAAGTCTTGGAAAATTATTAAATAAAAAAAACAAGCTTTAGGTGTCCGCGTTATTGAATTTAGTGTGACCTGTTTTTTTTAGTTTTCTTCTCAATAAACCCTTAAATTTCATACCCATATCACGGAGGTGCATAAAAATAACTGGTCCGCCATCTTTGGAAGTCCGCCATATTGGATTTAAAATGACGTCACTTATGTAAGCATGCATTGTCATCCAAACTAAACGTGTATCCAAAATTTCGGCTTAATCGGTTCGATAACTGTTTTAAAATTCAGTTGCAAGATTTGAGCCATATTCAAGGCAAGTAAAATAAAGCTTGTAAAAATCATTCCCTTTAATTACAGCTTCAGGCGGACTCAACATTTTGCTTTTGTCATATCAATTTCGGTTCCTATCACGTCCTATTGCGGTAGATACAGAACTCCATCTCCAGACGAAAATTTAACAAAGAATAGCACCCCAATTCCATTAATCGTCAAAGTTCAATCGCATTAAACCGATAAGGAATATAATTATATCTATCCATAATCACCTTTGTACGTTTGTTAGCTTTTCAAAATTCAAAATTATATACGGATTTTAAGGTGCGAAGTAAAAAAAGTGATAACAAAAGCACCATGATAGTTCAAAATCTCATGGTACAAATGAGAACTGACATGAGATATTGTAATCCCAGAAAAATATAAGTAAAACTGGAAAACAGTCTGTAAAACTTCCGAATGCTACATAATTATACTAATTTTACAAACGAGCAGCGCGCCGCAGTCACACCTGTTTTTAATTATACAAACGAGTAATTATACACACCTATTTTCCTACAGGAACCATGATTTTTTTTCGGGGATAAAATATATGGTAATTTATGGTATAAACTACCACCAATAACATTTATTTCATTTAAACCTGTTCAGCTGGTATGTGACAGTAAACTGAATGTGGACAAATAAACATACATACATACAGACTTGCACACTTAGAACCAAACTTTCGCGCTTATTATATATTAGTGTTATGAATGTGATAAAAGTGTGTTTGTTTGTTCTTCTATTATTCACTATAACGCAACCACAGATTGACGTGATTTTACATACAGGTAGTTAGAAGAGGGGCCAAGTTTTTTTTTTATTATTAAGCCTACTTAATTATGATATAATGGATATTGAGACTTAGTTGTCTAGTTAAATCTAACATAGGTTTTAAGACAACTTACTGACATGAAATGTAATTTAATAAATTATGTATTAATAAATAAAAACAAATTATAGGATACTTCTTATCCCGGAAAAATGTAGTCTGTCCATGCGAGTGGATCTGCGGAATGCCGATAGTAATAACTAATGGCCAAAAAGTTGACGTGAACTTGACGTGTAGGTACTAGAATCAGACTTCAGCTCAAAAACCAAACCAAGCTACTGAAATTAACATGTACTCAAACTGCAGCTAGAAAGCCAAACCAAGCGACTGAACTTGACGTTTAATAGAATCAGGCTGCAGCTAGAAAACCGAACTAACCAAGTATCTGCCGCAACAACCGATCGCTCCCCCTTACATCGACTACCCCAAATCAAATAAGAGCAAATTGTCCATCACGCGATTGAATTTTTCACTCGCTATCGAGCACGATTCCAATTTCTGGGTACTTGATGACCATTGTCAATAGAACTGGCTGTCTATTTCATTATTTTGTTGTTTTGCTTTGTACTTTAGTACCTATACGGCGTTTTTTTTTTCATGTGAACTAATTGGTTAGTTCATTGGTCTAGCTGCAAAAATGAGTAAATGAGCAGTATTTACCGTTTTTGCGTTAAGATGTTTAGCGGTAAGTATAGTGCAAAAATGTATGGATAAGCGATACATTTTAACACAAATGATAATTTTGTACTAAGACATATCTGTTGTTGTCTGATCTGATGCCTCAGATCCTCACTCCGGTATTTTAAGGAGCTGAGTTGGCTTGGTTGGATTCTGACGGGAAAATGCGCAATAATTCCCAAGTAGGACTTCAGTACACGACTTATTGCTTTGAAATGGGAGCAAATTACATTAATATTACAGTTTCGAAAGTTACGGTTGGTTATGATGTGTGTAAGCGTGTTTATTTTTTAAGAGTGGCAAACAAGCATGCGGTCCGCCTGATGGTAAGCAGAAACCACTGTCTATAGCCTGCCTAAGTTATGGATGCAAGTCCGGATAATAAAAATTTTCATTTCATTTTATAGACACCTGCACATTAGCGATGTTGACGGTGCCTTGCCGGCCCGGAGAGGTAGTTGTAGACACCCTTTTTGAAACGCTTCAAGTTGAAGCTCGGCGGGAAGACCAGTACCGGAAGGATATTCCACGCCTCTCCGCAGACCGCGGGAGAAAGGAGCGGAATAATCGGACGGTGTGGGATTTCCAGTTTCGGGAGATGAGGGGGTGAGCTTTTTGACGGTGTCTATGTTTGTCCGTACTCAACTCCACAACAGCTGAATCGATTTGAATAAAATTTTATATAGAGGTATCTTAAATCCTTGATAAATGAATAGGTTATAATTAACCCAAAAAAATATGCTTCCTTTAGAATTGTGGGTGACTGAGAGTGCTGCTAGTTTATCATAAATGCTACTTCTCATGGTCCACCGCTAAAATGTAATACCAAATCAAAACCATTAAGTGCACACACTGTAGAAAATTCCGCACACTACTCGCAGATAACTGAACATAATGGGCCGTAAATACCGCGGCTACCAAGACTTTCAATTAAAACTTGAGCTGTCTTCGATAAGTAGAGGAATAGTACACAGTTTAACAGTAGATAATCTACAGACAGAGATCAATGCCGTGTTACCATTCATTGCATACAACATTCTGCCATACAAGCCATGTATTAATCTGATGGTTTTGGAGATTTCGTAAAAAAACAGCCAGAGCTACAACTGTTTCCTAATACAAAATAGAATGAATATTAAAGCACGTTTGCAGCGTCTTTATAATCTTTCGCGATTGCAGTAATCATATATATAAGAAAGCTAGACATAGACGTAAAGGCAGAAGGTTAATGGGACGGTATGGGACCTTCACCAAATAATAAAAATGGCGAGATGGCAGTGATAAACGGATAAAGAAAGAGCATACGGGATAAGATCGAGAAGAGGGTGGATAAGATAAATAAGAATAGGAAAAAATTGGGGCTGGGATGAGAAATAAATGAGACGGAATCAGTTTGGAAACAGTGCGGGAGCAGAAGGACACGGGAGCGTCAAGAATCTGGACGAAAACCAAAAAACAGTGAGACGAGAGAGTAGATGGAAGGATGGAGATGGAATGGGATAAAAACGAGATTGGGGCTAGAATGGAGCAGGTCGGAAGCAAGACGTGAATACGGAAGGACGGTATCGATATGGGATTAGGATAAGCAGGAATGGGGTTATTAGGAGAAGGATGAAAATGATATGAGGGCAAGAACTAGGGCGAGCAAAGACAGTTACGGGAGCGGGATGGGTGCTAGACGACAGTGGTAGGGAGCATAGCGGGATTGATAGTACTTACGTATGTCACATTAGTACGTGAGCAAAGCCATGGGTAATGGTTGGTTCACAATACTTTATCTAACACGTTTATACTAATATAGCCGAAAACTACTGGCTTCGATGATTATTGTCAGTATGAGCATATTATTTGAGAATTTGTATTGTCTTAAAAAAAAAAATTATCTTATTATTATTATTCAAACAATAATTTTGTTTGCATTTTTTTAAGCACTAGATATAATTTTACATAATAAACTGTACAACGAGTACATAAATCAATCCATTTTTGTTTGTTTGCTTCTTGCGATAGTAGATTATGGTAAAAAAGTCTAGGGACAATTATTATGTAATCTACTTGTAATACTAAAGTAGTAACTACTTGTTATACTATGTTTTCAGCTGTCACGGTTGTTCACTAAAGTTATATGATTATTTACGGGATATTTACCGTGGTAAGGTTGTGGAATGAGCTCCCAATATTTCGGCGCAGTTACATGCACCATGTTCACGGGAAGAATGTAGAATGCGGGTGGTTTGTGGAACAGTTAAAAAGTTAGGTGCAGACATAACGATCTACCCTCTTTTTTAGTCTCACATGGAAAAGGTTTTTTAAATAAATAAACCTTTTCCATGCGAGTTGTATTACTGCATTAACTGTAAGTTTTACGGTTCGGGGAATCGGGATGGCTATTAATTTTATCGAAGGTCTTCTTTTAGAGCGTAGCTTTTGTCTCTACTTTCTGGACACTTCAATACTCTATTATTGTTTGATTCTGTTCGACGTTTCGATTTTCGTTAAAACGAACATTATGTAATACACAATTCGGTATGCTAAAAAAAATTAACCTATGCCAATTCCAAAACCATTTCGAGATTTTATCTTACCAACCCTTATTTTTCTACTCCGACCTTTTAAAACGATAAGATGCCATTTATTTTAACATAAAACTAAGAAATCATTCGACTTTCATTGTCCTCTAAATGACGTCACATTGTAGCATTTTATTTTCTGTGCCTTTTAAGAATAAAAATATAATACATTTGACACACTGTTCGTCACACAGAATAGAATATTTTTTCATTTCTGTGGTTTGACTATCTGGTTTTTTTCAGGGCTGCCAATATGGGGTGCTTTTTTAGGGTTCTCAACGCAACGAAATTTTGTGCTATATGGTGACGTCACATAATTTAAATTTTCAAAAAAATATTGTAAAATAACTACTCAATAGAAAACAAAAATATTGAAATTAGTTTCTTAAAATAGCCTTATATACTAAATAAAAATATTAAAAAATACAAAAAAAAAAACTTTACATACCGACTTAAGCTTTGAATTGTTTGGTGAAAATGGTTTTGAAACGGTTCATATATTTATTGGTGTCATATCATATTTAGTTTAGAACACAAGCGCTTAAGATACAGAGCGGTTTATAACCGAAATTAACCGGTTAATTATAACGTTACGTCGTTACGTTGCGCTCGCTTCTCATGTTTATCGTAGATAGTAAAATAAACCGGTCAAGTGCGAGTCAGGCTCGCGCACTGAAAATTCCGTACTACCACAAAATACAATATTTATCAATTAAAAAGATATATTAAAAAAAAAACTTTTTGTGCCGACTTAACGCCTACCATAATAGCCAAGCAATTGTTACGCCGTCACATAGTTAATATTTTGCAAGTGACGCTCGGTATGACTTTTAATGAACAGAAATTTGTCACCGACTAGCACTTGACCATTATTTATTATTTGTTGTTATACTTTAGAGTGTTTACTATAATAATAATAATCATGTCAAGCTTGAAGCTTGTGCGTATTACTGCTTTTACGATAGAACTAATACAAAATCACGTAAAAATAATAATATGTATTTTGTATGGGGACCCCCTCAGTTTTCACCCCTTTCGATTTAACTTTTTTATTATTTCTTAGTTAATCCGCCGTAAAATTACATATTCTGTGAAATTTTCAATTTTCTATCTATTACGTTTGGAAAGATACAGCCGTTAATAGGCAGAGCAGACGAACAGACAGACAGACATCGTAGGCTTAGTAATAAGGTCCCCCTTTTTACGGAAGGTACGGAAGCCTAAAAATGGAAAGTCGATGGTGAAACCGTAGGAGGCAACTAGTGACCTTATAGAATGTCTATTTATACTTTTTAAGTCTTGCGTTGTAAGTTTCTATCATTTTATTATACCTAAGGCAAGTTAAAATTACGGTCCATTCTGGTTTTCAGATATTATTTATAATTCACGTTGGACGTGTTTTGCTTACAGATTTCTACTCACTACTAGGTCCATTTTAATTGTTTTCAACTCCCTGTCAAAGACGAAAATGTTGGTATTTGTTTCACAGTGAAACGGCGTTTTTTCTCTTCGTGGTCTACGTTGGTACTAATAGAAGCTATAACCGAGAAAGTGCTTTGTACTAAAACATTTTGGAGTAAGGCAAAATACCAAATCGAATTTCTTCAAGTCATAGCATAGTGATTGTAGCTAAAACAGTTGCAGCTATACTCGGCCCAAGCTTTGAGCTTTGACATCTGCAGTGGATAGTAAAAAGCCGAATAAAAACTTTCTAATTACTTCTACTAGATTTTTGAACGTAAGATTATGCCTGGTAGTCGATATTATTATTAATCATTTTATTTCAGACAATGTCCATACTTATTTTACTACACCAATATAAAATCAAATTAATATACAATCAATAAATAATTAAAAACAACAAAAATTCAAATAAAACACAAAAATTCATTGATACCTATTAACTACAAATAATAATAAAAATAAATTAAAATTATTAGAATTAAAATAATTACAAAAAAATAATTTACATTAAAATAATACAGTGAAAAATTTACAAAAAAAGTTTACATTTTGCTCTTTTGTAGCTTCTGAAGCTATGCTGTTTTACGTATAATAACAGCATTAAATTCTAAACAATAGTAATAATTATTAGTCATTAGTAATATTTAAGGCTTTTTTATGTTAGTTTCAAAACCTACCATGGTTGAATAAAATAATATTCCTATAATAAATAAATAAATAATTAACAACGGACAATTATTTTAACTGTGGAAAAAATATTACAAATACACAGAACACAAAAAGTACACCATAGGTATGTAAGAACAAAACAAAATAAAACGCTACACAAAATAATTCTTAATAAATTCATTTTGGAACTGTTACAACCGCAGAAACGAAAAGATAATTTTATTGTCTGTGGTTACAACGTATGAATTAATGTGTCCGTTATCTTCACTGCTGTTTTCTGTACATTTTCTGTTTCAGTACGTACTAATTAAAATTAAAATTCTGTAGTATTTTTTTAGGTTTGTTCCACAACCAACGACAAAAGACGTCACACACATGTCATAATATAAGTATGTCCATGAATGCTAGTACAAAATTCTAAGATGAGTAAATATTAAATCCTTAAACTCACTTTCCTTCCAAAAATACGAGTTCTTACGGAAAATTGCAAATCCCAGGTAGTTCCTCATAAACCTTCCTTCGTTCATGATGGATAGCCAATATTTTCTCATCCCTGGAAAGGTAACCATAAGGTGCTTTAATAATAAAGATTTTATGGTGTTTTTGTCCAAGTAAGGGAACTGAAAATGAAAGGGTAAAAGTGCTGAGCGTTGCGATTTAGGCTTTTTTCTAGGCCTTTAAGGTAGCTTAAATTACTACTCAGTGCTTAAATTACACACATTTTTGACTCGCCAGAACTTAAGGCAACAGAGTCCCAAAATTAGCAGGTCCATACGTGTTGACAGAAACATCGATCGTAACCCCCGTAGACATAAAGACTAATTCAGTCTGTAATTCAGAGCGGCGGTTACGTTGAAGGAGCCTCAATGACCCTGGAATTTGGTTTTGTATGGTTTTTATTTTTTACAGTAAAAAAGTTAAAATCTTCTACAGTCATAATAAAACTGTAGCCGAGAAAAAATTGTACATTAAACATTACATTACATATTTTGGAAAAATTTAACTGTGGGGAACATTACCATTATAGATGCCAAAAGTTTTTTTTTTTCTGTCGGTCTTAATTTTTGGCGTCTCCGTCTACTGGGGCTATTTTAAAGTTCACGCAATCGAAGCCGTACCCACAACTAGTAAATAATAAAAAGTTACATAATAATTCGTTATGAATCGAGCAAAATTTTACAAATCGTTTAATCATACTCAGATTAACAATACATATATTTATTTTTTTGTAATTAAAATCCGGGTCATAGTATTAATATTGATAACTCACAGAAAAACATTATGGGACTCATTTTGTCCTAAAAATCGACTTCCAAGATTCCAAGATAAGTTATATAGTTAGTTTTGTGGCGTGCATTTGGACTGTTGCCTTTGTCCAGCAGTGGACTATTATAGGCTGATGATGGTGATGATATGAAGCAAATATGAGCGATTTGAAACCATTTTGAGTAACTTTGAAATTAGGGATCGTGGTCTTTTCATCGAAATGTCGGCACCAAAAAGATTTTACAAACTCTCAAATTTATTATCGCAAAATTCGTTTTTGATGTTTCTCTCGGTCCAAACTTTGTTGGACTCACTTAACGACTTGAAAAATACTTTGCAAATACCTAATTATCAATTTTTCGAGTTAAGACGAACAGATTGTCTTGGCAAGTTTCACTAAGTCTGGCTCAAAGTTCTTCAATAACAGTTCAAATTCTTTCAGGTATTTTAGTATTTTAATATACGAGCTATTGTGATAAGTTTTAACTAAGTTTCTGATTAGATGCCAAAAATGTTTTACAGAATGTTTTTAACAATAATTTACTTAACACACTGTTCTGCCACTCCTTTCTCCCGCGGACCTGAGGCCTCACGGAAAACTATTAACGCGGGCTCAAATTAACGCTGCAAGAAAAAAAAAAAACTCTTTTGTGCTCGCTACCACATCATCAACTCATATTCAAGTTTTGCCCCTGTAACAAGCAGTTACAAGCCTATGCGATCTACGGCTGCAGGAAGAGATACGCACGAGAGCATGCGGCACCCGGCTCATAACTTAATCAGAATTATTTTTTCGAGGAATGTTCTGAAGAGTTTTTTGACCTCATTCCTGCGACAGACTTCCACTACCGCACATCCCGAAACCGCCAAAAAGCTCACGCTACATCTTGCAATGCTGGAAATCCCACACCGTCCGATTTTCCGCTGCGGACCTGCAAGGTGTGGAATGGTCTTCCCCCGAAGGTCTACGCCGAGTTTCTACATGAAGCGTTTCAAAAACAGTGTCTTCAACTACCTCTCCGGGCTGGCAAAGCACCGTCAACGTCGCTAGTGTTGCAGGAGTCCAGAGGCGGTGGTTTCTGCTTACCACCAGGTGGACCGTATGCTTGTTTGTCGCTCTTTTTATGATTAACTAGCTGACCTGACAGACGTTGTCCTGTCTTAGAACTGTAAAACACGCAAAGTCAAAATTGTAAATCTTATTTTTTTACACCTTGGGTTACATTATTGGAGTTTTAGTAAGCAAACAAACAAACAATCAAATCTTTCCTCTTTATAATATTAGTATAGATAAAAGAGACATTCAAGGGAGATAATTATTATTTCTTATGTACAATATAATTATCATTCTAGTTCAGATGTCTCCGATAAAATGTCATTATATTTCGTATCAAATTTCAGTATAATTAGATAGCTTCAGGCTTTTGTTTCATTTTAGGCACCCGGGAAAGTCACCTCTCTCCAAAAGAGTACTAATGTATGAAAGGTACGGTGAGAGAAAAACAGCAACACTGTTTTTATGCGAAACTGTCGCTTTCTTCGGGCATTATGCAAAACTATCCTAGGCCTGGGAGTGTGTGTTACCAGTGATGACATACAGCACTGAAGCGTGGTCTCTCACTATGGGCCTCATAAACAAGCTCAAAGTCGCACAACGGGCTATGGAGAGGGCTATGATCGGGCTTTCTCTACGAGACCGAATCAGAAATGAGGAGATCCGTAGTCGAACGAGTCACCGACATAGCCCACTGAATTAGCAAGTTGAAGTGGCAGTGGGCAGGGCATATATCACGCAGAACAGATGGCCAATGGGCAGTGCCAGATTAACCACATAGCAAGAGTAGCAATTGCTACGGGTCCCGCGCGAAAGGGGGCCCCGCATGCTTAAACCCACTCATCTCTGCCTGAGCGTAGTTTTTTGAGTGAAACTTATTAAGATGTGGTATATTGAAGTTACTTGATGTCACAAAAACGTGAAACGTCACAACGCTTCAAGGGCTCTTTGAAAGAATTTGCTACGGGCCCTGCGCTTGCTTAATCCGGCACTGCCGATGGGGCCGAAAGGTTCTGGAATGGAGACCACGGACCGGTAAGCGCAGCGTATGACGTCCACGTCAGTTTCCCAAATTAAAGTTATCGACAAGTCCTAAAGCTTTGTAATTAAAAATTAAAACATTAAGTTGTTTGTGGCTGGCAGATAGGTGATGTTATAACCCCCGCAGTGAAACCGAGGGGATAGGGTCCAGTTAACACTTTTTGGGTACGGAACCCTAAAATGTCATAAAGACAACAATGACAAGAGAACAATAAAAATATATATTTAAAAAAACTGCAACTGAGTCGCCTTACCTTTTCAAATTTATCCCGTCAAAACAAATGCGACGCTCACAGTGTCAAAATCCATAATGAATTCATTATTTATTAACGTGGGACAGGGTCAAAGGCCATGTTTTACCAAAGAATATCAATAGATGGCGTTGACATTTTCGTCGCAATTTAAAATGATCACTTTACCCTGGGGTATGATACCCGTGCATCTTTCCTGAAGACTCTTGATAATTTGTGATCTTTCCCCTACCTACTGAAATTCTCTAGGTAGCGTTATAAAGATACGAATGGAAAAAATACTTCTAACAAGAATAAAGTTTTAAAAACTAAAACCCGACAACGAAAAAAATAATGAGAATAATAAGCCTTGATAAATTATATACATTATAATTATTAATAATGTACTTATTAAGCCCTTTCTTTTGATACCAAACAAGTTACTAAGTTGAAGTGGCAATGGGCAGGCCACATCGCTCGAAGAAGCGATAACCGATGGGGAAGAAAGGTTCTTGAGTGGAGACCACGAACCGGAAGACGCAGCGTAGGTAGGCCACCCACTAGATGGACCGACGACATTGTGAGACTCACTGGCATCCAGTGGATGCAAAAGGCAGGCTGTCGTGCAGTGTGAAGGTTAAAGGGGGAGGCCTACGTTCAGCATTGGATTAAAAATATTTGCTATAAATAAAAACACCTTTTTTTCCTGACGGTATTAACTTAAAAGCATAAAATTGTGCCACAATTTATTCACGATGTACGTATAATAATGAGATAACGTGATAATATTGACACTCCAAATCTGCGCTCAGATCTAATTTGGGGCAGATTTATTACGCCGAACCCTTATAATTAGAATTGAGAGTAAATACCTAGTTAATTTTTTAATAACAAATATAAATTGTGAAAATTACGTAGTTTAAAATTTGCTTGTTACCATTTTTTACCATTTGTTACCATGGAAATTAAACTTTTTTTTCATGTGTTTGTAACGTCACTAAATAAAATAATGTAAAATATACAAAATGACATTATTTTGTGACAGAAAAAAATAATGGTAATGAAGTAAAAAAAAAACTTATATCAATGTTACCAAAAAGCTATAAAGCACTTTAAAACGATTGCGCTTCAAGGATATTAAGTTTATGAGCCACTCAGACGCTTCTAAAATTGAGACAAATCATGCCGAGAATTGGACGAAAATGGGAATGGGCTTCATAGAATTAGACGTTCTTAGAACAGTCGTTCAGGGAATTATGTGTTATGAACCTGAACCTTATTTTCGGTGTGTCAAATTCGGAGGCGCACTTACTCTTTCAGCAATTTTCTTACACAAAATCTACTTTTTAACTTTATCCTCACTTTTTTTTAAGTGATACATATTGGCGTGCCTTGGTTGTAAAACCGACTCGTATGCCGTGACGGACATGACGTCATTATGCTCTTATGCTGCCATATTTTACATCTGCCGGGCTTCTCATAGCGGCATGGTGATGATGAGTAGTCACCGCCACCTAAGACACCTACAATACCCGGGGCATTGTCAATGCGTTGCTACCTTTGATGACTATATCACCCTTCGTTTAAAACAGCCCCTGGCTGGCATGCAGAATCTGGCATGACTATAATAATCATCAGTCATTACCAGCCTTTCATATTCCCACTGCTGGGACAGAGGCTTTCTCTCTGATAGAGAGATGCTGGGCCCTAATCCACCATGCTGGCCCAGTGTATGTTGGTGAATGTCATATGTCTATGAACTTTGAGGTTCTTGGCGATACCTGTTCCCTCATAATGTTTTCCTTCACCCTTTTTTACGATAGTATTGAAACTACATATAATTTATTTAGGTATTAAATAAGTCATTAGTGCATGGCGAGGATGATGGATGAAATCGGTAAAGTCGTTCTCAAGTTATGGCATGACCAAAGTAAATAGGGAATCATTATTATATAATTATATAATTTCATATGTATAATTATATTTGTAGGGTTTTAGGAAAATGTTTTTTTTTTCTTCTTACTTATTGAAGTAGAAAGTCATGATATTTAGATATAGTTATGCTCTATAGGCCAGCCGTATACGATAACTCTGATATCACCCGCTTTGCTACAGGGGTAAGGTGCATTTCACGCTGTGTATAGAAGTAAACAAACAACCGCGAGTGAAAGCGCTGGCTGCGTCTCCTTAATTTCAATTGAAATGAAAAGATGCGCGGTGCCTTTGCCCCATCATGTTGATGGCAAAAGCGAGGTATGCAACGGTGTTACATAGCCATATAACTAACTATACATCATCATCATCATCAGCCAGAAGACGTCCACTGCTGAACATAGGCCTCCCCCTTTAACCTCCACACTGAACGACAGCCTGCCTTTTGCATCCACTGGATACCCGCGACTCTCACAATGTCGTCGGTCCATCTAGTGGGAGGCCTACCTACGATGCGTCTTCCGATTCGTGGTCTCCACTCTAGAACCTTTCTTCCCCATCGGTTATCGGTTCTCCGAGCGATGTGGCCTGCCCATTGCCACTTCAACTTACAAATTTTAACAGCTATGTTGGTGACTCTGGTTCTTTGGCGAATATCTACGTTCCGAATTCTATCGCGCAAAGAAACTCCGAGCATAGCTCTCTCCATTGCCCGCTGTGTGACTCTGTTTTTTTCCAAAAGGCCAACAGTTAAGGACCACGTCTCAGTACCATATGTCATCATTGGCAACACACACTGGTAAAAGACCCTTGTCTTGAGGCAGTAACTATACAAACGACTTTAAATATTGCCAAAGATAATTTATAAGCTTATTAATTAACACAAGAAAATTATTAGGTAACATTAGGTATTTTGAATCATAACAAACATACATAAACTAAAATCAATATATTTTATAAAACTACACTAATCTTATTTATATTTATTTTATAATAAACTAGCAACGCACCCCGGCTTCGCACGGGTGTAAGTCTTATTGTTTTTACACCTTGAGTTACATTATTGAAGTTTCAGTAAGGATCCCTATTTAAAAAAAACAATATAGCCTATGTCACCGGGGATACTGTAGCTTCCCAAGAGTGAAAGAATTTTTCAAATCAGTTCTGTAGTTTTGGAGCCTATTCAATGCAAACAAATAAACAAACAATCAAGTCTTTCCTCTTAATAATATTATTATTAATTATTATATTATTAGTGACTAGCTGACCTGACAGACGTTGTTCTGTCTTAGAACTGTCAAACACGCTAAGTTAAAATTGTAAATCTTATTTTTTACACCTTGGGTTACATTATTGGAGTTTTAGTAAGGATCCCTATTTAAAAAAATAAAATAATATATCTTATGTTACCTGGGATAGTGTAGCTTCCCAACATAGAAGAATTTTTCAAATCGGTTTAGTAGTTTCGGAGCCTATTCAATGCAAACAAACAAACAAACAATCAAATCTTTCCTCTTTATAATATTAGTATAGACAAATGTTTATTTATTTAATTTATCACTATCTTCTCTTTTCTATCTCTATCTCTATCTTCACTATAGTATAAATTAAAGTTGCTTTCCGCGTATGTCTGTCTGTCTGTATAACCGCTAACCATGCAACGGATGTTGATGCTGTTTTCACCATCAGACAGATATTTTTCCACGGAAGGTATAACTAGCGACTCGCACCGGGTTCGCACGTAAATTACACTCGTGCGAAGCCGGGTGGGTCGCTAGTTTAAAAAAAAATAATAATACATGCACAAATCTAATCGCAGGGCATGTCTGGAAATACAGTGTCGTGTTTGATGACTTTTGCCTTTAGAGAAAACAGGGTTCGCAACACAATGTCGTGGTAGGCAACGTTTATCTCCCAGTGAACACACAGCCTTATTCCTAATAGGTAAACAGAGCCGAGCATGCCGCGGCACCAGACGATAGGTAATTAGTTTACTTGCCAAAGGAATTTCGAAGTTTCATTTGTGGAAACAAACTCGATTAATTTGTGTGGCTAAAAATAGTGGTGCTTTTTATCGGTGTTGAGCACAGAAAAGAGGAGTAAATAGAACGGAAATGAGAAGGAAGATATGTTACTAGATGAGTGAACCTTGATTGAACATTCTTATTTAGATCAATGCGTTGAACATAGCATCACAGTTGCTAACTGATTTCTAATGACTGACGTTTCGTTTATATAATATATGGGTGCAACTAGCTACAACCTTACAAAAATTCCTTGACAGACGTTCTAATTTAATTTTTTTTTTTTTTTATATTTTCTTTTCTATGGTGTTGATTGTTGATAATAAAATGCATGACTCTATTTTTAGTGTTTTATACCCTACTAGATTGGAAAGAGTGGGACTGAAGTAGAGTGGATTACAGGATGGATGCGGGCCTGGATCGCAAAATGGCAGAAATGGAGTAATGTGGATTACGAGACGGATGCCGAGTTGGATCGGAAAGAGCGGGCTTGCAGTAGAGAATATTACGGGACTAATGCAGGACTGGCGTGGTAAAGGCGGAACGGAAAAAATAGATTACGGAACGGATTCGGGCCTGGAGCAGAAAGAGCGAAACCGGAGTACAGTGGGTTGTAGGACGAATACGGAACTGAATTGAGAGGACGGAAATGGGAGTAAAGGGGATTTCTATACTACGCGAACGAAGCCGCGGGCAATAACTAGTACCATATATTTACGGTATTTTTATGCCAACTCTCTAGATTTTTAGCCCTACTAACTAAGCTAAACATGATACAAAGTGACTAACATTGTCAGATCCAAACTACTACAAACATAACTGATGCATAGCACACCTGCAACACTTGTAGCGGTAGTGTGCGCTCTAAAGGTTTATGCACAGTTTGAATAAATTAAGCACTAACCTCATTCATGTCTGCTCATTTTTAACCGACTTCAGGAGGAGGTTATCAATTCGACTGTATGTATATATATTTTTTGTATTTTTTTACGCAATTACTCCCTCAATATAGAATGGCTGGCACCGACTCCAAAAATAACTTATTATAAATTGTAAATAGGTAATATAGGTATATTTATAATGTATCAATAATTTCGTTGATTATCCTTTAATGCTCGTTGCTTTGAAGTACTTAATTTTAATATTATTTTTTACTTTTTAGCTTAGGTTTGTAAATGTAGGTATAGTGATGAAGTCAGTTCTTGTTTTTTTCCCAAAAAAATATATTATAATATTTTGTAAGATTGTAGTTTGTGTTGTGTGTATCATAATAAAAAAACACCTATTGTACATGCGTATTTAAATCTGTGTATGATTTACCTACTCTTGTTATGTGCAATTGAATTATCTTTCTTTATCTTATTATCATTTTGCAGCATAATCAGCATGTTGGTAGCATTATGGGCTTGATATCATTGAAATTCTTGTTCTTCATAGGAAATGCTTAGGAGAATAGGCACAGAATACTGATACAAAATCTATTGTCGAAGTAGCTGACTAAAGCGCGTTCTACATTATTGAATCTAGACTCCCTTTGGTTATACCACGGAGCAGATAAATAGAGTAGCTGGCATAACCTGAACCACTTATTTAAAAAAAAAACAGGGTGAAGACGTTGTTACACTCCAGTTTCTTCTACTGCACGATAGAGGGCATGTGCACTTTTTTATGGTTCATATAACTGCAGGCGTTTTCACCCAGGTTTAAATCGTCATACGGTCAAAGGTGGTAACTGTTTACCACCTTTTTATCTGGAAGGCTAAAATGGACACTGGTTCTCAAACGAGACTGCTGGAACATTATAATGCTTGGCTAGAGATTTTCTACGTGAGACTGAAAGCTAGCTAGCCTGATATTACAAAGTATCCTACCATCATACTATGATTTTTCTACGATATTTTCCTCCACCGGCTAGCTCATTTTGAGTTTAGAACCCATGCCTGGGGCATGAAAACTGATCGCGCCAACCACCAAACTATTGTTGATACTTTAATACATCGTGTCACCCATCGCAGACATCTTTAATACCATAATGACCAATAATATAATGATTAATGATTTGGTATAAATATTACGACATAATTTTCTATCGTAATAATTAAGTTACCACACATACAGCGATAATATAGGTATATATTTCCATGATGTAAGCAAGATAAGATGATATACTTACTAATATCTATATCTGGTAGTTAATATCTATTTAAGTATGTATTTAAAACTATATAATTATGTATGTATATCAGTCTCTGGCAGCCATATCACAAGCTTTGCTTAGTTTGGGGTCAGATGACCGTGTGTGAAAAATGTTCGGAAATATTTATTTATTTTATTTATTTATATAATATAGCGGACAGTGTGTTAAAAAGTCAAAATACATATTATTTTAGCTTCTTCACCGTGTGAGTTTACTATAATTTTATTTTTTACATACAGAAAATAAATGGAAGCGTAACTTAACCTAAACTTTGGCCGTTTGGCCATCTCGTTTGTGTATAGTGTGCGTTTGTTTTGTAGAACTAGTAATAATATGTCAGCGTGTGGAATATTTTTTTTATATTAGGCTAAGTTTAAGGCAAATCTAAGTTATATGACTAGTCTAAGTTATATGATCAAACAATTTTTAGCATTATGTTAAAACCGAGTCTGCGACAGGATTTAAAGTATACAATCTCGTCAGACTTTTGTTCAATCGTGAAATAAATTTGCCGTTGACGACAACGTCAAGCCTCGCTTGGAATCACTATGCTTGGTGACATGCCATCTCCTTTTTGCACTACATCTATGTTTTTGGCTGTTCCGCTCCCGCCATACGAATTTCAACTGACAAGAACTATTGTAATTCAATATTTCAGATAGCACAAAGCTTGCAACCGTATGGAACGGTGTAGAGAATGCTCAAGAAACCGACAATGTTTATGCGAATGTAGACCTTAACACACAACAATAGAAGCGATAGGATGGAAGGGGTTTTAGTCTAATAGAAGTGACTTGAATTTCGATTTGACGTACCAGTGGCAATGATCTTTTATGTACACTGTACAGTGGTATTGCAACAAGCATCTAAGAATGTTTTAAGTCAATGTTGCATCTGAGATAAGTCAGTCATAGTAACCTCAACATTTTATTACACATTATTTACAATATTTTTAATTAAAGGGTTTATTTTTTTTAACTTGTAACTGACTATGTAAACAAATTTTGTGTTATTATTGTAACTGACGTGGATTTCACTCATTTTATTTATTTATCACTACACGGGAATTACTCACGTAAGATTAAACTGCTCACTCCGACTATAGTTTCAACCGCATTAGGCGATCTTTTGAGGTTGAAACTATAGTCGGAGTGACCGGCTTAATCTTACGTGAGTAATTCCCGTGTAATATATGGTAAATAAAATTGTAGTGTTACTTCTAATGTCACTTCAAATATTTGGTCCATCCCGTTATATAGTAAATCTCGTAAGAATTCTAAGAGCTTTCTCAGGAAGCATAAAAGCTAAGATTCAAGATAAGGATAGTAATTCTACATTCCTGGAATTTCTTACGAGTAAAGACTTTCCGTCTTTGTTCAAAACCAATTGACAAAACTATTCTAAAGGAACAATGTTTGTTTCTAAAAAAACTAAAGCCTGTACGGTATTTTGGCGTACACTTGAACAAAAAAAAACGGCCATGTGCGAGTCGGGCCCGCGCATTGAGGGTTCCGTACCACCACATAACTTGTTAGCTATATACTAAAGTACAAAAAAGTAGTGCAAAAGACAACATCCCATCAACACCCAGGCGGTCAGCCATCCAAGTACCGACCGCACCCGATGTTGCTTAACGTCGGTACGGTCTGTCCGTCTGTCTGTTCGTCCTACCTTTTAACAGCTGTATTTTTCAAACCGTAATAGATAGTCAGTTGAATTTTTCACAGAATAGGTAATATGTAATTTATATAAAGTCAACATTAAATTTGCCAAATTAAAAAAGATACTTTTGTGGCACTGGGGCATCAAATATTGAAGACTCCAGGTGGGCTACCATAACCTCAAAAACATTCATATGATAATCTTACTTTGAATTTTGTCTTGCTCACATGAGCAAATGACAGCCGAAAGAGCGAGACAAAGCATTGCTATTATATAGCACATATTAGCACACAACAAACATTGTTATAAGAATGATTTGAGGTTGCGATGGCGAGGCCCTCATTTCCTCATTTCGTAAATCACCAGAACAATCTGTATATCAAATTAACTTGCAGTCCAGAGACTAGACTAGTCCAACTAGACTTCTTTGATGCATGCAGAATGCTGATACAGTGCTTTAATATCATGACCGTATTATCTACGAACTCAGTTCTCGTAAACTGAAGTGAACTTTAACCTCGTAGCATAAAGTTTTCAATTTGCTGGCACATGAAGTTGGTTTAATGATAAAGGATGCGCTGTACACGTATGTAGTTGAAAAACAGTAGAACAACTGCAACATCCACCATGGTGGAACAGTGCATGTTGGCATCATACCACACCACACCACATCACACCGTGCGTGAACATGATCTTAATAACACGTGATAAAAGGATTGAGTAAGAGAAGCGATCCAAAATGAAGCACGATCCATTATGATCCCACTGCAAATGAGCATGCACCTGGGTATACCTAACTAGCACAAGTTTCTGTTCAGTTTTGCCTGACCGTGAATGGTAGCACTTGGCGTAGCTAAAAAAACTGTAGCTGAGAACCCCTTTTCGCCTATATTCAGGCATTGGATGAATAATCATAATAATAGTATAGTTAACAATATTTTTTTATGTTTAAAGTTTTAAGTTTTGTAGTTATAATAAGCATCATGTTGTCCTGAAAATAAAACATTTTGATTTGATTTTGATTTGTAGGTGATAGTCTATCAGAGTGCTTCAGTTAATTAAACACACTTTGCTTAAAACAAACAGTCACACTCACTCACTTTGTTAACTTTGTTTGTTTGTTTGTTTATTTTTATAACACAAATTTGAAAACTTAATTTTTCACTACAAAAGATTTAAGAACGCTTTAGACAGGTGTTTAACATATTTTTCACAGGGAAACAACTGCTAAACACATGTCTAAAGCGTTCTTAAATCTTTTGTAGTAAGACGGTATATGTCCAAGCAAAAACAACAAAAATACAGGACAAAAATATTACCTACTGATTAAAAATCCACTGTACACTGGTGGAGTAATTGGCATGCACCCGTTGTAACTGTTATTGCATCCAATTGGACAAAGTGCGAAATGCTCGTAACTTGGAATGCGACACATGCTGTTAAAAATTGAAAGGACCTATTTGACTGACGACTCGTATCGTGTTTTCGAATTGACTGAATACTTCAGTTTATGGCTCGTGACGTGACTCGTAAATGGAGCGATGACCCTAGGCCAGTTTTGTTAACTTTGAAACAAAGCCACATATTGTGCCAATATTAAACAGGATATCTTCGCCGATAACATAATATAGCTGCAATTCGTTTTCATGTAAATAAATATTATATTTTGTTACTCATTCTTTATCTATACTAATATTATAAAGAGGAAAGATTTGATTGTTTGTTTGTTTGTTTGCATTGAATAGGCTCCGAAACTAATGAACCGATTTGAAAAATTCTTTCACTGTTGGGAAGCTACACTATCCCCGGGTAACGTAGGCTATAATCTATACCCGTGCGAAGCTGGGGCGGACCGCTAGTCAGCTATAAAGCTCACACAATACACTCAAAGCACAAAGTAAATAGCTTTTATCATCAAAGTGTGGTTTGACACTTGACATTCTAATTTGAATTAGAATTGAACCGTTGTAAACCAACTTTTAATTACTTGAAGCTCGAAAATAGACACAAAATCTAGAAAATTTTCAAGATAGCTATAGATGAAAATTCTTCTTGTCTGATCTTGAACACTATTACCATTTGCACGACGTGTCAAGTCACATATGAGTATGGACATAGGCCTTCTTTCTTAGATGCATTTATAGCATTTAGACTTTTGATCCTGTGGTGCTCATTATTATAACACGTAAAAAATTACATCGCTATTTATAAGTTACGTCTCACAAACTCCAAAAACATTTCCATAAAAATTTACACGGGTATCTGTAATTGCATCTCTTGGGGGGTAGATGTTGTCATTACCATAGGTAAATAAAACGGCACTTACAAACTCTCTCCCTCCTTTGAATGAGCCGAAGCCAAAGCCAAATCACTTGGAATTTCCCTAATCATAACAAAACTCTGTTTGCAGTCTGCCCGACCGAGATAAGGCGGAGTGTAAACACACGATTTTTTGCGGCCTTTGTTTGTCGAATCAACAATGAAGCCGACCAAATGAAAATAATTTGTTTGTACTTTCCCGCTATGTCTCGACAAGTATTGAAAAAACATAAAAGATCGTCCAAATAGCGATTGCTATAAAATAGTTTCAATATTTTAGCTGCTAAAAATGTATGTAGATGCAAATGCTACAACAAAAAATTTAAATTATGACCGAATTTATATTCAGAGGCGGTTTCAAGCCGAAGAAAAGAATCTAAGATGAAAAATATCATGAATAATTTACATAGCATAACTTGCCAAAAGGCTTATCACATATCCATAATGGAAAACATCGTAGAAGCTCAGACTAAAATACGCCGATGATGCTATAATCCCTTTGCAATCGCGGTTCACTTAATTTTTGGAATATTCGCATGCGTAGCGAACATGGCGATGATTTAAAAAACGTGACACACAAACCAAGAGGGAATTGTAAAACCGGTTGGAAAAAAAAATTCTGAAACAAAAGCAGGAACAGAAACGTGAACATTGCCGCGGCGGACGTGTGCGGTTTTCTAAACGGTACACAATATAAAATATAACTGCGTAGTACTGAAAACAACTAAAATTGCTATGTCGACTGTTGAAAGCGATACGTACGCAACTTGGATTCTGAAAATTACCTCTATAATTATACTTTAACCTACTATACTATAACAATGTCACTTTTTCTATAATTAAACTCTTTGCCACTCTATTCCACTGTTCGTTACTGATAAAGTGCGGTGTAGTGCAAGACAGGGTAGATGAAAAACAAAATTTATATAAAACTATTATAATTAGGATAGTTTTTTTTTTTTTCTTTTTTCTTTTATCTGTAATATTTTATATATCTTCAATAGTAATGTACCACATTGGATAGCTTATTTAATTTTTTTCGATGCAGTATTATTTTCTAAATTGATTAATTTCACACGCAAACTAAATCGTATTATTTTTGGAGAAAATAGAGGTCTTGAACCTGAACTATTAATTACACTTCTACGCACATCCTTGGAAATGTAAATAAATAAGACGAGTAAAATAGGGGTAAATAACTAGATTAACTAAGTGGGTCGTCGCCACAAGCAATGTTAACGATGGTCTAAATAATGAGATTGAAATAGCAAAATGTTTTTATTGACACCACCAAAAAAAACTCTCAAAGACGTTTGAAAATACTTAATAATATAGCATGATATTAAACTTAGATATTAGGTAGCATGTTTAAAATAGGTATCACATAATGACCCTAATTGGGTATGGTAACAAAGTGCGAAGCGGATCAATTTATTCCATAATTGATTTGCCTACTAAGTAAAAAAAAAAAAAAAAAACTATATCTGCCATAATTTTACGATCTAAAAGTAACTTGAAGCAATATTTTCTTCAAGCTTAAATGTGTGCGTTTTAGCTAGAATATCTCTCGTAAAACTAGAATACAACCTTTCAGACTAGGTAGACGTACGAGTACTGTAGACGCCGTAATTACTGCAGTTGAAATGGCTGCCCGTTTAGGCCCGACCCTTCACAATAGCTCCAGTCTAGATATAAGCACTGAGTTGGAAATTTCAAAGAAATATTGGTCTCAAAAACGCAATACTGAGGGTACTTTGCTAAATACGCTACGAGCTCACGTATGAGACAGAATATTCGTGATTTTACCGGATCAAAGAATACCTAAATGAAAATTCACGTTAAACCCAGCTTTCATTTCTTGGACAGTCAAAATACTTTTCTTTTTCTTTCGAACAACACAGTATAAAGCATTTTATGGATGAAAGGAGCCTCAAGACTGCTAAGCAAGCAGGAACTCATCATTTCAGCCATAGGACGTCCACTGATGGATATAGGCCTCCCCATCGGTCTCCAAAAGGGCCAGTTGGAAGCGGCCTGCATCCATCGTTTCCCTGCTGCGGTCTCTTTTAGGTCGTCTGTCCATCTTATGGGACGTACTACGCTGCGCTTACCGGTCCGTGGTCTCCATTCGAGAATCTTTTGGCCCTATCGGCCATCTGTTCTGCGTGCTATGTGCTCTACCTACTGCCACTTCAACTTGCTAATTTGGTAGGCTGTGTCGGTAAAGTTCGTTCGTCTTCGTACGTACGTACGTTTAAAGGAACTCAATTACGTTATACAATATTATGATATGTAAGGATTATGTATTGTGTAATCTATATAGTAATCTAATATAATCGCCTTGTGATTTTTAGTGTTTTTTTATGGCAAATATTAATTTTAATTTGCTTATTGATATTAATTACCTACTTATTTATTACTTAAGTATTTAGTAGTAATAATTATATTAAGATGATTTTGAAATCTGTATTGGACATGTATAACGATATTGGATATGTACTATAACGACGTAATTAATTCTCACGGAGGTACCCTTGACGTAGTGTTGGCGCAGGAGTGCACTGAATCGGCGTCGCAGCCGGTATGCGTTCGCGCGGCCGCCGACGGGTTCGTACAGATCGAAGAGCGTTACCACCCCGCGCTTGAGATAGCCCTCACGCTCCGTTCGCAGGACGATCGTGCCCGACTGCAGCCGAGTAACATTAAGTCATCGCGTGATTGGAATTTCAAAAAGATGGACATTCCTCTTTTTCTCTCGTTGCTTGCAGAAACCTCATGGGCGTCCGTGCTCGAGTCTAATGACGTGTCAGTCGCGACTGAAGCTTTCTATCACAGTATCTATCAATTGTTTGATTTGTCAGTCCCCAAAAAGAAAAGGCAGAGTTCACAATGCAATAGGTATCCCGTTTGGTTTAATGCGGATATTATTAAAGATATTCAGAGGAAAACTAGACTGCACAGAGCTTGGTTGCCTACAAAATGTATCGCTACATATAGGAAATTTTCGGAGTTACGGGCCAGTTTGAAAGTCCGTATTTCCCAAGCATACAAATCGCACATGACTCATATCGAAGAAAAGTTGTTACAGTGTCCACAAAATTTTTGGAACCATGTGCGTAGCCTTAGATCTAAGGGGGGTTTTGAGCCTTGTGTTTCTTATAAAGGTGACTTGTGTACTGGGGTGGAAGCCGCCGAGGCCTTCGCGGACTATTTCGCTAGTGTTTTTCTAGATGAATTGCCAGCACTGAATGTCAACTCGTGTATGGGACTGGACTGTTCCGGCGGCAGCGGTTGCGTTAGTATACCAGCTATATTTCCCGAAGACATAGAACGCGGTCTTAACAAGTTAAAGATAGGTAGCTCACCGGGCCCCGATAACTTGCCTAACTTTATTCTAAGGACGGGTAAAAAACATCTTATTTCTCCACTTTACCATATTTTAAATATATCTCTTAAAAATGGGAAGTACCCTGACCAGTGGAAGTTATCCAGGGTGACCCCGATTCCTAAGAGTCGTAATAGAACTTCGGTTGAAGAGTACCGTCCAATAGCGATTCTAAGTGCGCCCGCTAAAGTTTTCGAGTACATCCTACATAAGGAAATATATAGACAGGTGAAACAACAAATAGGTGAAGAGCAGCACGGCTTCAGACCGGGTCGTTCCGTAAATACGAACTTGTTAGGCTTAGTTGATTATATATCAGATGCCATGGATCGTGGTTCTCAGGTCGACGTCATATATTTTGATTTTCAAAAAGCTTTTGATAAAATTGATAACGATATATTGTTACAAAAGCTATGTGACCTCGGCTTTCCTCCCAGCCTCCTAAATTTCTTTGCGGACTTTATGAGAGACCGGCGACAGTATGTTAAGCATGGTATCCACGTTTCAGTGCCCTATCACACCAGATCTGGTGTAAGCCAGGGTTCCATCACTGGTCCGTTATTATTTCAAATAATGGTCCACGATCTACCTAAAGTGCTTACTACTGCCAAATGTCTCTTGTATGCCGACGACCTTAAGCTTTTTCTCGAAATAAAATCTCCCCGCGACTGCCTAGCCTTACAAGAGGACATAGATAGTATCTGTGCATGGGGCTTGAAAAACAAAATGACATTTAATGTGACCAAGTGTAATGTAATGACGTTTGACCGCAAAAGAAATCCCATCAATTATTATTATCAACTTGACAATCTATGTATAAATCGGGTAAATAGCATTAAGGATCTGGGAGTGACATTTGATCGTACCCTGAATTTCCATGATCACATCTCTGATCTCGCCAAAGAGGCCTATCGTCGTCTGGGCTTCGTATTACGAAATGCCAAAGATTTTGAAAATCCGTTAGTTATTAGAACATTGTACAACTCGTTAGTCAGAAGCAAGCTGGAGTCGAGCGCATGTGTCTGGAACCCGCACCACGTCACCTACGTGCGGATGCTTGAAAAGGTTCAAAAGGCTTTCTTAAGATCGCTGTATAAGAAGCTTCACGGTTATTACCCGTTCATGTACCCAACTAAATTCTTGCTCGGCCAGCTCGGCTACAACTCACTAGAAGTGAGAAGGATGTCGGATCAGCTTGCTACTTGCTGCAAGGTGCTCAGAGGATCGGTTGACTCTTTGCATCTGCACAATTTATTGTGCACTTTGTTTGTGCCAGATAAACCCGGGGTTCCGGCTAATAGGCGTGGAAAATTGCCCAAGTTTTTCCACGTGGATCACAGCCGCACCGTGGCGCGCTCCATGTCTCCGCTGATTCGCGCCCGCCGCCACTTCAATGCACTCCTTTCCGCCAAAACTGATTGTGATATTATTTGTGACAATTGGAAAACAGTAACGAAAGTGTTTTTAACTTATTGTGAAAATTTAACTGATCAATGGGACAGGGGCAAAAAGGCCGATGACTATAATGACAATTTGTATGACATACTAATTTTATGTTGACATATTTTTACAGCAATTTGTTGTATTTATTATATTAGTAATTTTATAATATTATTCCTATTTTTACTAGGAAATCTATTTTAGTTTTAACAGTATGTGAGATAAATGTTAGTGGAATTTGTCCGTTTTTATTCTCAATAAATAATTTGAATTTGAATTTGAATTTGAATTTGAATTTGAAATTTGAATTTGAATTTGAATGTATCTTTCTGATTTCAATAAATAACTATGAACTATCCACCTGACAGTTTTCAAGAAAAAGCGGAAAGCGTCTTATTCAACATCACTGCATAGTGAAGCGCCTTTTTTTTTTTCGATGGTTAAATCTTCTAAAGATACCCCAATGCAGCAGCATTGGGGTGCAGCCAGGTTATGTGGGATTATACCCACTAAAACCCCCCCGGTGACCTTAGTGCTTGACAAGAGGGCTCCGAGATCTCCAGAGGAACGCACCGGAGCCCTCGGCACTGCGCTACGGCTCCTCCTGAGACAACCGTGTTGTCTCAGCCCCTCCACCCACGACAACGTTGGTCACACAACGTTGTCGTTCTCTCCCTGGGCACGCTTATGTGGATGGTCAAAGCCCCAACTTTGACCATCCCGAGCCCGGAGGTCCCCTTTTAGTAGCCTCTTACTACAAAGCACCTATAATTATGTTGAGCAGTATCTCTGCAATTATTCCCTACTCAGTGGTGTAGGTATAGCTTAAGTATATAAAGCTAGTCTGGGTATATTTTCCCGCTCAATTGTAAAAAGAATCTCGGTAGTTTTGAAAAGGTTTGTTTCGTTTATACTTTATACTCTAAAAATTGTACAGGAGGAATCCAATGTTTTTCTTACACGTTTCAATTTTCAATGCACTAAATAACTTGATAAAATTTGTGTAATTTTTAGATCCAAGTACGGACTAAGTGTAATATCTTCTATTTGGAATAGTTTGAAAACTAAATATATGAGTTTTTTTGAGTAAAAATTATTAAAAAATTGCCAAAATACGCCAACTGAGGGTTCCGTACCACCACAAAATACAATAATTATCAATTTAAAAAACCGACTTCAAAATTAGTAAAATATGGCATTTAGATTCGGTGAGACGAATGATAGGGTAATCTAAGTAGCCGAATACGTTACTTAACTTGGTAATGAACAGAAATATGTCACCGACTCGCACTTGGCTATTATTTATTGTTTTTTGTTATACTTTAGAGTGTTTACTATAATCATGCCAAGTTTGACGATTATACGTATTACCGTTTTTATATTAAAGCTAATACAAAAATACGTTTATTTTATGAGGACTCCCCTTTAATTTAATTTTTTTATCATATGTTAATTAATCCACCTTAACATTACAAAATATTCTGTGAAAATTTCAACTAGCTATCTAATACGGTTCGAAAGATACAGTCGTTTAAAGGTAGGATGGACAGACGGACAGACGGAGAGAGATCGTAGGTTCAGTAATAGGGTCCCGTTTTACCCTTCGGGTACAGAACCCTAATTACTATCTGACTCGATAGATGGCAACATAACTGCAACTATCTAGCAGAATTATTAAAAAAAAAAAAAAAAGGAAAAAAAAAAACTATTAGGTATCGGTATCTGCGAGAAACTAAGGAACCATCTTTCAACAATGCAAAGATCTAAATCTAGGACAGCTGACTCGGAAGGATTAGTGACTGACTTATTCCGTAGGTAAGCTATATTTTTGTATGTGTATATAAATATATATATTGTGGCGTGTGATATACAAACAGGGTTACGCGGAAAGGGTGTACTATGCCAAAAGGGGTCTATAGTATCCATCATTATGAACAACTTTTATGTAAGACCAACTTTGAAATCGCAACCCAGAAAATTTTCTTTACAGATAAATTAAGATGAAGTTTGACCTGTAAAATGTACTTATAGTACGCGCAAAGATGAAATCACGTTATATACGTAATATATAATTTGATATTCATGATATTTTTAAGGCAAAAAGTTTTTTGTTGCACGAAAAATATAATTTTGTAAAAGCATTTCCGTACAAAGCGTAGCACGCGTGGCTTTAATAACAAATCTAAGGTAACGTCGTAACTAAGGGTGCCAAGTATTTCCTGCTTCAAAACACCAGCACTTTTAGAAAACTCCTATTTCGCGAGCCTCATTTTTATCTCTTGTATTTAATCTTTTTTACGAAACCTGTTTTAAACGCCAACACAATTCCACGGTAAAATCAATCTAAATCCACATAAAGATTAAGCTTAAAATCGTGTGAATAGCTTGTGAAGTTGTTTCGTTTTGAGATGGATATGAGAAGTGGGTAGAAATAACTTTCGACGCATAATTTTTAAGTTTCAAGGTTAAGGTATTAGAGATACGATAAGTTAGCGGGATTTAGGGTTCTAATGCATGGGAAAAGCTTTTCCAGCATGGAATTGGATTCAACTTACATCTTTTGTTGATTCAACAAAAAAGTACGGGAAAATGTTCTTGTTACGTTTTCTTTTATTTTTGTAGTTTCATTAGGTAAGCCTACTATCTGACTTTTTAAGCGTTCCTGGCTTATCAATTATCGGATAGAGCCAGGTTACTGTATAAGTTAAGTAGACTTTAAGGTAGGTATGTTCTATAGTAGTATTAGGTATATTTATTATTTAAATTGAGTTTATTTTTATTTTTTATAATTAATAGGCTTGCGTTTGACCACCATCGCGATGATGCGGTCTACGTTGGAGCACGCTTGCCTAGAAGGAACCGATTCACTCGTGATTTGAAGACACCCAAATTGTAACCATCGGGGAGCACCCATTCAGGCAGCGCATTCCACAGACTAGCAGTTCGTACAATAAATGTGGAATCAAAGCGCTTCGTACGGGTTTTCGGAATATCAACCATAAAGCGGTGACGATTTTTCGTGCCCGCTCTGGCAGTCCGATAGAAAAATGGGCAGGAGGGAATTAGATCGTGCAGATCCGATGCACACTCTCCGAAATGTATCCGATAAAAAACCGATAGACTTTACGTCGATGCTCAAGACTAAGAAGCTTAGTCCGAACTAAGGATTTATTGCTGATGAGCTTCTTGGCACGTTTCTCTATATATTCCAATGCCTCAAGCTGGTACTTAGCTGAGTGATTATTATATAGTTTGTTACTTATTAGAATACCAATGTCGGCAACATAAAATTTCTATAATAAAGTTGTTTTTTTTTAACTTAGTCGATTCCAATGTGTGAAAAACAACTAAACAGAATCGCTTAAAAAAGGTAGCCGTATGGCCCCTGAAATGTTTATTTCAATTGCAGCTTGCAGCTGCAGGCTAAGTACAGCTGTACTGCTGTCACAGCTTCCAGACAATATCTCCAGCTCACGTTGCCATCCTAATATTGCATCCAATCGAATGCATTTGAATATTTAATACATTCTAGCAATATTCCGGAATCGATCTATACATATTTATGAACTGTGTTGAGGATGAAGGAGACAGTACTGTGTTTTACAACTTCAAGAAGTAAGTACTTGATTTTGAATACTTAGAATCTGGGTACGTATGGGTATCAAGAGGAGAGAGAAGAAGCAAAGGAAGGCTGAATAGAAAATAGCCGCTCGCTAGTCTATTGGTTTTTTATCGTTAGGTACATTTTGCAGTCTGCATCGGATATGCATGATCTAATTATTTTATGCCCATTTTTCTAACGGACTGCCAGAGTGGGCTCGAAAAGGTGACATCGCTTCGTGGTTGATATTCCAAGAGCCCATAAATACCCGAAAATATCTAAATTTAAAACCCCTAATCTACTTGTTTTTTTTTTAAATATTATTATTCACTTTATTTATTTCCTATCTAAATTTTTAAGTTTTTTACATTTAATAAATAGTAAAAATCAACTATAAATTTTTTTAAAGTAGGGTGCCGCCGGCAGCTTGGCTGGGCCCAAGCTAGCGGTAGTTAGGGCTGCAGAGCAGGGCTAAGGCAGCTGAGCTGTTGGTGAGCTGACAATACGTGCTGTGTCAAGGATTACCGCCTTCTGCATCTGACCCTTCCCTTATTATTATTATTAGATAGGCTTGCGAAGATGTGGTCTTCGATCGAGCACGCATGCCTAAAAGAAACCGATACTACATGCAATTTATTTAACTAAAAAAAAACTAATTTAAAAGCCCCGTGTTGGAAAGAAAACTGTCCAGGTGGCAAAACTGCCAGCATTGCAACCCTGAACGGCAATGCTTAGTTTTTAGCCAATGTCAACGCCAATATTCCAGTCACCAGTCACTTCCATCAAACGTTTGGCCATAAAATGTTCATCATCATCAGCCAGAAGATTTCCACTGCTGAACATAGGCCCTTAGGTAGACCTTCATACCTGCCTACTGCATCCACTGGATGCCCGCGACTCTCACGATGTCGTCGGTCCATCTAGTGGGAAGCCTAACTACCTGCGTCTTCCGGTTCGTGGTCTCCGGTCAAGAATCTTTCTTGCCCATCGGTTATGCTCATTGCCATTACAATTTGCAAATTTTAACAGCTATGTTGGTGACTCTGGTTCTTTGGCGAATATCCCTGTTGCGGATTATATCGCACAAAGAAACTCTGAGCATAGGTCTCTCCATTGCCCGCTGTGTGACTCTGAGTCATAAAATGTTATACTTATTAAATTCAAATTATTTATTTGTCAGAACATAGTAGGTACACATACATAATATAAAGTAGCATACATCATGGTCGTAAGAATGGAGACGTATCTTATGTCCTTGCCTCTTACAGCGTACAAATGTTAGTTTTTTTATATATTAAAATTTCCAGGAGCCGAAACAGCCAAGTTGTTTAACTGCCTTCTTATCCACTGCAATGCGTTTCAAATCGCAATGACGGACCATTTTCATCAATTTGCATTTCTCTTGTCTGTGTTTACTTAGCATAATTTTGAATTATTCTTGAATGAAATGCATGGCAGCTTGAGTGAAACAATTCTTTCGGCTATAATTTGGAATTGGCATGTCTGATATTGCTGTTTTATTTTAGTTTTTAGGGTTCCGTACCCGAAGGGTAAAAACGGGACCCTATTACTGAACCTACGATGTCTGTCTATCCGTCTGTCCGTATTTACGTCCTACCTTTAAACGGCTGTATCTTTCGAACCGTAAAATATAGCTAGTTGAAATTTTCACAGAATATGCAATGTTACAGCGTTTACAACAAATAATAAAAAAGTCAATAAGTAAAAACAAAAGGGGGGTGGGTCACCATTCAACAGACGTATTTTTTTACGTATTTTGTATTAGCTCTAATGTAAAAACGGTAATACTTACAAGCGTCAAACTTAACATGATTATAGTACACACTCTAAAGTATAACAACAAATAATAAAAAATGGCCAAGTGCGAGTCACTGACAAGTTTCTGTTCATTATCAAGTTATAACTTGATAATCGGTAATTTCGTTATTGAATTTTGTGGTGGTACGGAACCCTCAGTGCGCAAGCCCGACTCGCACTTGGCCAGCTTATTCATTGTAGGGGAGTAACTTTTTATTTCATTTTGATAAACGGTGAGATATTTTCTTGACATAGACCGTATTGCAATCGTTAGTTCGATCAATTCAAGTTCAATCGAGTTTCTTGATCGTATCGAAGTATATAGATATTATAACCACAAACATCTCACTTTTTACGCCAATTGGTACCTAACCTGTTTAACGTTTTGTAATGGTAGGCTCTTTTGAAGATTCCACCTGGGGTAGCGCCGAATCTTTTCCAGGCGAGTCGGTGGTCAAACTAGGTGGTCTCGGAACTATCCGAGATAGTAAAAAAAAAAACAACCGCCAAACAGTAGTTTGGAAACATTGCTGTGTTTCATACAATATAATATCTCAAAGCAATGAGCGCATTGCTGCTATATTTGTTGAAGTTCTTAATTCTATTGACATGCGTGACGCTCAACATCAGGCGAGCGCAATGCTTGTCTCGGCATTCTGTTGAATTAAAATGTTCTGTTAGTATGTTACTTTTTTTTAAGCTTACGCCCTAATTAACTATTTATATAGTAATTACGGATAAAAAGCACAAAAATATATAAAATCATGAACTTCCGAAAGCAGTAATTCTCACAAATATTTCAAATTAATCCAGCTTATTCCAATTCATAAGCCAACTTTGGGCAGCCAGCGTTTTTAAAAATACAACGGTTTCAAGTAGCAATGGCGCGCGTTTGTAAAAATGTAAATTTTATTGCCTAAAAGCAACGAGAAGATATAAATATTTGAAGTTAAGCTGGCTGCACACAGAGCATGCGCTAGCTGAAATGACTGCAGCTTACACCGAAGTGTAATACAGTCTGCGATAGTAGTTTACTGAAATAATTCAAAATACTCAAAATAATTGTAGCCATCATTTCGATTAGACAACATACCGCAACGTACGTGTAGAACCCCATGTTATAGTTACTCGGAAATGCCGCAGCTTGCAGGTGTTGAAAAAGTTGGGTATCCTATCGAAGGTGCGACGGTACTTCACGTCGGAACAGTTGCTATCACTGTACCAAGCACAAGTTCGGTCGTGCATGGAGTACTGCTCTCACCTTTGGGATGGATCAGCTAAGTACCAGCTTGAGGCATTGGAATCTATAGAGAAACGTGCCAAGAAGCTCATCAGCAATGAATCCTTAGTTCGGACTAAGCTTCTTAGTCTTGAGCATCGCCGTAAAGTTGCTAGTCTATCGGTTTTTTATCGGATACATTTCGGTGAGTGTGCATCGGATCTGCACGATCTAATTCCCTCCTGCCCATTTTTCTATCAGACTGCCAGAGCCAACACGAAAAATCGTCACCGCTTTATGGTTGATATACCGAAAACCCGTACGAAGCGCTTTGATTCCACATTTATTGTGCGAACTGCTAGTCTGTGGAATGCGCTGTCTGAATGGGTGTTCCCCGATGTTTACAATCTGGGTGTCTTCAAATCACGAGTGAATCGGTTCCTTATAGGCAAGCGTGGTCCAACGTAGACCGCATCATTGCCTCACATCAGGCGTGATGGTGGTCAAACGCAAGCCTATTAATTATAAAAAAATAATTAAAAAAGGTGTAAGGCAAAAGAGATCGCGTTAAACGATCAGTGTCCGATTTTCACAGAATATGTGGATGAACTTTCCGGTGGTGGCGGCTAATGCGACGATAAAATCGCGACGTCGGCATCAGATCGAACAGTACTTACTTCAGAACACTCCCCGTTGTTAATGCGATAAAAGATACAAAGAAACCCAACATCTCTGCGCATGCTGAGCAGTTCTAGGTGTTCTCTGAGCTTGAGATGCTTGAGAGCTTGAGATAGGTACTTTTATAAACACCTTACTCTCCAAAATATGTTTTGTGCATATTATATTAGGTATGAGGGAAAGAACATGAAATTGAGAATTATTTTTGAATTGAAAAGTTAGCTTGCAATTTCTACCTTATAACCAGTTTTATAACATGAAATAATGGTGTATGTTGTCACCAATAGATGGCGTAGTTATAAGAAACCGTAGAAATGGAAGAAACAATATGAGTCACGTCAGTCAAGTAATCGTATTTTTGGCTTTTTAAACATTAAAAATACTTAACTTATGACTTTAGTGACGTGATAGTTTAAAACAGTGTTTTATAAAAAAAAAAACCTCTTATTAGCATGCTCTCGTGTGACCCGAAAACTCGGACACAATTTATTTGTTTTTTTTTATAAGCTCACTTTCGGTGTGACGTGGTCCCAGCGGTCCATGTGCATTTACATCACTGTCCGCGAAACGTGCCTCCTTATGCATCGTTAATCTTGTTTATTATGCTATTTATTATCTCGGAACGGGCCAGCACTCAGATACCTAAGACAACGAGATATTTTTATACCACTCTAAAATTTACTATGATTTAAAACGGGATCGTACCTGGATTCCAGCTTAGGATTTTATTTAAAATGTTAGGTTGGTTCTGTGCACGTCTTTAAAATTATATTTATTATAGAAGCAACGTTAAATGAATAATACATTCTAAGAAAGCGTAAATTGAAATATTTTCAAAATTCTGATAAAAGATCTAGATAAATAATTTTGAAACGGCTGAATAAATTATCATGCTAAGAACAATCTCGATCAAGTCACCTTTCAAACAAAATAAACAAAATCAAAATCGGTTCAGCCGTTTGGAAGCTACAATGCCACAGACAGTCGCACAGATACACACGTTAAACTTCCTACACCCCTATTTTTGCATCGGGAGCTAAAATGGAGGCATTTGAACATTAACGGTAATATTACTAAGGCAGCGATGGCAAACCAATGGCACGCGTGCAATTGATCATCATTATTATTTCAACCATAGGACGTCCACTGCTGTACATAAGCCTCACCCATCGATCTCCAAGAGGGCTGGTTGGAAGCGGCCTGCATCCAACGTTTCCCTGCTGTCTCTTTTAGGTCGTCTGTCCATCTTGTGCAAAGTAAATATCTTGTGGGTGGACGTCCTACGCTACGCTTACGTGGTCTCCATTCGAGAACCATTCGGCCCCATCGGCCATCTGTTCTACGTGATATGTGCCCTGCCCACTGCCACTTCAACTTGCTAATCTGGTGGGCTATCGATGGCACTCGATAAAATAATTCGGGCACGCCAATCTAGGTGTCTTCAAATCACGAGTGAAATTATACATATAAACATTTCTCTTGAATCTAATAAAAAAAACGCATCAAAATCCGTTGCGTAGTTATAAAGATCTATGCATACATAGGGACAGACAGATAGCGGGGCGACTTTGTTTTATACTATGTAGTGATTATGGCACGTACACTTAATAAAGGTTCGCTACCCCTGGACTATAAGTGTCAACCCTAGCTTCCTTACTAATAAACGTGGAGTAGGCTTGGAATAGTTACTCCGTCTTTTGTCTTTTTCGAACGAGTTCAAAATTTGAAAGAAAGAAAAAGACAAAACACGGCGTAACTATTCCAAGGCTACTCCACGTTTATTAGTAAGCGGGTAGGGGTATTCGGACCAAGCTCCATACTTTTTTGCCATTGTTCTACAAAGTAATGCGTAGATCTAAACTAGTTATCGTCACTTAATCAATATTTTACTTCTTAATTTTCCAAGAACGGTTAAATATGATGTACCAGGTTAAAAAGGTAATGCATCCAAGCCAAAAGCTACTATTTCATAATCATTTTATCCGGGAAACAGAGTAAAACAAATGAACGCTAGCACCACTGGGGCCGCAACACAGACCAAATACAAAGAAGAGATAGACAGTATTTTTCAGATTAATGTGTGACTTACTGGCGGGCGAGGAAGTATAATCGTTTCGCTTTCTTCTAGATAAATCGTAGGAAAATTACCTTAAATTTTAACAATCTATTTTGGGTCGGATCCGTGCTCCACCTATGTTCTCCACCTGGGTGAAGCACGGAGTACTTACAAGTCCTCGTGCTCGAACTGACAATATTTTAGTTGAGTACTGAAAAATAAACACATAATTATACCTACCATAGAATATTAAAAAAAAAACAATTTATTGTTCAGAACAGAAATTGCAGAACAGCTGTAATTTTTTCGCGATTCCACGCTTGATTTCATAGTAAAAATTGTTCATACTGATGGTGATAATATGAATCCTTTGCTGCTTATTAAACCCTTTCCGCCTAACCCTGCATGCAATTAATTTTTTAGTTCACGCAAAACCTCTCGTGAACAGCTCTCACTCATAAAACAAATCAACTTCTCTCATCTTAAAAAACATATCGAGTAATTTATAACGTTTTGTAAAAATTCATAAAACAAAAGTTGTTATTTTGTTAAGTATGATGGTATGATGTATAGGAAAGATACATGCGAGAGCTTTGCGTTAATAAAAAATACAATTATGTCATCGAGAAAAAATTCCTATGTATTGTATCTCGATGAATTATGTTGTATAAAACATCGTATAACATTGTAACAACAACATTGTAATACTGGACCCGGGTATGTACTAAAACTGCGACCAGAACCACTAGAGAATGGGCAGCAGTGTCCTATTTGTACATGGTGAACTTACTGCGATCCCCAAGCCGCCTGCCAAGCGTAGATATTATGGCAACTCTCTAAGAGGGAATCCTATGTTCATCAGTGGACGGTTACTGGCTGATTTTATTTATTTATTTATTCCATTAGCACGGTTATACACCAATTACACTAAAGAGACAAAGTTATGAAAAATAATAACCTACAAAACCGAATTACATGTCATAACAACAATCGAATTACTGATGATGATGATTCTCATCAGTAATGATCTAATTGATGATGTGTGATGTGTATAAAACATCGTAGATGCCACCTCCTTTTTGTATCTCCTCTGTGGGCCGCAGCGGGCGCAGTGCGCTTGCAACTGGTATATTTAATTCATATTGTAGTAATTTATTTAGTGGTGGCGCATACGTTACGGATGACGATTGTTTGCAATTGATTGTGTCTACTGGATATGACATTTTTATGTGCAGGCAAATTTGAAAGCACATCGTGATAAACAACTGACTTTTTTTCACGAGTCCCATATTAAAGGTCGTTCGTAACCGTGAGTACAATGACCACTTTTTGGCTTAGTACTAGTACCATCTTTCTGAGTAACCCAGCATTGAAGTGCTTAACGCAAATATGACCTACTAGCTGCGCCCTGCGGTTTCATCCGCGTAGTGATGAAAAATGGTGATGGTAATGATGATGAAAAGCCACTCTCCGACCCTTGAACTATACCTATGCAAAAAATCAGGTCGATCCGTTGCTCTGTTGCTGCGTGAAAGAGGAACAAACTAACCAACAAACTAACAAACCAACAAACAAACACTTTTGCATTTATAATAATCAGTATCATCTAGTACATATCAGTATCATCATCATTGCAGCCATAGCACGTCCACTGCTGGACATAGGCCTCCCCCATCGATCTCCAATAGGGCCGGTTGGAAGCGGCCTGCATCCAGCGTTTCCCTGCGGTCTCTTTTAGGTCGTCTGCCCATCTTGTGAGTGGACGTCCTACGCTGCGCTTACCGGTCCGTGGTCTCCATTCCAGAACCATAACTTAGTTGCATGAAAAAAAATCATTGACGCATTAGCGCAAGCAGCAGACTATATACCGTACCAGTATTTACTGCTAGAAAGTTCTACCGTTCTATAGGAAGCAGTCATTTGCGTCGGCAAAATCAACTTTTAATTCCCCTGCCTCCGCGAGCACATTTTTCAGCGCTCTTGTATTTTCTAGTTACCAAGTTTAACCTCAATTTCTTCTTGTTTAATTTGCATTCTCTCCTTTACATAATTGGCTCGTATATTTGTTACAATCTCGGCGCTTTGCTAAGTTTCTTACAATTCTTTTTTGCACTAATTTGAAGGAATGAACTTTATTGTTTGAGTTCTGGGTTATTTTGTAGTAGACTCTGTTTAATTTTTTTATTCTACTTCAAGTAAAGTTGGGCTCTTATTTACTAGTAGTTGTACGCGACTTCGTACGCTTAGACTTTGAACCCCCTTCTTGTCAGTAAACCCTTTCTTAGTGGTTTCTTTACATCTCATATGGAATCTACCAAAATAGTAAATTGTAACATAAGGGAGCAAAATAATATTTTTACGGCGAGGGCGCTTTTTTGAATCCAGAGTGAAGTGAGGGATTCTTTAGTAGAATCCTGAACGTAGCGAGGAATTCAAAGTACGTTCGACGGTTGTACGTAGTAGTGGTTTCCATAAGAGTATGACAAAAACATGTAAAAAAAATATTGTTGTATTGGTTTGTTGTTTGTATTTATTTTATTATTTCTTAGTTTAGACGCCGCGCCGTAACATTGCATTTTCTGTGAAAATTCCAACTGGCTATGTATTAAAACTAAAAAGATACAGGTTACGAACTGTCAAAAGGTAGGATAGATAAACAGACAGCGTGGGCTTAGTAATAGGGTCCCGTTGGACCTTTTGGGTACGAAACTCTAAAAACGTGGTATAAATATAGTAAATCGGCGTAGACTAAAACTCCATAATTATGGCATTACTAATAAACCTTAGTGGTTTTTAAATACTGTTATATCCTATTTGTATACTTTTCTTTAAAAAAAAAAAAAAAAAAAAAAAAAAAAAAAAAAAAAAAAAAAACATTATAATTTTTCATTTAATTTGAGTACTTTTTTTATTATAATGGGCCAGAGTTTGTCTAAAACCAACATGATGGAAAATCACGATGCTGTATAAAATACAGCTTGCTTGACCTTAAGATGCCTATTCACTCTAGCAAAAGGATTGTGTGCTGTTTTATCGACGTAGTTGATACTGAAACTTTGAGGATAAGCACTATTACCATCACAGGCCACAGCACAATCCCTTACAAAGGTTAACCCGATAATCGGCAACTATTGTTCGTGCGGTCTCGAAGACCGGTACCCGCGGGACGGCGGTTGACAGGTTAATAACACTAAATCAAGCATCGAAGCGATGTTTTCATTTGGTGGTTAATAACGGCCAAAATGAAACTTTATTGTTGCTGTAGTATTGAAAGATTAATGCTTGTGACGTTTTAATTTCAGTTTTTTTAATATTGTCAGTCCTTGTCAACCACCTGGCCTGGCCTGGCCTGGCCTGCCTTGACCCGGAATATAATTTGGCTATCGCACAGGACTTATCAATTTTCATATTCTTTACAGAATAATAAATGTTTTTAAAGAAAGAAAGTAATGTTACCATTAACATACCATTTGTCCCAACCTGGTGGATGACTGGTAGATAATGTTTAGCATTAAGTCCTCCATTTGTGCATTTCTACATAATTTGTAAGTGTGCAATAAAGTATTAAATAAATAAATAATATTTATATTTCAAGTGTTATTCCTATGAGTATTGACGGGACATATACCATGATAAGGTTGTGGATGGAGCTTCGGATATTTCGGCGCAGTAACTGCACCATGTTCACGGGAAGACTGAAGAATGCGGGTGGTTGGTCGAACAGTTCAAAGTTAAGTGCAGACAAAACGATCTAACCTCTTTCTTAGTGATTTACTTCGGTTATCACTGGAACTAAAACCTGATTCCCATATAGCACACTGTATTACTGCGTATAGTATTTTAGTAACTTAATACTAGATTTCACGCACTGGCGAGTTGAAAACCATCAACTATAATCATTCCTATATAATTATATATCTCTACATAGTATAAATTAAAGTCGCTTTGCGCGTCTGTCTGTCTGTATGGCCGCTAACTCCTCCTAAACCTAAACCACGCAACGGATTTTGATGCGGTTTTCACCATCAGTTAGATACATTTTTACGGAAGGTTTATATATATAACTAGCAACCCGCCCCGGCTTCGCACATAAATGACACCCGTGCGAAGCTGGGCGGGCGGATCGCTAGTAACATATATAATAGTGTTAATAATCATATAACTGTAGTGAACAACTGTGATAGTTTAAAACAGTGTTTTACCATGTAAATGTAACAGACAATTAATTTTAAAAAAATACTACTGGCAAGATTTGAAGCTGCGGCATCCGGGTTCATGCGCCGAGCGCTCTATATTGTCCTTTCACTTGTCACGTTGGATTGCTGTATTTTTTATCTATACTGATATTATAAAGAGGAAAGATTTGATTGTTTGTTTGTTTGCATTGAATAGGCTCCGAAACTACTGAACCGATTTGAAAAATTCTTTCACTGTTGAGTAGCTACACTATCCCCGGGTGACATAGGCTATAATATATACCCGTGCGAAGCTGGAGCGGACCGCTAGTATTATCGAAATATATAAATCATTATCACTTTCGAAATATAAATTAATTAATTTCTTTGCATTTTCGTAATATATGTTATTTTAAAATATTACCATGTATTAGTGTTTTTACATTGTCTGCAATCTTATTGTAGTAAAATAAATCTGTATTCCAAAACCTAATTCTATCCTAAGGCTACGTTTCAATCGGCCATTTCATAAAGTCCAATATCAAAACGTTCTTCGAACCATTTAAAGAAACGTATGTTAGGTAATAGTCGAGAGAATTCTGTGGCCGACACCATTTGCAGGAGATATATCGGCCAGGAACCACTTGCTACTTTATGTTCGCCTGGTACATGCACCTTGTGCTACTTACTATATAAAAAACTTGCTGCGCCCCGTGGTTTCACCAGCGTGGATATTCCCTCAGGAACCGTACTTTTTAGGGTTCCGTATCCAACGGGTAAAAATGGGACCCTATTACTAAGCTCACGATGTCCGTCTGTCCATCTGTCCGTCTGTCCGTGGTTACGGCCTAACCACGAAGCCTTCTCAACATAGCATCTAGGTATTCATCATGATGGTTTGACATTCTTTGTTTGAATCTTTAAGCTATAACAACTTAAAAGAAATACGAATTGAATTGAGAACTTTCCCCCTCCTTTGAAATCGGTTAATTTGTATGTATTATTTTTACGTAGATTGCATAGATTTGTCTCTGTTTCGTTCAGGGATAAAACTTGGATTTGAGCTGAAGACGTGGTATCGAGTCTGCTTCTTAAATTATTATAAAACACATTCGTTGGTTGGGCCGCTTTTGGTAAATTCGAAAACGTACTCAGGGATCGAAAAATACCGCAATGTCTGAAGACCAAGCTTTACAACCAATGTGTCCTGCCCACGATGACTTCGGTGCCGAAACATGGACGCTAACCAAAGAGGCTGTGCACAAAATTAGACTCGCGCAAAGGGCGATGGAGCGTGCCAAGTTAAGTATCAGCTTGAGAGACCGAGTCCGAAATACCGAAATCCGTCGAAGAACAAAAGTCGCGGATATCGGAAACCGTATTATGCGACTCAAGTAGCGCTGGGCAGGGCACGTGGCTAAGCGTGGTGATGGCAGGTGGAGTAGAGCCCTGACAGAGTGGTTACCAATAGCGGATAAGCGTTCCGTAGGCAGACAACCAGCCCGATGGGTCGATGACATCAGGTCATACGTGGATGAGATTGGCCCAAGACAGGGATCAATGGCGCAAGAAGAGGAGGTCTATACCCAGCAGTGAGTTGATACAGGCTGACAATCATGATGATGACATTCGTTGGTCTTATTCAAGAAGAGTGCGAGCGAATGTTATTTTAAAATAAAAATCGTTAAACACGGTGTATTTCGTGTTGAACAACTAAACTGACCTCACAGTGAAACCAACCGGTTAACCTCTAACACAAAAGGCTAAACGCGCCAAAAGATATTCTCAAAAGTCCAACAAAACTTGCTTGCAGTTTCACTTCTTCCCTCACTTTTGTGGCGAACTCTTTGTTACGAACAATGCCCCTGGAATACAGAAAGCTAGCTGGAGTATAAATTAATCGGAAACGTGCTTCAGACGTTTCGGAAAATAGACCTGAAATTAAGTAAAATATTAACTTTAAAACTCATATTTTTCACAATTTTTTATTTTTTGGATGGCAAGTGCCTTAATTAATTTATTAGTACACTACGGATCGTGGGGGCCGAGTGCTTTCGAAATTTTTAAGGTCTTGTCGGGGAGACGGAAAGATTATTTACGTGACCAAAATGCTGACTTGTATTTTGGTCAGAAAGTTAGCCTAGCAATCCAGCGAGGCAACTCAGCCAGCATTTTGGGCACTTTGCCTGTAATTAGAGACCGTTTGAACTATTTATAGGCCTTGCTTTTAAATAGTAGGTACCTAATAGACGATATTCAATAAGTTCCGTTTTTTTTTTTCAAATTTTGTTTTTGGTATTCTTAAGTCTTTTTATTCTTGTTTTTTAATAAATACTGACTACGTCATACTGTAAATGAAATATCATTTTATTAATTACTAGCTGCGCCCCGCGGTTTCACGCGCGTGGATTTACTCCATATATCATAAGCTATCTGCGAATGAAAGTTCCGTCAAAATCGGTGCAGCTGTTTTGGAGGCCATAGGGAACAACATCGCTTTTTATCTATAAATAAACTTATTTCAAAATGGCCACGTAAGTAGAATGTCGGATGAGTTGTGCTCTAGAACCACTACCGAATGGTAGCCGCATGCCATACAACCTCTTGGAATAGCCAGAAAAAGATGGTGGGACGAGCTTGACTCCCGCGCAAAAGAATGGTCCACCATAGCACAGAACAGAGAGGAGTAGAATATAGGAAGATAATCCTTTGCTCTGAAAGGAGACGACCACAACTGAAATAAATAAATAAAAATAAAGTCTAGAGATAATCCAAATACTCAAGTCAATGACAGTTCAAGTTCACTACATGTCGCTACACAACATGTTAACGGCATTACCACGCTGAATGGCAGTGTTCGTACGTTGAGCCAGATAAACGTCAGAACGGTCACACGTTGCATCAACTAAGTGCGCTGATAGATTTTTGAAAATAAGATGACTACTCCGCTGAATTAATCACCTAGCCAAACTTCATCTGACTCAGGAAGTGACGGCGGTAAAGTATCTACGCAAGTCGCATTCCACAGGGGTCCATCCCAACTTCCAGGGCATCAAGTTTTATGCAGTCAGACCTTGTACCATATCGTCAAAAACGAGACCGCTCGGTTCACAACCGAATTCGAAGGCAATAAGCTACGATCCTATGTCTCTAACTTTCAAAACCAAAACCGCTTTATGGTAGATATTCCGAAAACCCGTATGAAGCGCTTTGATTCCACATTTATTGTGCGAACTGCTAGTCTGTGGAATTCGCTGCCTGAATGGGGGTGTTCCCCGATAGTTACAATCTGGGTGTCTTCAAATCGAAAGTGAATCGGTTTCTTCTAGGAAAGCGTGCTCCATAGTAGACAGGGCGCTTATTAGGTGAGTTGGAGGCCAAAGACATGCCTATTATATCTAAAAAAAAAACTTTTTGAATATATTTTTATTCACCGGTCTAAATACTATATAATATAACTAGCGGTCCGCCCCAGCTTCGCATGGGTATAGATTATAGCCTATGTCACCCGGGAATAATGTAGCTTCCCAACAGTGAAAGAATTTTTCAAATCGGTCCAGTACTTTTTGAGCTAATTCATTACAAACATACTTACATACAAATCTTTCCATTTTATAATATTAGTATAGAAGTATAGATAAGTACAGCATCACATAAACAGAGTACATACCAAATAAAATCATACGGTTCCTATTTTTACTGGAGTTTTCCCGATCGAAAAACAAAAAGTCAGTTTCCAATCTGATTTTCCCCTTGTGCGATGAAAAAATTTGCCATTTTCCATTCTGTAACAGGTATAGATAGCCGGTAAACAACAATAGCCGTTAGGTACAACAAACAGTTGTTTCACGTCATTGTTCCAAACAAGTTTATATTATTACGTAGCGTGGACGTACTCAGGGCTTGTTTCGAGGTGGGGTAAACACTAGAATCTAAAAGACGTAAATATAAATAAAGTAAAGGTATTTAAAACCTGCGCTTGATGGATTCATCCCAATATTTACGCAATGGTTCCGCAAATATCCTAAACAACGGGTACCATACGCCATTTTGGTGAAAGGTCTGCTTGTTTATCAACCACAAATTTTGAAATCTTATCATTCTTGATAAAAATAATTCATCCCAGACAATAATTAAATGATTAAAACCCGTACGAAGCGCTTTGATTTCACATTTATTGTGCGAACTGCTAGTCTGTAGAATGCACTACCTGAATGGGTGTTCCCCAATGGTTACAATCTGGGTGTCTTCAAATCACGAGTGAATCGGTTTCTTCTAGGCAAGCGTGCTCCAGCGTAGACCGCATCATCGCTTAACATCAGGCGTGATGGTGGTCATGCAAGCCTATTATTTATAAAAATAAAAAAAAATGTTTTTGGTTAAGTTTTGTATCATAGACATAGGGAAAAGAATTCCTCCACCCCGCCTTTTACCTTCTGGAAATCCTCTCCATGCCAAGGTTGCCTGGAAGAGATCGCTCTTAGCGATAAGGCCGTCGATTGTTGCATTTGTTTTTTAAGTTTTATTTTAATTTTAAATGTTATTTTTGTAATATGATTGTGGTGTGAACAACAAAGTTTAGCTATATATCTCTTTTCAACAGACTTCTTCGTCAACTAGGCTAGCAACGCAACTTGATAAACCTTACTGTCCTCATAGTCCTCATGTCCTTCGTGTCACGTTTTCTCGCCCTTACTACGTCTCTGTGTCTCTACATTACAGACGATGAATGGAGCTTTTGTCAGAGACTTCGTTGTGAATTTATCGCGCTGTAAAACGGACGCTTATACATTGTTAATTCTCTTCCATCAAGATAACACTGAATGAACTAGTTTATACAAATTGGATTCTACGTAATTATAAATATTATTATCACAATAATTGCACATGAGATAGTTAAACCCATTGCAAATGATGCGCAATAAGCTGGCGCGAGTAATACTTGACTATGAATAGAGAACTAAATCTGAAAGAAACAGTTTTGCCATAATGCGTCTTATGGTTTTGTAGTTTTGTAGTCGCAAGCGTAGCTTAAAAGTGGGAAAAGTTTGCCTTAATATTAGGTGAGATGTGGCCAAACACTTCAACCTGTAAAGGTAGCATTCCGATCTCGGAGACCGCGACCGGTGACCGCGACCCAATGCTCACTGTGGATGTATATGGAGTGCTAAACAATGCAAGCGTACACGTGTGGGTGGGTCACTTGCGTTGTTTAGCACTCCATTATAAATTCATACTGAGCAGTGGGTTACGCGACGCGGTCACTGCCGGTCGTGGTCGCGGTCGTCGGTCGCGGTCGACCAGATCGTAATTCTACCTTAAGTTCAGTCATACCTACCTACCTTAGAATAACTACTCAGAGAAGGTAGTTTTCCAAACAACGCCTTCTCAAAACGTAAGCTACAAATTCGCTTTGTAGCTTACGTTTCGATTGATATTTTAAACGATTTAAGCAAGAAAATTAATGGATTACCTATGTGGAATGTCACACCATAACTCTTATGCTGTTTTTCTGATTTGTTGTGGTACTATTTCACCGCGCAAATTGTCATAGTAAAATTTTTATGTTTTTTTTTTGGAGCCATATATGACTCCATTTGAATGGCTTAAATTTTGCGAATGTACTTGGTTTCTATGTATAGTTATTCTAAGCTACCTACTCATTTCATTTGAAACGCTTAATTTCAGCTAGTTTAGCACAAAAAATAAAACTAAGTTACTCAGTTAATAGGTCCCTACATTTTACTGTTCTGAGACATAAAATGAACTATGTAGAATCTAGTAAACTATAACTAGCGTTTTTCCTTATCATGAAGTTTATGACTGGTAAGAACATTACGTAAGTGGTCATAAAAATATTAACTTCGCTTGGTATCTCCTGTTACCATCACTACGTTAGGGTGGACGCTCATTGGCAAAAGAAAATGTATAATCACGAAATCCCAGTGATTTTCTAGTAAAAAATTTCCTATTTTCAGACATATATATTACTAGCTGCGCCCCACGGTTTCACCCGCGTAGTGATGAAAAATTGTGATGATGAAAAGTAGCCTGTCACTCTTCGACCCTTGAACTATACCCATGCAATAAATCAAGTCGATCCGTTGTTCCGTTGCAGCGTGAAAGAGGAACAAACAAACCAACAAACAAACACACTTTCGCATTTATAATATTAGTACGTATGATATGATATTGTGTTGGTGGCCGGGCGATAGCGTTATGCGCTTTAGAATCTGACGGCGCCCGGTTCGATCCTCGGTCGATGACTTATTTAGTACTGTAATTTATGTGCAATTTCGATGCCGTCACCCAAAAACTATGAAGGAAAACATCGCGAGGAAATCGGTATGCCCAAAAACCTCGAACAGGTCAAAGACATGACATTCACTAACATAGCACTGAGCCTGGACGGTAGAAACTAAATATTTCCCACACCCAGGTGAACAAAGGTGAGCCGTTGTAAAAATACTTTCCACAGTTCACCCAGGTAGTCTCAGGAGATGGGCGGTGGGAACTCTAGATTAGGGCTCATACTTTCTCTCTCTAAGAGAAGGCCTATCCCAACAGTGGGAGGCTGATAATTGTTATAATTTATATTAATATCATTATATAAGATTATAATTATATACGTCCGAGTTTAACCACCAACTCGCCTGTTGGTTAACGGTAATGTAAGTAGTCGAAGATGAAACAAGAAAATACCCACTCTGACCTTGAAAAGATCTAGATAAATCACTCAGGAAACAAGGAAGCCGAGAGCTTTTTCCTTTCCTCAACTGTACTGACTAAAAACGTAGAATCAAAATGTTTGTAGTGTATGGTAGGATAAGATCAAGATCAATCAATAAGATAAGAAGCAAATTTTCCAAAAAAACCTGTATTTAAAGTATTCTATAAACACCTTAGTTTAAAGTCCTACGACAAAACGCATAATTACTGAGCAGTGCGTCGTCATTTTTCACGATGACGTACAAATGCGATGTAAAGTACCGTCAGCAATAAAAGTAGTAAATCAAATTATGTATATTGCGACATATGTATGCATGCAGATCATAGATAACATGTTTCAGTACATCTTAAGTAACATGTAGTACATAATTATTAACTCCCCCCCAAACACCTAGCAATTCCATACATTCGACTCAATTTTTCGATTTAATTCCTTCGAATCTTGTCAGATACCGGTTTCTTTACGATGTTTTCCTTTACCGTTTTTTTAACAATCGCATCAGTATTGTACATATTTTATTTCTTTTACTTACTAAATAAGTCATTGGTGCAGGGCTGAGGATCGAACCGTGTGCCGTCAAATTGTAAAACAGACAGCCACTGCTCGGCCACCATCGCTCCTCATGCATGCGAAGTAGTTGACGGAAATCTTAACCGCTACGAAGGTCTCATTCAACAAAACCTGTTCAACAACTATGCATGGGGTTCTTCGTTCTTCAAGTCAACTTCTATCCAGGTTTCCCTGCTAACCGTACTACCTGGTCGTGAAACATCGGCATGGCAGTACCGTCCGACCCTTGTCATTGGTACTAATTAACGATCCTGGTCGGCACGACAACGGGACGACAGCGAATTATTAGCGAAACTATCTATGTCATCGTTAATGATGAAGACGGTTTTAGGTTAGGTTTCGGGAAGTCACGATCGTGCCGTGAGACCGTGTTACTCTCGTTGATATGAGTGGGTCACGTATATACCTACTCGAGTGTGAAAAAGTATAACACGGTGAAACATACAGGATGTAAGGGGAACACTGTCGAAGCCAAAAGAAGGTAATTGTACTCATCATTATGAACAACTTTTACTATGGGACCAGCCCTGAAATCGCGAAAAAAAATTCAGCTGTTCCATACATTTTGTCGAGTGTCAATGACCGTTTTCTATAGAACAGCTGAATTTTTTTTCGCGATTTCAGGGCTGGTCCCATAGTAAAAGTTGTTCATAATGATGAGTACAATTACCTTCTTTTGGCTTCCAGAGTGTTCCCCTTACACCCCGTATATTTTCCTGGTGTTTCCGAAACTCCATAGAATCCTCTTGTAAAGCCTCCACCACTTTAATAAAGCATGACTTTGACTTGACTCTTACTTACTTTGCTTGACTCTGACTTGTTTGACGATATTAAATGAAGCTAGATAATATTTTAATCACAGAAAAGATTTTTTTTGTTTAAATTAGATCGGTTGTCAAGGTATTTTGTAAGAAATTTGTTGTAGCTAGTTGCACTCTAATAAACGAAACGTCTTATTCGAAATCAGTTTGCAACTGTGATGCGGAGTTCGACGCGTTGATCTAAATGAGAATATTCAATCAAGGTTCACTCATAATGCCTGGTAACCAAGGACGTTGTAAACACTAAAGGAAATTAGGTCATGAAACGCCCTTGCTGGTAACATATTTTCCTTCTCATTTCCGTTCTATTTACTTCTCTTTCTGCGATTTTAATACTTGACACTGGCAAATGCATAAGAAGTGCGACGCCAAAATCCTCACAGAGGAAAGAAAAAAAGGCTATATCTGTGCTATCAGCTTGAACTTCAAATTTCTAGAAACGCTTCACAGTCATCCATTCAAATCGAAACTAATCAAAAAATTGCTTCAGTCTAATCTATCTTATCTTTCCAAAAATTCAATTAAGAGCTACACAACAAAAGACAGAACTCCACGTCAGTCAAGAAAAGGGTAACACAAACAGTTTAAGACAGAAAGGGTACGTTTGACATAGTCCCTAACACCTTCCGATAGGGTTGAGAGTTTAACTCAGTTCAATAAGAACAGGGTTGTCCAAAAATTTGAAAATAGGAAACTTTTATCGCGCTTATTTTAATTTACTGTCTCTTTCATTTCAAACCCAAATCTTAGTAAAAAGATGCATTGAAAATGTATTTAAAAAATATTTAGTCATAGTCGTAGTAATTTTATGCATAAAGCCAATTTACATGTCAAATAAAAAATATTACAATAATAATAATTATGTGGTACTACTTAGTTTGAGAACGTGAAAAGTGTGTAACTGTGTACTTAGTGAAACGGTGTGACGTTGTACCATAGTGATGTGGTCAAGCCCTTACGGCCGCACTCAGAGACGTTACTTAAGCTAAGGAATACTTAAAATTGCTCTGTCAACTTCTCGTTGACGGAAAGTGTCACACATGAAAACGAGACAGAGGTAGAGTGCTTTTCATGAAAGAAGTCCCCCAGACGCGGCGCTGTCATCGCGTATCAATCACTATCAGTATCATTTCTCGAGTAGAACTTTAACAACTTTTGGCTTCATACACGACTCTTTAATGATGGAAAATTAATAAAAATCTCACCTGCGTCCAAACACAGTAACAACACCTGACAACTACATCATGGGAATTTAGTTCTGCTGTTTGCCGTGGGACTTCTTTCATGAAAAGGACTCTAATACTGAATCTATGAGACAGAGCAATTTTAAGTATTCCTTAGCAATATTTTCTGTCGTTTCTAAAATACAGACTGGATTGAGAAGTCGGTTAATAATACAAAGTAGATAACAAAACAACACAATTTGTTCAGAACATATAATGCGTAACTGAATTACAAGTTGCTCCAGAGATAATGTTCCGAAGTACGATCTCGAGGGAGGCACGACTGTACACGTTTGTCCGATTTCACTGAGTAATAAGACCAACTTACTGTAGTCTGTAAGTTATTTCATATAACCACGGTACAGTACGACCAACTTATCTGTTTAGTTGACTGGAGGCGCTACAGTCGTATTCTCGTAACCAAACTTAAATACATCTGTGAAATGATTATAGTTCCATAATTTAACCAGTTGTTTAAATAAGTTGGTCGCACTGTATCTGATTAGCACTCTGACAGAGTGACAGATTTTTACTGCTTTAAAATGAATACATTATCTTAAAAAAATGTTCTGTGAAGCCCTTTTCACTGTAAGACCGCCTTAAGTAACGTCTCTGAGTGCGGCTGTGAGTCTTGAAACTTAAGGCTCTACTTTGACGGGCACGAACTATTCCGCTTCATTCAATAATAATACACATATGGAAACCTTTGGTGACCGACGAGGAATGTTCTAGAACCTTTTAACCTTACTGCTTCCTCTTATAATTACCAAAGCGAGCTCATAACTGGAGTTGCGACACGGGCGGAGTGACGATTGCCCTCGCCCCTTGCCTATTTATAAGGCACAAGACAGACTCATTCCATATAAAACAGTCATTCACACTCGACAAAATGTATGGAACAGCTGATATATTTTTCGAGATTTTAGGGTTGCTCTCATAGTAAAAGTTGTTCATAATGGTGGGTACTATGGACCTCTTTCGACTAACCCTTTCTGCACGCATAACTTTTTACTAAGCATTTCAATTTTAACTATTCTATATTTTTGAATACCAGAAAATTGTCATAAGAAATCGTGGTTGGTCAACCCTATACCCAGAGTACATGTAGGAACCTTAATTAAGGGCCGTTCCATTCCAGCTAAGGCCCGCGACGCACCCGCGCGTTCAATTACTTTTTAATTAGTAACAAATACAGAAACAGCTACTGTAATGTACTTTGTTTTAATTTTGGATGCTTCGGCGCGGTTTGGGAGCATAATAATCGTTAATGGGTTTGACTGTATCCACTGAGATGCAGAATATTGCAGAGAGAGAAGTATGAGAATATGGGAACTAGGAATAGGAACTCGCGTTCCGCTGCATACCGTGATACTTTATTTTCGACCATGCCGTCCCTTAAAATTCGATGAGTTCTGTACCCTTAGCCCCAGATTTGATAGTTTACGAAAACTTTTTTCGTTTACGTTTTGTTCCATACATTGCTGGCTGAAAGGTATTCGAAAACTTTTTTCGTATTAGAGTGAAGCAATCTATACCGCCGATTTTAGTTCCTCCGCGTTTCCGCTGGAGGCGCTTTACTAAAATGTATGGAACAATACGTAAACGAAAAAAGTTTTCGAAAACTATAAAATCTGGGACTAAGCCCCCTGGTCAAATGCCAGTCAATCATAAAAAGAAAACCAGCCAAGTATGAGTCGGGCTCACCCACTGAGGGTTCCGTACCACCATAAAATACAATAATTATCAATTAAAAAACCGATGTCATAATTAGTTAAATATATATGCAATTTCGATTCGATGAAAAAAATTATAAGGTCGTCTAAGTAACCGAACATCGACTCGCACTTGGTCATTATTTATTGGTTGTTATACTTTAGAGTGTGTACTATAATCTTGTTAGTGAATAGTTTTTGCGTTAAGTGGCTCAGCTACAGTGAAAAAAGTGGGCGAAACAGCGAGGATAACATGAACAATAATAAAATTGTACTAAGGCATATCTTCCTTGTTTGTCTGATGTGAGATCTCAACAACAACACCGCCACATTGTGGTGCCATTAGTGTCAATATGCCCAGCCAATCAGCGGACTCTCCTAGTGACGTTCCATATTGCTAGTGCGGGATAGTGCGTGATCAAAATGCTGGCGTGTTTCTGGCTCAACGCATAAACATTACCATTCAGCGTGGTAATGCCGCCAGCATGCTGGGTACGCTGCCAACTGATAGTGGGCTTGAGCATTTGGATTGTCTTTAGACCTTCAACGGTCTATGGGCAGTCTAACTGTATTTGTAGTGATAGTATTAGCTTGTATTTTGTTTAGTTAATAAAGGCACTTGCCCCAGTAAAACAATAAGGAGTCAAGTCATAACAGCCAATATTACTACCTAGGTCCTCCTCCTCCTCGCATCGTGCTCCTCATGTGTGAGGGTCGTGACCCCCACCTCACATCAGTATCTCCTACCTTCCTACTACCTAGGTACGTGTATCGATTTTCCATGTATTTTAGTGTGAAGTTGTACATCTGTTTATTTCTTCAGTCTTTCATGGGGGTGTGTGATGTTTGAAATGAAATGATACGCACTCACACATAAATTATGAACTGTGTTTTGATGTTATACGGAAGCAAATTAAACTTCGGCGGCAAATTTAATATTGTGCAAATTAAAACAATAATTAATGGCTTTTTAGGGGTTTCATTATAAATTGTGAAAAAGTATCCAGAATTTATTTTTAAGTGTGGAACATTCATAACCTTAACTGACATACCGGACCGTTGCCGTTAAGGTCCCAACCTTGAATCAACCCAATAAATATATTTAAGGATTCAAGGTTAATATAATTGATAGAATTTAGAAGAAAAACACAAAGTTAAAATGGTTTTTATATGTATCTCCTCTTGGTGTCGACTTCGGCCGCACCAACGCCTATTAAATGTCCGGGCTAGACCCGAGAATGTTTCATTATTAAAAACCAGCTATTTAAATTTACAATCATAGAACTTATACTAACAGACATATTGCTAGCCGCAAAAACAGTTGTTCCAATGAGCCCCAAAATATACTTTTTGAGCTTTACATTAAGTCCAGCTAATTACGTTTCCTCGCCAGCTCTTCCCCTTTGACTCGGGGCTAATCCGAGAGCAACAGCTAGTAATAATAATCCAAGCAGCACTCAGCAAGCTGCTAACTTATTCAGACGCCCAGGCTCCTGCTCCTCGGCGCGGATATGCAGAGCCCAAGGATTAGCTAAAATAGTAGATAGGTAGTTACACTGTTGTAAATGTGTATTCATTTCACAGAGCTGAATAGCACGAGGGGAGGCTATCCGTACATTGCGTCTCACTATGTGCAGTACTTGAAAAATTAGCGTTGTCTGTCAAATCTCAACTAAATTATATCGTAGCGTAAGATGATTATTTATGTTTGCTATCATGAATGACATGACCGCGCACTAAAGCAGTCAGCGAGCGAGTGACTTCACACTGGTGCGCAGAATATTTGTTAGCACCACTGAGTTACATTGGAAGTTTGTTCGTTCCGTATTTACTATAAGGAGTGTGCCTATCTCTAGACGACGGACACATTCAAAGATATTATTGTACTCATCATTATGAACAACTTTTACTTTGGGACCAACACTGAAGTCTGAAATCGAAAAAAACAGCTATTCCATATACTTCCTTGGATGTTACTAAGGAACGACCTCGGAGAAGATGGTGCGATAACATCGTTGAAGTTACAGAGTAAAGTAGGACGTCTAGCGCAAGATCGCATTAATATGGCATCGAGAAGGCCATCATTCAGACTTGGAGGCCCTAAGAAAATAAACATTATCTCAAATAAGTAATATTTGCTATGGACAAATAAAGTATATTTTATTTTTATGTATTATTCTCAGTCCAATCATCTATTTGCTCTGAATACGGCAATAAAATTTTAAAAAATAGAATGAAAACCACGATTTCTGTTCACTTTCGCTTGGTTTTCGAACGTAAGATTGGCAGATGTCCGATATACTTCAGTGAGATGATTAGAAGAAAGGATTTTATTCAGTTATTTACTAGGTTATTGCAGCTATCAGTGCATTTTTTGCCAAATTCATGTTAACTGGTGAATAATAATTTAGTAATAGGCATGATGACATTTTTTTTAATCATCTCATAAAAAAGCCGATCATAAGTAGAGCACATAATTAACCATAATTACACATGTAAACATAATTAAAATTAATCCAAAATTAAATAAGATATAAGCCTTTTAATTTCATGCTAGGCAGAGAGCGCACTATACTGAGCCGTGCCGTCACGCCTCAGGTGCGCCATACAAATGCTATACTAACACACGCTTTGCGAAAAAGGGATAGACCATCCCCTCTCAATCCCCACCTATCTCAGAGATTTCTCAGCCAATTTAAATATTTTTTTCAGTATGTGTAATGTATTTAGTTATATTCAACGCAGAGCTGGTTATTTGTAATAAATTAAACATAAGGACACATGTCTATTGGTCTTGTGACACCTTTACCATACCAAACACGTGTCTTTTATTTTATTTTGTCTGAGGTAATTGCCCCTGTATCATGCATTGTTAGCTGACCTACTCGTACGCTAGATTTGAGTTTCGTTGCTAAAGGCTTTAGAGTGTTTATAACACATTCGTTTTTAACCGATATCAAAAAAAGAGGAGCTTCGCAGTTCGACTGTTTTTTAATATGTTTGTTACAGGGGCGGATCTAGGATTTCATTTTCGGGGGGTCATTCAGGGATTTCATTTTGGGGGGGGGGGGGGCATTCAGACAAGGTGCACCTAAATCAAATCGAAAATTTGAGTTGAATGTATGGAATCGCTAAGTGTTTTGGGGGGGCCATGGCCCCCATGCCCTCCCCCCCCCCCCTGGATCCGCCAATGGTTTGTTACGTGATTACTCCGCCAATTATGAATTGATTTGGATGTTTTTTGTTATTTGTTTGGTAGGCCATAGGTACTTCAGAGGTGGTTCCATATAAATTTTATCGAAATTGACAAAGAGCCTTTTGAAAAATCAACAAAAACAAAAAATATAATGACGTTTTGGTTTGTGGTTCCCTTCATTGTATTCTCTTTGGTTCCCGGTTCCTTTCAGCAAAAGCTTTGATAATGACTTTCAATCTTTGTTTTAACTGTAATGTTTCTACGTAGTTTAAGTTTAAACATGTAGGTATAGTTTTCAAGTCAGTTTCTTTTTGATTTAACTTTTTGTAAGTAAATCAATTTCACTATGTTTTAAATGCTTGGCGGGACTTATCACGTATTTTTTTTTTTTTAAACGTGATATGTCCCCATAAACATTTAAAACATGTGAAAAGTTCAAATCGCGAAAGTTTAATAATTATAATTTCGCTATACCAAAATACAAAATTCAAAAAGTCAACATTATTTTATTTGATAATCGGTACATTTCCACTTGTATATCGCACTAATGCCCAAACTAGGTGTAGTAAACTCCTGTATCATGGGAATATTTGTCCTTCCGTTTATAAATCAATTGACATGGGCACTTTTTAAATTGTGTAATATTTTAGTTTCAGTATTTAACAATATTGTTTCTTACGTATCTTTAATAGATTTCTCTTTAGTAAATAACACAGGGTGTATTATTGACGAGTATAAGCCTAACATGAGAGTCAAAGCGTCGTAGAAAGAAAATTGTTTTCAGATGCGTCAGGAAGCATGTCGTCAAATACCGGAACCTAAATAAGACTCTGTAGCGAAGCAATTTCAAAATAACTATTATCTAATGTAACACTTTATTTCGAGACTCCACTGTATGGACAATTTAATATTGTATAAAACACTCTTCTAAAGCGAATAGGCAAGCCATTTGCGGTTTAGGAGGAGATGTGGTTATAAGCGGAGCGATTTTATAAAACACAAAATCAAATCGTATAGTAACAAATTGTTAGATTGTCTGTTCATACATAATTATCAATTTCTCTATGGCCCGTTAGTAAAGTAACAAGGTGTTTCCGGGCCCGCTCTCTCTCTCTCTCTCTCTCTCTCTCTCTCTCTCTCTCTCTCTATCTTGTCTCTGGACGCCACAGAGCGATGGCCTCTTAGAGTCCTTTTCATGAAAGAAGTCCCACGGCAAACAGCGGAACTAAATTTCCATGTTGTAGTTGTCAGGTGTTGTTACTGTGTTTGGACGCTAGTGAGATTTTTATTAATTTTCCATCGTTAAAGAGTCGTGTACGATGCCAAAAGTTGTTAAAGTTCTACTCGAGAAATGATACTGATAGTGATTGATACGCGATGACAGCGCCGCGTCTGGGGGACTTCAAACATGAAAAGCACTCATGTAGGTTAGTGCAAACTTAGAATAATAACTAAAATGTAAATAAGCAAAAGTACGTCTCTAAATAAAAGTCAAAACAAACTGCAGTGTTTAGTTCATCTTTATGTTAATACAAATTAATTAATAACGGTGGGCTTTGTGGCGAACCGTCGTTGAGTGGTGACATCGCGTTCCCCGATCCCATGGGGCTAAATGAGACCTGTGGTTTGCCTTAACCAGTTATCCAGGGGTAGAAACCGCAAGAGTTAAGAACCTAAACTCCAGGATGGAAGTGTTATAGGCATAAAGCCACGAGGTAAGTGAAAGTACAGCACACCTCTCGACACCCTAGGAACCCACCTTTAATGATGCCCCTCCGGCGCCAATATAAGGCAGCAACTCCATAAGATAAGAGGAAGTGGCTCTTATTCAGCTTGCAAGATTTGACCTAAACAAACAAACAAAGATAGCAAGCTTATAAAAAAATGAAATTTTCGTTGGTAAAAATGTGTTCCACAAAAAATTTACACATTAAATACCCTGAACCAAATACCAAAATACCATGTCTGAGGTGAACACGTAAACAAAATTCGCTCCGCTTATAGTTCCTTGAACACCCTAACTGAAAAGTCGTAGTTCCCAGTTATACGTAACGTCGGTTGGTGCAATACGGATAGGCACTTTCTGCAGACGGAGAAGAATATTTCCTACTAGCTTGCAGTTTGTTACACATTATCATTCTTCTAGAAGTGTATACATGAGATGTGTATACCCCGTGACTATTATTAAAAAACGTTATTTCAATTAAGATATTTTGAAAATCTCTCGAGACCACTAAGAACTCAAAAGATGTGGTAAAATGGCTAACGATGGAACTCACCCTGTAGATGACCTTGCCACTCTTTTTTTGCATATTATTATGGACTATTTATACGATAGAAAATGTATGAAAACGCTTCGATCAAATAAACAGAGGAGAATATTGCACCAACTGCCCGACCGTGGCCCACCTAAATCTCCGCCAAAAAGCGCCGGTGCAGCAGTTTGCATTCAGTTACTCGTTACCTAGCGATGCGTAAACACGTATAGGTATGTATTCCGGGTGACAATACAATGTTTTAGTAGCAAAGTCGAACTGATTTGACGATGAAACCAGGAGGAGGGAAGTGACTTCAATGACTACTAGTACTAGTAAATCCCTCGAGTAAGGGTTCCTTTGGTTGGTATAGATGAGTCACTAAAGTTTAATTTTTATTTTTTGAAACTTTTATGTATATTAAATAGAATTAAATGAAATTAATTTATTGAGCATTTGGATTGTCTTTAGACCTTCAACGGTCTATGGGCAGTCTAACTGTATTTGTAGTGTTAGTTTTAGCTTGTATTTTGTTTAGTTATTAAAGGCACTTGCCCGAAAAAAAAAATATTGAAACAAAAACGATTTACCCAGTTACATTATCTTACATATTGTTATTATCAAAATTTAATATAAATCAATTCTATCTTATTACTTTATTTCATAGAACGAAATAACAAGGAAAAAATAATACTAAATGTCAAATAATTAATAAACAAAATATCAAACAGTTAATTTAAAAAATGTCATAAACTAATGTCAGAAATTGTCAAAACAATCACAAAATTATGTCGAGGTGACAGAATAATAGGCACACGTTACACAACATACCAAACTAAAAGACAAAGCGTTTTACAACAAAAGCCATGTAGCATGTTACATAGTCTATGGACTTTTATAAATTACGTTCTGACTCGAAGCGATGAAGGCACGGATTAAATAAACGAAGGTTTTTGATATTTTCGTCTCAAGTCTTTGTTATTATAATTCGGAGATCCGGCTATTCCCCGACACGTTTCTTAGAATGAATTGAACATTACTAGTCGAAGAGCTGATGGTACGTTACGTTTCTCTTTTTAACCCACACAAAAAAAGAAAAAGAAAAAAGGCAAAGTTCTTAGTAAAATTCTATTCGTACTTATTTACTAAATTATTTTTATGCAATATTGTATTGGCCGATTTTCTTGTTTCTTCTTTTATAATGTAGAAACAGCTTTTGAAATAGTCTCAACAAAAAAATACATAATTGGTCGGGTGCCAATTGATAAAATAAAAAAATAATTATATACTTTAATTTGAACTTTAAAAAGAATTTTCTTAACTACTAATAAGCCCTGCTCTATCTCCGAAATTGTTTTCGAACACAACACAAGACACAAGTCACTCAGGACATGTCATCTTTTATCCCGAAGTAATTGTTTTTGTTTACAATAATTTGACAAGACCTATACACAATTACACATGTATAAATAGGTCTGGTCAAATTATTGTGGACTGAGTTTTTATCTAGTATTTTTAATTCGTATTTATTAGTATATCGTTTTTAAATACATAATTCTGCCAACACTATTTATTGTACAAATGAAAGGACTTATTTTGATCTAGTAACTTCAGAAGATGAAAAGGCAAAACTCTTCATTAATTATGTTACAACGTACAAATACCTGTGTATTCATTTGTTATGATTACTTTTGATACATTTTGATGATATTTTCTAACATTTTTAGTAGTAAGCAAAATGACCTCCAGCTCTTTTACTACAACGTATCCGCATACCATTCCCAAGGTAGTCTAGAAGCTCTACGGCACGTAAGCAACATACCTAATTTATTTTCAGGACGTGCTAACTTTTCTAGAAATCTTGTTCTTTTCAGACTCTTCGTAGTAATAAAACGTACCAAACTATACCTATCATCAAATTTTAAAAAAAAACAGGACATTGAGTGCCCATGTATGTAACATTGCCCAGCAGTGCAGTACCGTTCTTTATCGATCGTCAAATTCGCTAAAATGCCATAGAATCGATCACAGCGAGTACTGAACAAATGGCATATTATCGAATTTGACAACCTCAAATTTGACATTTGATGATCGATAAAGAACGGTACTTGCACCGCAGATTTATTAAAGATGTTCCTGCAGCATAGTAAGATTGTATTAAATTTTTTGAATTGTCTGTAATAATGAATAAAATGTAATAAATAATAATAAAATGTATGTTATCGTGTGTATGAAATTTGTGGAAAATAAAGAGTTTATCTGTCATCTAAACTGTACGACCAGTTTTAGAATTGGCCATTCTATAACAGTCTATCTTAGAGTAACAATAAGTTGCTCTAAAACTATTATCATTCATTAAAATAAAAAACGATTGTATGGGGTGTTTTTTATAATCAATCTTTTTTTAAATCATTTTTTAATATTATTAGTAGTTTTGCGAGTTTTCTTTTAATTGCTACATAATGATATTATTTAATAATCCCAAAATTGTAAACTCCCTTCGAACTACAGGCAAGCCGCGGGCGTAACAAATCAGAACAACATCCCTAACACTGCCACTTATCCCTCCTTTTACGCCTTAACAAGCCTCCCCCATTTATAAATACTAGCACGGTACATGCACACAAAAAGCGCTCTTATTACACGTGACATGGGATCTGAACCAACCGTCTATCGTAGAACTTTCATCTCCTATATGTTTTACTAAGTGAAGGCTCAGTCGAGTTGGTCGGTATGGAATGAAGTTAGTTGACATGGGTTCCTCATTTCATTTGGGAACGTGACGTCTAGCTTGGTGCCTGCAGCGTACTTCGGTGAATTTTTAATAGGCAAATGTCCTTTGATTTTTCTTATAAAATTGTCTAAAAAGTTTTTTCGGGTACTTAGAAACGTTTCAACTATAGTGGTGTTAACTTGTTTGTACAGCGTAAACGAAATTGAACTTGAACGAAATTGATTTCCTTGATTACACCATTCTGGCGCAATCGATATTTTATCTGTCACTCTGTTACTCTCAGGCCCGTATTCTAAAACGACGCTCAGTCAAGATTCTCTACTTAAAACTAGTTTTAAGTAGAGATTTTATTCTAGAACTAAACTTGAGTCAAGATTTTACGATCGTAGTTCACCTGTATTCTAAAACGTCATTCAGTTGCCAATCTGTACTCAAGTTGACATATGATCTGCGATCACGCAAGTGACGTCTGTATCACGCTTGAGCAGAGATTTCTGTGTAGTGTACTTGGTTTGGTTGTTATTAAACTTGTTATTATTTACTTTGCACCATGGATATTTCTGAAGATATCGAATATTATGATCAAATTTTCCCAGTGAATAGACAGATCACTGTTAGCATTCCAATGCGACACTTGAGAGATGCTGAAGATCAATGGATGCAAATAATTTTAAAATGCGCTATCGCAGGAACATCTGATGGGTTTGCAGTTAGAGCTTCCATTATTAGCAGTTTTGATTGACTGAAGCATGGTCTCCTATACAACTTTAGCAAAATGGTTAAAAAAACTGTCTGTATTAATTAACTCATTTGTTAATCATATAGCTTTTAAATGAATATAAAAATTAAACAAAACTACTAAATAATAAGGTCAGTCTTTTATTTATAATCATTTTAATTACTAGGAATAGTAATATAATAATAATATAATAAGAGGCTCGATGGATAGATGGTCGATGGTCGTCGCTAGATGGTTGGGTCAAGGGTCAGATGCAGAAGGCGGTAATCCTAGACACGGCACGTATTGTCAGGAGGTTCCTCACTCTGCAGCCCTAACCACCGGTAGCTTGGGCCCTGCCCCGCTGCCGGCGGCACTCTAGGTTTAGGTTTTTTTATAATATTTTGTTTTTAGAGGAAATATTATAAAAAAACGTAAATTTAAGAAGGAAAATAAATATCTGAATATAATAATACCAATATTTTTTTAATAGAAATTTTTCTTTCCAAACTGAAGGGGAAATCCTAAAAATATCCAAATAAAGGCAGGATAAGATACTACTATTTCGTAGCACAGTTCTTTACTTCCTTGATTTACTTGAATTGAATTAAATTTCCAAAGAAAATCGCGAAAAAATAAACAAGACTAAAGTGACATTTCACAATTTGTTCACATTGTTGACGCTCCGTATTACATAATTTTTCTTGAAATTATTTGACGAAAAATGCTTTGAGTAGATTCTAGGGTTTTAAGCATAAAAATGTATAAAACCTTTATGATATAGTGTAGATCATTACCTAAATAGTTAAACACTTAATAATTTCAAACTACATTACTGTTTATTTAATTAATTAAATTATTGTAACATTTTTAATTATACGTTACGCGGAACGACATTGTTAAACTAAAATAAAAATGTAAACGAAAACAGACTGATTCATAGACAAAAAGAATATCCACTTGAAACTCTACTTAAATCTAGATTCAGCTGAGTTGAGTCTAAGGGCAGTTTTGGAATAAGAACAATACTTAAGCAACGATTCTAGGCTCAAGTAATAATCAGGTGAACTAAGATCAAACGATACTTGAGTCTTGTTTTAGAATACGGGCCTCAGTCTCACAAAATAAAAGAAACAGTGGCAGAGACAATCTAGAACGCGCCAGAATTATGCGCCCAGATATGGTGGAGGGCTACGCTAGGAAAACACCAATATTTCATGAACTTCATAATTTTTAACTGAAAATTAATTTTCCTACATGCCCATTAAGCGACACTGTGATTTTCATAATTGGATAATAATTTAGATACTTATAGTTTTATGAACTAAAAATACACGCTAAGCTATTGAAAAGTTCCACTATATCCACCTTCTGGCTCAATCATCAGATCAGTTCAATGGTACCAAATTATTATATTCTCATCTGAAGGAGTTTTGGCGCCAACGGGAAAAAACATGTCGCCTCATTTTACTATTTTCCTAAACTTGTGTTGTTTCCAGTATCAATGTCAATAAAGAAGGATTAGTGTTCTTCAATTATAATAAGGTGAAACATGTATTTTCGTGATGTTTCCAGAACTCCACAGAAGCAAGTCTCTACCACTTTACTAGATAGGGCATGACTAGTACTTGACCGTGTCTGACTTTGCTTGACTTTGACTGTGACTATGATTGGTTTGACATTATTTAATGCCTTGTAAACCTTACTAGATGCACAAAGTGACGTATTGAATGTGCCCTACAATGCAGGCAGAATCTGAATTACATATTTTACATGCAAATTTTAAAATTAATACGAAAATAAAATTAGAAGTACTTACTAGGTTAAACTCGAGTTAGCTGAGCGCGTTAAAAATCAGATCTTTAGTAAATATGGTTAACTTATTCAAATCCAAGATTCCCTAATCCTATGTATCTGAATTCGTTTCATAAAACCAATGCCAACAAACTTTCATTAAGTTCAAGCAATTCCAGTCTTTAATCCCATTACTTATCGCTGAAATTAATGAAGCATTAACTTTTCTGCGACACCCAAAAAAATCGGCAACTCATTTACGATTACTTCAAGCTATTTTGAACTTAAAATGTTCAGAATAAGGGTAAGGTTTCGTGATTTGTGTGCAACATATTTTTGCGTCAAATAAGCAAATAAAACCACCAAAGCTGGGCGGCAAACATGTTGATAATTTTAATCTACCCACCTTTACAAAAGGGTTGTTTGCTGAGAGGGCGCTAAAAGGGTTGCCAGGTTGAATTAAGGGCTCTTTTATTTTGGGCATTAGGCCCATTACAAGGTAAATAAAGGTAAGCGTCATGGGTACTGAAATTATTATGTTGGTATTGTAGCTGAGCTCTTAAGAAGAACAATCTTAAGATAGAACAAAACGCTTTAAATTGCTAAACGGGTGTACTCTTGTTTTTTTTTTTAGATTTTTTGTCTGTGGGTATTGTATAAGTAGATAAGTATAATTTTGGCACTGCGTTAATACGAAACCTTAGATATGATAATAATGGGATATGCGAATGGGATCTGTTATAATAATATCATTTAGTCATAATCATAATGAGCTCTGTAAAAAAAAATGACGAAAAAGAAACCAAGCTGGTGGATGTTGGCATACAACTAAAGTCGTTCAAGGACCTATGTAATTATAAAATAAAATTATATTGTCTATATGGTACTACTTTTCTAATTATTTATTTCGTAGATAGAAAATCTTTATTGTGCACACATAATATTGTGTACAACTTATCGATAAAACTATTACTACTAAAAATATAATATTCTAATAAATAAATAAAAAACACAACTAAAAACTACTTAAAAATACATACAAACTAGTACTAATTATTATTTTCAGATATCATCATCATCAGCCAGAAAACGTCCACTACTGAACATAGGCCTCCCCCTTTAACCTCCACACTGAACGACAGTCTGCCTTTTGCATCCACTGGATGCCAGCGCCTCTCACTATGTCATCGGTCAATCTAGTGGGAGGCGTACCTACGCTGCGTCTTCCGGTTCGCGTTTTGCCAGTGTCAGGATGTTCCAAAAAATATAAAATGGCGGGAATCAGATCATTATAGAGTTTTGCTTAAAATCGTACGACAGTTTTATGAAATAAAATTTACTCATCTTTTTTTTTTGTCAGTTCGTTTTTATTTTTAGTTTCCTTGTATTCGTAATGAAAAGCACAGTGTTTACCTCGGGGTTAAAGACTTATATAGTCCCTCGAACTATTAGCCAAACCCCGTCTCAGGGCTAAATAAGACACTTTCACCCCTGGGGTAACAATGTACTATTTTTTAAAGACTTTTTATAAAAGTGCTGATAATCTTCAAACGGCTAACTAGATTTTTTTTTTAAATCGTAGGTAACACTCTCGATCAACACAACTTTCAAACAAAAAAGAAATCAAAATTGGTACAGCCGTTCAGGAGCTACGATGCCACAAACACACAAATACACACGTTAAACTTAACACCCCTATTTTTGCGTCGGGAGTTAAAACGCCTTTTCCCACCGTATGCTCTCACCTGAAACGCATGATTTTGTTTCTCGCGCCGTTCGAGGCTCTACGTCAGCAATTATCATGATTAGTAGGCTAGTCCAATGCTAATAAAATATATCAACGGACGCGATTTAAGAGGTAATTAAACCGGAATTGTATTTAAACACGCTTAATTGGAGAGAGAGAGAGAGTGCTTATTTTTGTGGAAAAAGTCAGGATTTGGAAAAATACGGGTAAATAAATGTCACTGAATGACCGAACAATACGTATCGGTTTTTCTTTCAGAGTGAATTTAGAATTGTACTGTGTGCGAGCTCTATTTAGGTAACTGCGAAAAATTTTGCGATCTCAAACCGTATCTCGGCTTGTTAAGCCTCATGTTCACGTAATTTCTCGCAGCCACCTAAACCATGAACCTAGTATCTACTTAGTTTATGACCTAAACCGAATCGCGTTTAAGAGCTCACGGTACGGCCCCTGGATTTAGAACTAGCTCTAAACTAAGTCTGCCTGGATACAGAACATGCTTGTGGCGCTTGGCGACTCAAGGAGATCTAAAGGTATTTTAGGCATACCAGTAAACCAGGCAAGTAACTCGAGAGTTCATTTCTAAATTCGTTAGTAAAACAATGCTGTATTTAATATCGGTAATAAATTACAGTTTTCAGTAAGGGTCCGAACGCACTAGAGCGGGACACGTGACGTGTCGGGTGGTGGACGTCATGTCGCATCGTCGCCACGACGTAATTTGATTTGGCCAGCAGTAGGCTAGTTTACAATTATTCTTAGAACTCCACACTGAACGACAGCTTGCCTCGACTAGATGCCCACAACTCCCACGATGTCGTCGATCCATCTACTGGGAGGCCTACCTACGCTGCATCTTCCGGTTTGTGGTCTCCAGAAAGTGGGGAGAAGTTCTTCCGCATCGGTTGTCGGTAATTCGATCGATGTGGTCAGCCCATTGCAACTTGCAAATCTGAGCAGTTATTATGTCGGTGACTGTGGTTCTTTGGCGAATATTCCCTTTCCTAATTTTATGGCGCAAAGAAACTCCAAACTAAGCTCTCTCCATTACCTGCTGTGCAACTCTGAGTTTTTGCCCTCAAGGCCAGTCTCGGTACTAGATGTCAATCATATTAGTATGTTGCATAATATTTGACGCAACGCATAATGCAGTCTTACCCTACATAGCCCGCCAGTTTCACGTCAAGGCTGGGGGGAGGGAAGGGGGCGTAATAATGACGTCAGCCAAAAAGTAATTTTCGCAGTGACTTGCTCGGCCGTTTCGTACAGTCACTGAGTTGACACGGATCTGATAATTAACTATTTTGCTCGAGTTCTGACCTTTGATAAGCGGATAAAACAAGGGTGGGGTGGGGGGGGGGGGGGGGTATTTTGTACTGGACTGGAGTTTCTGACACAGATTTTTGATATTAAGGTTGTAGCCAAGGATCAACGCCAATTTTCAAACAACTTTGGAGTAACAAAACTTGAAAATTTATGGAAACTGACTTGGTTTCACACATTTTGTTTATACAGGGCTACGCATATAGAAGTACTAAGCCGCAATGAGGTCATTATAAACATATTGACCTCCTTTCGGTTTCAAAAAACAACTAAGCACAACTTAACAACCACAGGGCCGACCCTAAACTCGTGAAACAGAAATCAACTGTTACATAGAAAAATGACAGTCACGCAAGTCTGACCTCACATGGAATATTGCTTCCATCTTGGAAACGCAGCACCCAAATATCAGCTTGAGCCACTTGTGCATTACAGAGTAGAGTTGTCAGAATTGTCAATGATCCCATGCTCACCGAACACCTAGAGCCGCAGCTCAGCATGCGCAGAGATGTTGGGTCTCTTTGTATCTTTTATTGCATTTACAACGGGGAGTGTTCTGAAACACTGTTCGATATGATGCAGCGTCACGGTTCTATCATCGCACTAGCCACAACCTCCTGAAAGTTCATCCACATATCTTAGATCTGTGGAAATCGCACACTGTGCGTTTTACACTTTACAACCTTAGGTACCTATCTTGAAATACATGCTGCAGTGATAAAATATTTCAAAAAAAAATGCTTTGGCCGTATTTAGGGTAGACTTGAAATTCTGGAGTTTAGTGGAATCATAATAATGAGAGTCGAGTTTTCCAGTGTTAAGTATTATAATAGTGACAGCAAGTCTGGCGCACTCCGCACTTTAGGTACCTACTACCTATGAAGCTACAAGTAACCGACTTGCCGTGCGATAGACAGAGATAACGCGACAAGAGTTACGTGATAGACAGAGAGGCAACTTCTAGGTTAATATAACTGTAGGTAGTTAGCAGTCACACGTCCTGAATTGCACTTTATTGTGTAGTAGCAAGAGTCGCTACTTATTTAAATGATTTTGCGGAGTGAATCTTCTGTACTTATACCTTAGAATAACCAAGTATTTAAGCCATTCAAATGGTGTCACATATGGATCCAAAAAAAATATAAAAATTTTACTATGACAAATTGCGCGGTGAAATAGTACCACAACAAATCAGAAAAGCAGCATAAGAGTTATGGTGTGACATTCCACAGGTAATCCATTAATTTTCTTGCTTAAATCGTTTAAAATACCAATCGAAACGTAAGCTACAACGCGAATTTGCTTACGTTTTGAGAAGGCGTTGTTTGGAAACCTACCTTCTCTGAGTAGTTATTCTAAGACGTACACTTATAAATATGTATTCTGTGGTGACAGACCTAGTAATTCACGGTCAAGTCCAAGACATGCCCTAAATTTAGAAACAACAAGCAAATACACGATTTTTGTGTCTTTTTTGAAAAAAAGTGTCAGCTTTCCTCCAGCTCCCAGCCAGTACCAGCTTTTCAATGGGGAGCTTTCCCCAGCAGAAATTGATTGTTTGTTTGTTGATTGTTTTTCGCAAATATCTCAAAAATGGCTGGACACAAATTAAATATTATCACATACGTCATGCACTAAAATACACCCACTAGAATTCACTAGATAGACCGACGACATTGTGAGAGTCGCAGGCACCCAGTGAATGCAGAAGGCAGGCTTTCGTTCAGTGTGCAGATTAAAGGGGGAGGCCTATGTTCAGCAATGGACGTCTTCTGGCTGATGATGATGATGCACTAAAAATCTACTAGACTCAAATTACGAAATTCGGTACTTTTCCACTGTGAGTACGCACAAATAAGTATTATTGGTGATGTGATGATAAATATTTCCCAAATTTTCCTTTCAGCCGTAGTTGGTTGAAGGCTGCTAATCCCCAAGAACAGCGCATAAAGAATTCAACAAGTAATAAGCATTGGAAAGAGAGTGCATTATTAAACACCACTTGACCTGTTTCCTTGCGTTTCTGGTGCTCTACTGTTTATTGGATCTAGCGGCGCCCCGTGACTTCACCCGCTATCCCAGGTAAACTGTATATTTCCGGGTAAAAAATTATGTCATTACCAAGCTTAGTGTTGATCCAGGGCATAAAGTACCCTCATCACAGGTCATAGCTATCTCTTTCGCACGTTTCCACAATTTTTGTTTTCACAGTTTTCACTTACCTATTTATGCACAGGCTCGAGGTAAAGTGTGGTGACTCCCGCTCCGGCTCGTTCCTGGTGCAAAGGTTGGCCATTGCCATCCAACGCGGTAACGCAGCGAGCGTTTTGGGTACCTTTGCGCCGGGAACGGTTAGGGGTGGGTTATTTGAATAGTTATTAGTTTAGTTATTAGTGAATTCCAAATATATTGGATTTATTTGTGTTGACGCTTTAATTTGATTTTAATTTATATCCTTAAATTCGGTTATAATAAGATTTTGGTACTGTTTGCCATAACCGAGAATATTGATGCAACGCAACCCAAGTTGACGACATTTCAACTCATAACGGCATGTACTTCATCATCGTCATCATCATCAGCCAGAAAACGTCCACTGCTGAACCTCTTCCTTAGACCTCAACACTGAACGACAATCCATCTGCATCCACTGGATGCCCGCGACTCTCACGATGTCGTCGGTCCATCTAGATGGTTTATCTATGCTGCGTCTTCCGGTTCGTGGTCTCCACTCAAGAACCTTTCTTCCCCATCGGTTGACGGTTTTTCGAGCGATGTGGCCTGCCCACTGCTAATTGCCACTTTAAATTGAAAATTTTAAAAGGTTCTGGAGTGGAGACTACAAACCGGACGACGCAGCATAAGTAGGCCTCCCACTAGGTGGACCGACGATATTGTGAGAATCAAAGGCATCCAGTGCAAAAAGCAGGCTGTCGTTCAGTGTGGAGGTTAATAGGGGAAGACTATGTTCAGCACTGGACGTCTTCTAGCTGCTGATGATGACTTTTCAAATTTTAGCGAATCAATGTGTGTGAATAATAAGGCTTTATTAATTACCCCGTGTTGTAATATTTCTTGGTGGTACCTACACATGGTTTACTGCATGCGACATACCTTGATCCACGGCGAGTAAACAACAGTCATTTCAACTCCCTTCAAGTACAGAAGCAACTTCTAAACAGAAAAGTTGGCGTTAATTCGTCAAACGCCATGTGTTCCCAAACTTTGTTCGCGACGATTCTGCTTACGATACAAGAAAGTTCCGCTACCGAACCGTGTTTATAAAATACGCCAAAGATGGCACGAAAGCGGAGATGTGAAATTAGAACAGGGGGCCTACCATAAGGTGTATAAGTAATGTTATATTGATATTACTTTCTAATTTCGTACCATAGACTTTAAAATACATTATCATTATGTTATTACAACGGCTAGGAAGTTTTTATGACGTCATTCTATTTCGTTCACTCATATTTATGTCTTTTAAGGATCTGTGGTCATTGCTTGGTTTTTTTTTGTTTTTTTTTGGGTTTTGGTCTGGCTACAGAGGCCTTTGGACCATGTCTTTATTTTGAATCACTGCACTTTATATCATTGCTTGGTTCATTGCCGCAGTGATGCCAATTTAGGGTATTTTACCCTAGATTTAGAGTAAACATTATGTCGCAGAGTAATTTTTAGGGTCTAGAATTGTTTAGGGACTTTATAATCTTGATGGTATTTTTTTTTTGTTACAAACAACAATTCTTGTAACGTTGAAAACTGATTAATTATGGCTACAGATATATTAGTAGTATTGTATTGGGGTATTGTACTAGTATTGTACATATATAATATATTAGTATTGTACCATAATGGCGTGTGTAAATCAGAACGCACGTTCGATAAAAATTTAACCATTAAATATAAAAGAACTTGTTGTATTAATTATCTAAAACTAAAACTTTAGCCTTAGGGTATTTTTATATAAATAGTAATGATTTTACTATCTTATCTACTACATATTCTAGCGATATAACTACATATTCGTCGGAGGCCTTCGAGTGGCCTAAAGTCCTAACACTAAGGTTACCAATACAGCCAGTTGTTTAATGCTCCTACATATTTTGGTGACTAAAACAGATTTTTGGCGGAGGCCTTCGGGAAGCCTAATGATTCTGACGCTAGGGTTGCCAAATCAGCCTGTATTATCTTGCTTACTACATATATTTTAGTGAATGACACGTATTTGTCGGAGGCCTCCCAGCAGCCTAAAACTGACATTTGGATCGACCGCTTAGTCTTTATAAACTTGGTTTATGATTTAAGTATTTGTCAGAGGCCTTCGGGAGGCATGAAGCAGTTTTAATTTCAATGCGATAGTAAAAAAGTTGGTCCTGACTAACTTTTTTATTATCTTTTTTTTTAAAACAGTGTTTTTTTATTATCGCTAGAATGGAGCCTCATAGACGCAAAAATAATGTTATTTGCGTTGTTAAAACCAACTATGGTACGGGTTTAATTTAAAACTTTTGTATTACGGAATAATGAACGGAATCTAACGAACTATGATCGGGTGTGTGAGTGAGAACTCTGTATTAACGTAGAGCGTCGTCTCGTGCTTTCATAATAAAGCGGAAACGTTTTGACGGCTATGGTACGGTCAAAAGTAAAAATGTTTTGCGCTCGCAACGCTATGTTCACGCAGCATTATTATTTTGTGTAACGCTTATGGTAAGGCCCCTGGTCGATCTATATGTACTACGTACGCTGACCATGACAGTGTTAGCAAAAACGATATGGCCTTGACTTTTTATTTTAGACATCATCAGATTGTACATGTACGGAGATGATTACAATCATAATATATCATTACTACTTACCTGCTCAAAACTACCAAATAATAAGATAATTTAGGATTTTTATGAGCAACAAATATGTTAATTTTTTACTGGGCAAGTGCCTTTAATAACTAAACAAAATACAAGCTAAAACTAACACTACAAATACAGTTAGACTGCCCATAGACCGTTGAAGGTCTAAAGACAATCCAAATGCTCAAGCCCACTACCAGTTGGCAGCGTACCCAACATGTTAATTAAAGTGCAACTATAGAGATAGTTGATAGAACGCGTCTGATATTTGCCATAACATTGTAAAAAGCTGAACGAAAACAGTAAATATTGATCAGTTTATCTAGATTTTGAATATGCCGACTAAAACGCCCTTGTTTGTCTGTTCTGACTTCTGAGGTATAACCCCTAACTGACTTTCCCTCATAATAGGGTGGGTATTTGACTGATTTTATAAAATCATCTCAAATTGTTTATATATTGTTTATTTTTTTTATTGTGTTTTGTTGTTTTCATTCATTCATTCATTCATTTTCGAGATTTATGTCACGAATCAAATGTAGGGCTGCGGGACAAACTGGGACACGTAATAATGCATCACACGTCTTGAAAAAGCGCTTCGGTGCTTCAGGAGATACGATTTTTTTTTCAACAGTGCAAATACCGGTCTTTATCGATCGACATAAATGGAAATTAAAAGTGGTAAGGAAGGAAGTTATTCCATCTCTCAATAATAATATAATAATAAAAAATCTATACTAATAATATAAAGAGGAAAGATTTGATTGTTTGTTTGTTTGTTTTCTATACTAATAATATAAAGAGGAAAGATTTGAATGTTTGTTTGTTTGTTTTTTTGCATTGAATAGGCTCCGAAACTACTAAACCGAATTGAAAATTTTTTTCACTGTTGGGAAGCTACACTATCTCCGGGTGACATAGGCTATAATTTTTATTTTTTTTAAATAGGTATCCTTACTAAAACTCCAATAATGTAACCCAAGGTGTAAAAAAATAAGATTTACACCCGTGCGAAGCCGGGGTGCGTTGCTAGTATTAGAATAACGCAATCTTGTGATTTAATTCTCATAATGTTCAGTAATTGAGTTTTAAATGCCAGATTAAAATTAAAATTATTAAACTCCCGCGTAAACGCTCCGTTTGGCAGTTATGGGGCCACGTGACATTAGTGACGTCACAAATAAGCAAACGAGTTCTTCTTTGTGTGACGTCATAAGGACATTCGACCTACATGGTGTTTGCAGTCGAGATAAAAGAAAATCATATTTTTACACAGCATTTTTTTCTGAAAATCTGTACTTAATTTTTTAGTAAATATTTAGTAGTGGTAGTTTTTAGTAGTATTTTTTAGTTTGTTTAGTGTTTAGTAGTTATAAATAATATTCTTCTAGGCTTACACCAGTAGACTTAGTCCCAGATTTGATAGTTTTCGAAAACGTATTGTTCCATACATTTTAGTAAAGCGCCTCCAGCGGAAACGCGGAGGAACTAAAATCGGTAGTAATCGGCGGTATAGATTGCTTCACTCTAATACGAAAAAAGTTTTCGAATACCTTTCAGCCAGCAATGTATGGAACAATACGTAAACGAAAACATGCCAATGAAGCTTATTCTATAGCGGACGTTGATTTTTGCTAAAATTAGGACAATCGGGGACTTTTTATATTCTGAGTAAAATAACTCTAGCAGTTATGTTCGGAAAAACTTTTAGTGATTTTTGCTAATTCTTTTGATGCCAATGAAGCTTATTCTATAGCGGACGTTGATTTTTGCTAAAATTAGGACAATCGGGGACTTTTTATATGCTGAGTAAAATAACTCTGGCAGTTATGTTCGGAAAAACTTTTAGTGATTTTTGCTTATTCTTTTGATGCCAATGAAGCTTATTCTATAGCGGACGTTAATATTTGCTAAAATTAGGACAATCGGGGACTTTTTATATTCTGAGTAAAATAACTCTAGCAGTTTTGTTCGGAAAAACTTTTAGTGATTTTTGCTAATTCTTTTGATGCCAATGAAGTTTATTCTATAGCGGACGTTAATATTTGCTAAAATTAGGACAATCGGAGACTTTTTATATTCTGAGTAAATTAACTCTAGCAGTTTTGTTCGGAAAAACTTTTAGTGATTTTTGCTAATTCTTTTGATGCCAATACAGCTTATTCTATAGCGGACGTTGATTTTTGCTAAAATTAGGACAGTCGGGGACTTTTTATATTCTGAGTAAAATAACTCTAGCAGTTAAGTTCGGAAACACTTTTAGTGATTTTTGCTAATTCTTTTGATGCCAATGAAGCTTATTCTATAGGAGACGTTGATTTTTGCTAAAATTAGGACAATCGGGGACTTTTTATATTCTGAGTAATATAACTCTAGCAGTTTTGTTCGGAAAAACTTTAAGTGATTTTTGCTGATTCTTTTGATGCCAATGAAGTTTATTCTATAGCGGACGTTAATATTTGCTAAAATTAGGACAATCGGGGACTTTTTATATTCTGAGTAAATTAACTCTAGCAGTTTTGTTCGGAAAAACTTTTAGTGATTTTTGGTAATTCTTTTGATGCCAATGAAGTTTATTCTATAGCGAACGTTAATATTTGCTAAAATTAGGACAATCGGAGACTTTTTATATTCTGAGTAATATAACTCTAGCAGTTATGTTCTGAAAAACTTTTAGTGATTTTTGCTAATTCTTTTGATGCCAATGAAGTTTATTCTATAGCGGACGTTAATATTTGCTAAAATTAGGACAATCGTAGACTTTTTATATTCTGAGTAAAATAACATCTAGCAGTTATGTTCTGGAAAACTTTTAGTGATTTTTGCTAATTCTTTTGATGCCAATGAAGTTTATTCTATAGCGGACGTTAATATTTGCTAAAATTAGGACAATCGGGGACTTTTTATATTCTGAGTAAATTAACTCTAGCAGTTTTGTTCGGAAAAACTTTTAGTGATTTTTGCAAATTTTTTTGATGCCAATGAAGCTTATTCTATAGGAGACGTTGAATTTTGCTAAAATTAGGACAATCGGGGACTTTTTATATTCTGAGTAAAATAACTCTAGCAGTTTTGTTCGGAAAAACTTTTAGTGATTTTTGCTAATTTTTTTGATGCCAATGAAGCTTATTCTATAGGAGACGTTGATTTTTGCTAAAATTAGGACAATCGGGGACTTTTTATATTCTGAGTAAATTAACTCTAGCAGTTTTGTTCGGAAAAACTTTTAGTGATTTTTGCTAATTCTTTTGATGCCAATACAGCTTATTCTATAGCGGACGTTGATTTTTGCTAAAATTAGGACAATCGGGGACTTTTTATATTCTGAGTAAATTAACTCTAGCAGTTTTGTTCGGAAAAACTTTTAGTGATTTTTGCTAATTCTTTTGATGCCAATGAAGCTTATTCTATAGGAGACGTTGATTTTTGCTCAAATTAGGACAATCGGGGACTTTTTATATTCTGAGTAATATAACTCTAGCAGTTTTGTTCGAAAAAACTTTTAGTGATTTTTGCTAATTCTTTTGATGCCAATGAAGCTTATTCTATAGGAGACGTTGATTTTTGCTAAAATTAGGACAATCGGGGACTTTTTATATTCTGAGTAAAATAACTCTAGCAGTTTTGTTCGGAAAAACTTTTAGTGATTTTTGCTAATTTTTTTGATGCCAATGAAGCTTATTCTATAGGAGACGTTGATTTTTGCTAAAATTAGGACAATCGGGGACTTTTTATATTCTGAGTAAAATAACTCTAGCAGTTATGTTCTGAAAAACTTTTAGTGATTTTTGCTAATTCTTTTGATGCCAATGAAGTTTATTCTATAGCGAACGTTAATATTTGCTAAAATTAGGACAATCGGGGACTTTTTATATTCTGAGTAATATAACTCTAGCAGTTTTGTTCGGAAAAACTTTTAGTGATTTTTGCTAATTCTTTTGATGCCAATGAAGCTTATTCTATAGGAGACGTTGATTTTTGCTAAAATTAGGACAATCGGGGACTTTTTATATTTTGAGTAAAATAACTCTTGCAGTTTTGTTCGGAAAAACTTTTAGTGATTTTTGCTGATTCTTTTGATGCCAATGAAGTTTATTCTATAGCGGACGTTAATATTTGCTAAAATTAGGACAATCGGAGACTTTTTATATTCTGAGTAAATTAACTCTAGCAGTTTTGTTCGGAAAAACTTTTAGTGATTTTTGCTAATTCTTTTGATGCCAATAAAGCTTATTCTATAGCGGACGTTGATTTTTGCTAAAATTAGGACAGTCGGGGACTTTTTATATTCTGAGTAAAATAACTCTAGCAGTTTTGTTCGGAAAAACTTTTAGTGATTTTTGCTAATTCTTTTGATGCCAATGAAGCTTATTCTATAGGAGACGTTGATTTTTGCTAAAATTAGGACAATCGGGGACTTTTTATATTCTGAGTAAAATAACTCTAGCAGTTTTGTTCGGAAAAACTTTTAGTGATTTTTGCTAATTCTTTTGATGCCAATGAAGTTTATTCTATAGCGGACGTTAATATTTGCTAAAATTAGGACAATCGGAGAGTTTTTATATTCTGAGTAAAATAACTCTAGCAGTTATGTTCTGGAAAACTTTTAGTGATTTTTGGTAATTCTTTTGATGCCAATGAAGTTTATTCTATAGCGGACGTTAATATTTGCTAAAATTAGGACAATCGGGGACTTTTTATATTCTGAGTAAATTAACTCTAGCAGTTTTGTTCGGAAAAACTTTTAGTGATTTTTGGTAATTCTTTTGATGCCAATGAAGTTTATTCTATAGCGGACGTTAATATTTGCTAAAATTAGGACAATCGGGGACTTTTTATATTCTGAGTAAAATAACTCTAGCAGTTATGTTCTGAAAAACTTTTAGTGATTTTTGCCAATTCTTTTGATGCCAATGAAGTTTATTCTATAGCGGACGTTAATATTTGCTAAAATTAGGACAATCGAGGACTTTTTATATTCTGAGTAAAATAACTCTAGCAGTTATGTTCTGGAAAACTTTTAGTGATTTTTGGTAATTCTTTTGATGCCAATGAAGTTTATTCTATAGCGGACGTTAATATTTGCTAAAATTAGGACAATCGGGGACTTTTTATATTCTGAGTAAATTAACTCTAGCAGTTTTGTTCGGAAAAACTTTTAGTGATTTTTGGTAATTCTTTTGATGCCAATGAAGTTTATTCTATAGCGGACGTTAATATTTGCTAAAATTAGGACAATCGGGGACTTTTTATATTCTGAGTAAAATAACTCTAGCAGTTATGTTCTGAAAAACTTTTAGTGATTTTTGCCAATTCTTTTGATGCCAATGAAGTTTATTCTATAGCGGACGTTAATATTTGCTAAAATTAGGACAATCGAGGACTTTTTATATTCTGAGTAATATAACTCTAGCAGTTTTGTTCGGAAAAACTTTTAGTTATTTTTGCTAATTCTTTTGATGCCAATGAAGCTTATTCTATAGGAGACGTTGATTTTTGCTAAAATTAGGACAATCGGGGACTTTTTATATTCTGAGTAAATTAACTCTAGCAGTTTTGTTCGGAAAAACTTTTAGTGATTTTTGGTAATTCTTTTGATGCCAATGAAGTTTATTCTATAGCGGACGTTAATATTTGCTAAAATTAGGACAATCGGAGAGTTTTTATATTCTGAGTAAAATAACTCTAGCAGTTATGTTCTGGAAAACTTTTAGTGATTTTTGGTAATTCTTTTGATGCCAATGAAGTTTATTCTATAGCGGACGTTAATATTTGCTAAAATTAGGACAATCGGGGACTTTTTATATTCTGAGTAAATTAACTCTAGCAGTTTTGTTCGGAAAAACTTTTAGTGATTTTTGGTAATTCTTTTGATGCCAATGAAGTTTATTCTATAGCGGACGTTAATATTTGCTAAAATTAGGACAATCGGGGACTTTTTATATTCTGAGTAAAATAACTCTAGCAGTTATGTTCTGAAAAACTTTTAGTGATTTTTGCCAATTCTTTTGATGCCAATGAAGTTTATTCTATAGCGGACGTTAATATTTGCTAAAATTAGGACAATCGAGGACTTTTTATATTCTGAGTAATATAACTCTAGCAGTTTTGTTCGGAAAAACTTTTAGTGATTTTTGCTAATTCTTTTGATGCCAATGAAGCTTATTCTATAGGAGACGTTGATTTTTGCTAAAATTAGGATAATCGGGGACTTTTTATATTCTGAGTAAATTAACTCTAGCAGTTTTGTTCGGAAAAACTTTTAGTGATTTTTGGTAATTCTTTTGATGCCAATGAAGTTTATTCTATAGCGGACGTTAATATTTGCTAAAATTAGGACAATCGGGGACTTTTTATATTCTGAGTAAAATAACTCTAGCAGTTATGTTCTGAAAAACTTTTAGTGATTTTTGCCAATTCTTTTGATGCCAATGAAGTTTATTCTATAGCGGACGTTAATATTTGCTAAAATTAGGACAATCGAGGACTTTTTATATTCTGAGTAATATAACTCTAGCAGTTTTGTTCGGAAAAACTTTTAGTGATTTTTGCTAATTCTTTTGATGCCAATGAAGCTTATTCTATAGGAGACGTTGATTTTTGCTAAAATTAGGACAATCGGGGACTTTTTATATTCTGAGTAAATTAACTCTAGCAGTTTTGTTCGGAAAAACTTTTAGTGATTTTTGGTAATTCTTTTGATGCCAATGAAGTTTATTCTAGAGCGGACGTTAATATTTGCTAAAATTAGGACAATCGGGGACTTTTTATATTCTGAGTAAATTAACTCTAGCAGTTTTGTTCGGAAAAACTTTTAGTGATTTTTGGTAATTCTTTTGATGCCAATGAAGTTTATTCTATAGCGGACGTTAATATTTGCTAAAATTAGGACAATCGGAGACTTTTTATATTCTGAGTAAAATAACTCTAGCAGTTATGTTCTGGAAAACTTTTAGTGATTTTTGCTAATTCTTTTGATGCCAATGAAGTTTATTCTATAGCGGACGTTAATATTTGCTAAAATTAGGACAATCGGGGACTTTTTATATTCTGAGTAAATTAACTCTAGCAGTTTTGTTCGGAAAAACTTTTAGTGATTTTTGGTAATTCTTTTGATGCCAATGAAGTTTATTCTATAGCGGACGTTAATATTTGCCAAAATTAGGACAATCGGGGACTTTTTATATTCTGAGTAAAATAACTAGCAGTTTTGTTCGGAAAAACTTTTAGTGATTTTTGCTAATTCTTTTGATGCCAATGAAGTTTATTCTATAGCGGACGTTAATATTTGCTAAAATTAGGACAATCGGAGACTTTTTATATTCTGAGTAAAATAACTCTAGCAGTTATGTTCTGAAAAACTTTTAGTGATTTTTGCTAATTCTTTTGATGCCAATGAAGTTTATTCTATAGCGGACGTTAATATTTGCTAAAATTAGGACAATCGGGGACTTTTTATATTCTGAGTAAATTAACTCTAGCAGTTTTGTTCGGAAAAACTTTTAGTGATTTTTGCTAATTCTTTTGATGCCAATAAAGCTTATTCTATAGCGGACGTTGATTTTTGCTAAAATTAGGACAGTCGGGGACTTTTTATATTCTGAGTAAAATAACTCTAGCAGTTAAGTTCGGAAACACTTTTAGTGATTTTTGCTAATTCTTTTGATGCCAATGAAGCTTATTCTATAGGAGACGTTGATTTTTGCTAAAATTAGGACAATCGGAGACTTTTTATATTCTGAGTAAAATAACTCTAGCAGTTATGTTCTGGAAAACTTTTAGTGATTTTTGCTAATTCTTTTGATGCCAATGAAGTTTATTCTATAGCGGACGTTAATATTTGCTAAAATTAGGACAATCGGGGACTTTTTATATTCTGAGTAAATTAACTCTAGCAGTTTTGTTCGGAAAAACTTTTAGTGATTTTTGGTAATTCTTTTGATGCCAATGAAGTTTATTCTATAGCGGACGTTAATATTTGCTAAAATTAGGACAATCGGGGACTTTTTATATTCTGAGTAATATAACTCTAGCAGTTTTGTTCGGAAAAACTTTTAGTGATTTTTGCTAATTCTTTTGATGCCAATGAAGCTTATTCTATAGGAGACGTTGATTTTTGCTAAAATTAGGACAATCGGGGACTTTTTATATTCTGAGTAAATTAACTCTAGCAGTTTTGTTCGGAAAAACTTTTAGTGATTTTTGGTAATTCTTTTGATGCCAATGAAGTTTATTCTATAGCGGACGTTAATATTTGCCAAAATTAGGACAATCGGGGACTTTTTATATTCTGAGTAAAATAACTAGTAGTTTTGTTCGGAAAAACTTTTAGTGATTTTTGCTAATTCTTTTGATGCCAATGAAGTTTATTCTATAGCGGACGTTAATATTTGCTAAAATTAGGACAATCGGAGACTTTTTATATTCTGAGTAAAATAACTCTAGCAGTTATGTTCTGAAAAACTTTTAGTGATTTTTGCTAATTCTTTTGATGCCAATGAAGTTTATTCTATAGCGGACGTTAATATTTGCTAAAATTAGGACAATCGGGGACTTTTTATATTCTGAGTAAATTAACTCTAGTAGTTTTGTTCGGAAAAACTTTTAGTGATTTTTGCTAATTTTTTTGATGCCAATAAAGCTTATTCTATAGCGGACGTTGATTTTTGCTAAAATTAGGACAGTCGGGGACTTTTTATATTCTGAGTAAAATAACTCTAGCAGTTAAGTTCGGAAACACTTTTAGTGATTTTTGCTAATTCTTTTGATGCCAATGAAGCTTATTCTATAGGAGACGTTGATTTTTGCTAAAATTAGGACAATCGGAGACTTTTTATATTCTGAGTAAAATAACTCTAGCAGTTATGTTCTGGAAAACTTTTAGTGATTTTTGCTAATTCTTTTGATGCCAATGAAGTTTATTCTATAGCGGACGTTAATATTTGCTAAAATTAGGACAATCGGGGACTTTATATATTCTGAGTAAATTAACTCTAGCAGTTTTGTTCGGAAAAACTTTTAGTGATTTTTGGTAATTCTTTTGATGCCAATGAAGTTTATTCTATAGCGGACGTTAATATTTGCTAAAATTAGGACAATCGGGGACTTTTTATATTCTGAGTAAAATAACTCTAGCAGTTATGTTCTGAAAAACTTTTAGTGATTTTTGCTAATTCTTTTGATGCCAATGAAGCTTATTCTATAGGAGACGTTGATTTTTGCTAAAATTAGGACAATCGGGGACTTTTTATATTCTGAGTAATATAACTCTAGCAGTTATGTTCTGAAAAACTTTTAGTGATTTTTGCTGATTCTTTTGATGCCAATGAAGTTTATTCTATAGCGGACGTTAATATTTGCTAAAATTGGGACAATCGGGGACTTTTTATATTCTGAGTAAATTAACTCTAGCAGTTTTGTTCGGAAAAACTTTTAGTGATTTTTGCTAATTCTTTTGATGCCAATAAAGCTTATTCTATAGCGGACGTTGATTTTTGCTAAAATTAGGACAGTCGGGGACTTTTTATATTCTGAGTAAAATAACTCTAGCAGTTATGTTCTGAAAAACTTTTAGTGATTTTTGCCAATTCTTTTGATGCCAATGAAGTTTATTCTATAGCGGACGTTAATATTTGCTAAAATTAGGACAATCGAGGACTTTTTATATTCTGAGTAATATAACTCTAGCAGTTTTGTTCGGAAAAACTTTTAGTGATTTTTGCTAATTCTTTTGATGCCAATGAAGCTTATTCTATAGGAGACGTTGATTTTTGCTAAAATTAGGACAATCGGGGACTTTTTATATTCTGAGTAAATTAACTCTAGCAGTTTTGTTCGGAAAAACTTTTAGTGATTTTTGGTAATTCTTTTGATGCCAATGAAGTTTATTCTATAGCGGACGTTAATATTTGCTAAAATTAGGACAATCGGAGAGTTTTTATATTCTGAGTAAAATAACTCTAGCAGTTATGTTCTGGAAAACTTTTAGTGATTTTTGGTAATTCTTTTGATGCCAATGAAGTTTATTCTATAGCGGACGTTAATATTTGCTAAAATTAGTACAATCGGGGACTTTTTATATTCTGAGTAAATTAACTCTAGCAGTTTTGTTCGGAAAAACTTTTAGTGATTTTTGGTAATTCTTTTGATGCCAATGAAGTTTATTCTATAGCGGACGTTAATATTTGCTAAAATTAGGACAATCGGGGACTTTTTATATTCTGAGTAAAATAACTCTAGCAGTTATGTTCTGAAAAACTTTTAGTGATTTTTGCCAATTCTTTTGATGCCAATGAAGTTTATTCTATAGCGGACGTTAATATTTGCTAAAATTAGGACAATCGAGGACTTTTTATATTCTGAGTAATATAACTCTAGCAGTTTTGTTCGGAAAAACTTTTAGTGATTTTTGCTAATTCTTTTGATGCCAATGAAGCTTATTCTATAGGAGACGTTGATTTTTGCTAAAATTAGGACAATCGGGGACTTTTTATATTCTGAGTAAATTAACTCTAGCAGTTTTGTTCGGAAAAACTTTTAGTGATTTTTGGTAATTCTTTTGATGCCAATGAAGTTTATTCTATAGCGGACGTTAATATTTGCTAAAATTAGGACAATCGGAGACTTTTTATATTCTGAGTAATATAACTCTAGCAGTTTTGTTCGGAAAAACTTTTAGTGATTTTTGCTGATTCTTTTGATGCCAATGAAGTTTATTCTATAGCGGACGTTAATATTTGCTAAAATTAGGACAATCGGGGACTTTTTATATTCTGAGTAAATTAACTCTAGCAGTTTTGTTCGGAAAAACTTTTAGTGATTTTTGGTAATTCTTTTGATGCCAATGAAGTTTATTCTATAGCGGACGTTAATATTTGCTAAAATTAGGACAATCGGAGACTTTTTATATTCTGAGTAAAATAACTCTAGCAGTTATGTTCTGAAAAACTTTTAGTGATTTTTGCTAATTCTTTTGATGCCAATGAAGCTTATTCTATAGAAGACGTTGATTTTTGCTAAAATTAGGACAATCGGGGACTTTTTATATTCTGAGTAAATTAACTCTAGCAGTTTTGTTCGGAAAAACTTTTAGTGATTTTTGCTAATTCTTTTGATGCCAATGAAGCTTATTCTATAGGAGACGTTGATTTTTGCTAAAATTAGGACAATCGGGGACTTTTTATATTCTGAGTAAATTAACTCTAGCAGTTTTGTTCGGAAAAACTTTTAGTGATTTTTGGTAATTCTTTTGATGCCAATGAAGTTTATTCTATAGCGGACGTTAATATTTGCTAAAATTAGGACAATCGGAGACTTTTTATATTCTGAGTAATATAACTCTAGCAGTTTTGTTCGGAAAAACTTTTAGTGATTTTTGCTGATTCTTTTGATGCCAATGAAGTTTATTCTATAGCGGACGTTAATATTTGCTAAAATTAGGACAATCGGGGACTTTTTATATTCTGAGTAAATTAACTCTAGCAGTTTTGTTCGGAAAAACTTTTAGTGATTTTTGGTAATTCTTTTGATGCCAATGAAGTTTATTCTATAGCGGACGTTAATATTTGCTAAAATTAGGACAATCGGGGACTTTTTATATTCTGAGTAAATTAACTCTAGCAGTTTTGTTCGGAAAAACTTTTAGTGATTTTTGGTAATTCTTTTGATGCCAATGAAGTTTATTCTATAGCGGACGTTAATATTTGCTAAAATTAGGACAATCGGGGACTTTTTATATTCTGAGTAAATTAACTCTAGTAGTTTTGTTCGGAAAAACTTTAAGTGATTTTTGCTAATTTTTTTGATGCCAATAAAGCTTATTCTATAGCGGACGTTGATTTTTGCTAAAATTAGGACAGTCGGGGACTTTTTATATTCTGAGTAAAATAACTCTAGCAGTTAAGTTCGGAAACACTTTTAGTGATTTTTGCTAATTCTTTTGATGCCAATGAAGCTTATTCTATAGGAGACGTTGATTTTGCTAAAATTAGGACAATCGGAGACTTTTTATATTCTGAGTAAAATAACTCTAGCAGTTATGTTCTGGAAAACTTTTAGTGATTTTTGCTAATTCTTTTGATGCCAATGAAGTTTATTCTATAGCGGACGTTAATATTTGCTAAAATTAGGACAATCGGGGACTTTATATATTCTGAGTAAATTAACTCTAGCAGTTTTGTTCGGAAAAACTTTTAGTGATTTTTGGTAATTCTTTTGATGCCAATGAAGTTTATTCTATAGCGGACGTTAATATTTGCTAAAATTAGGACAATCGGGGACTTTTTATATTCTGAGTAAAATAACTCTAGCAGTTATGTTCTGAAAAACTTTTAGTGATTTTTGCCAATTCTTTTGATGCCAATGAAGTTTATTCTATAGCGGACGTTAATATTTGCTAAAATTAGGACAATCGAGGACTTTTTATATTCTGAGTAATATAACTCTAGCAGTTTTGTTCGGAAAAACTTTTAGTGATTTTTGCTAATTCTTTTGATGCCAATGAAGCTTATTCTATAGGAGACGTTGATTTTTGCTAAAATTAGGACAATCGGGGACTTTTTATATTCTGAGTAAATTAACTCTAGCAGTTTTGTTCGGAAAAACTTTTAGTGATTTTTGGTAATTCTTTTGATGCCAATGAAGTTTATTCTATAGCGGACGTTAATATTTGCTAAAATTAGGACAATCGGAGACTTTTTATATTCTGAGTAATATAACTCTAGCAGTTTTGTTCGGAAAAACTTTTAGTGATTTTTGCTGATTCTTTTGATGCCAATGAAGTTTATTCTATAGCGGACGTTAATATTTGCTAAAATTAGGACAATCGGGGACTTTTTATATTCTGAGTAAATTAACTCTAGCAGTTTTGTTCGGAAAAACTTTTAGTGATTTTTGGTAATTCTTTTGATGCCAATGAAGTTTATTCTATAGCGGACGTTAATATTTGCTAAAATTAGGACAATCGGAGACTTTTTATATTCTGAGTAAAATAACTCTAGCAGTTATGTTCTGAAAAACTTTTAGTGATTTTTGCTAATTCTTTTGATGCCAATGAAGCTTATTCTATAGAAGACGTTGATTTTTGCTAAAATTAGGACAATCGGGGACTTTTTATATTCTGAGTAAATTAACTCTAGCAGTTTTGTTCGGAAAAACTTTTAGTGATTTTTGCTAATTCTTTTGATGCCAATGAAGCTTATTCTATAGGAGACGTTGATTTTTGCTAAAATTAGGACAATCGGGGACTTTTTATATTCTGAGTAAATTAACTCTAGCAGTTTTGTTCGGAAAAACTTTTAGTGATTTTTGGTAATTCTTTTGATACCAATGAAGTTTATTCTATAGCGGACGTTAATATTTGCTAAAATTAGGACAATCGGAGACTTTTTATATTCTGAGTAATATAACTCTAGCAGTTTTGTTCGGAAAAACTTTTAGTGATTTTTGCTGATTCTTTTGATGCCAATGAAGTTTATTCTATAGCGGACGTTAATATTTGCTAAAATTAGGACAATCGGGGACTTTTTATATTCTGAGTAAATTAACTCTAGCAGTTTTGTTCGGAAAAACTTTTAGTGATTTTTGGTAATTCTTTTGATGCCAATGAAGTTTATTCTATAGCGGACGTTAATATTTGCTAAAATTAGGACAATCGGGGACTTTTTATATTCTGAGTAAATTAACTCTAGTAGTTTTGTTCGGAAAAACTTTAAGTGATTTTTGCTAATTTTTTTGATGCCAATAAAGCTTATTCTATAGCGGACGTTGATTTTTGCTAAAATTAGGACAGTCGGGGACTTTTTATATTCTGAGTAAAATAACTCTAGCAGTTAAGTTCGGAAACACTTTTAGTGATTTTTGCTAATTCTTTTGATGCCAATGAAGCTTATTCTATAGGAGACGTTGATTTTTGCTAAAATTAGGACAATCGGAGACTTTTTATATTCTGAGTAAAATAACTCTAGCAGTTATGTTCTGGAAAACTTTTAGTGATTTTTGCTAATTCTTTTGATGCCAATGAAGTTTATTCTATAGCGGACGTTAATATTTGCTAAAATTAGGACAATCGGGGACTTTATATATTCTGAGTAAATTAACTCTAGCAGTTTTGTTCGGAAAAACTTTTAGTGATTTTTGGTAATTCTTTTGATGCCAATGAAGTTTATTCTATAGCGGACGTTAATATTTGCTAAAATTAGGACAATCGGGGACTTTTTATATTCTGAGTAAAATAACTCTAGCAGTTATGTTCTGAAAAACTTTTAGTGATTTTTGCTAATTCTTTTGATGCCAATGAAGCTTATTCTATAGGAGACGTTGATTTTTGCTAAAATTAGGACAATCGGGGACTTTTTATATTCTGAGTAATATAACTCTAGCAGTTATGTTCTGAAAAACTTTTAGTGATTTTTGCTGATTCTTTTGATGCCAATGAAGTTTATTCTATAGCGGACGTTAATATTTGCTAAAATTAGGACAATCGGGGACTTTTTATATTCTGAGTAAATTAACTCTAGCAGTTTTGTTCGGAAAAACTTTTAGTGATTTTTGCTAATTCTTTTGATGCCAATAAAGCTTATTCTATAGCGGACGTTGATTTTTGCTAAAATTAGGACAGTCGGGGACTTTTTATATTCTGAGTAAAATAACTCTAGCAGTTATGTTCTGAAAAACTTTTAGTGATTTTTGCCAATTCTTTTGATGCCAATGAAGTTTATTCTATAGCGGACGTTAATATTTGCTAAAATTAGGACAATCGAGGACTTTTTATATTCTGAGTAATATAACTCTAGCAGTTTTGTTCGGAAAAACTTTTAGTGATTTTTGCTAATTCTTTTGATGCCAATGAAGCTTATTCTATAGGAGACGTTGATTTTTGCTAAAATTAGGAAAATCGGGGACTTTTTATATTCTGAGTAAATTAACTCTAGCAGTTTTGTTCGGAAAAACTTTTAGTGATTTTTGGTAATTCTTTTGATGCCAATGAAGTTTATTCTATAGCGGACGTTAATATTTGCTAAAATTAGGACAATCGGAGAGTTTTTATATTCTGAGTAAAATAACTCTAGCAGTTATGTTCTGGAAAACTTTTAGTGATTTTTGGTAATTCTTTTGATGCCAATGAAGTTTATTCTATAGCGGACGTTAATATTTGCTAAAATTAGGACAATCGGGGACTTTTTATATTCTGAGTAAATTAACTCTAGCAGTTTTGTTCGGAAAAACTTTTAGTGATTTTTGGTAATTCTTTTGATGCCAATGAAGTTTATTCTATAGCGGACGTTAATATTTGCTAAAATTAGGACAATCGGGGACTTTTTATATTCTGAGTAAAATAACTCTAGCAGTTATGTTCTGAAAAACTTTTAGTGATTTTTGCCAATTCTTTTGATGCCAATGAAGTTTATTCTATAGCGGACGTTAATATTTGCTAAAATTAGGACAATCGAGGACTTTTTATATTCTGAGTAATATAACTCTAGCAGTTTTGTTCGGAAAAACTTTTAGTGATTTTTGCTAATTCTTTTGATGCCAATGAAGCTTATTCTATAGGAGACGTTGATTTTTGCTAAAATTAGGACAATCGGGGACTTTTTATATTCTGAGTAAATTAACTCTAGCAGTTTTGTTCGGAAAAACTTTTAGTGATTTTTGGTAACTCTTTTGATGCCAATGAAGTTTATTCTATAGCGGACGTTAATATTTGCTAAAATTAGGACAATCGGAGAGTTTTTATATTCTGAGTAAAATAACTCTAGCAGTTATGTTCTGGAAAACTTTTAGTGATTTTTGGTAATTCTTTTGATGCCAATGAAGTTTATTCTATAGCGGACGTTAATATTTGCTAAAATTAGGACAATCGGGGACTTTTTATATTCTGAGTAAATTAACTCTAGCAGTTTTGTTCGGAAAAACTTTTAGTGATTTTTGCTAATTCTTTTGATGCCAATGAAGTTTATTCTATAGCGGACGTTAATATTTGCTAAAATTAGGACAATCGGGGACTTTTTATATTCTGAGTAAAATAACTCTAGCAGTTATGTTCTGAAAAACTTTTAGTGATTTTTGCCAATTCTTTTGATGCCAATGAAGTTTATTCTATAGCGGACGTTAATATTTGCTAAAATTAGGACAATCGAGGACTTTTTATATTCTGAGTAATATAACTCTAGCAGTTTTGTTCGGAAAAACTTTTAGTGATTTTTGCTAATTCTTTTGATGCCAATGAAGCTTATTCTATAGGAGACGTTGATTTTTGCTAAAATTAGGACAATCGGGGACTTTTTATATTCTGAGTAAATTAACTCTAGCAGTTTTGTTCGGAAAAACTTTTAGTGATTTTTGGTAACTCTTTTGATGCCAATGAAGTTTATTCTATAGCGGACGTTAATATTTGCTAAAATTAGGACAATCGGAGACTTTTTATATTCTGAGTAATATAACTCTAGCAGTTTTGTTCGGAAAAACTTTTAGTGATTTTTGCTGATTCTTTTGATGCCAATGAAGTTTATTCTATAGCGGACGTTAATATTTGCTAAAATTAGGACAATCGGGGACTTTTTATATTCTGAGTAAATTAACTCTAGCAGTTTTGTTCGGAAAAACTTTTAGTGATTTTTGGTAATTCTTTTGATGCCAATGAAGTTTATTCTATAGCGGACGTTAATATTTGCTAAAATTAGGACAATCGGAGACTTTTTATATTCTGAGTAAAATAACTCTAGCAGTTATGTTCTGAAAAACTTTTAGTGATTTTTGCTAATTCTTTTGATGCCAATGAAGCTTATTCTATAGGAGACGTTGATTTTTGCTAAAATTAGGACAATCGGGGACTTTTTTATATTCTGAGTAAATTAACTCTAGCAGTTTTGTTCGGAAAAACTTTTAGTGATTTTTGGTAATTCTTTTGATGCCAATGAAGTTTATTCTATAGCGGACGTTAATATTTGCTAAAATTAGGACAATCGGAGACTTTTTATATTTTGAGTAATATAACTCTAGCAGTTTTGTTCGGAAAAACTTTTAGTGATTTTTGCTGATTCTTTTGATGCCAATGAAGTTTATTCTATAGCGGACGTTAATATTTGCTAAAATTAGGACAATCGGGGACTTTTTATATTCTGAGTAAATTAACTCTAGCAGTTTTGTTCGGAAAAACTTTTAGTGATTTTTGGTAATTCTTTTGATGCCAATGAAGTTTATTCTATAGCGGACGTTAATATTTGCTAAAATTAGGACAATCGGAGACTTTTTATATTCTGAGTAAAATAACTCTAGCAGTTATGTTCTGAAAAACTTTTAGTGATTTTTGCTAATTCTTTTGATGCCAATGAAGTTTATTCTATAGCGGACGTTAATATTTGCTAAAATTAGGACAATCGGGGACTTTTTATATTCTGAGTAAATTAACTCTAGCAGTTTTGTTCGGAAAAACTTTTAGTGATTTTTGCTAATTCTTTTGATGCCAATAAAGCTTATTCTATAGCGGACGTTGATTTTTGCTAAAATTAGGACAGTCGGGGACTTTTTATATTCTGAGTAAAATAACTCTAGCAGTTAAGTTCGGAAACACTTTTAGTGATTTTTGCTAATTCTTTTGATGCCAATGAAGCTTATTCTATAGGAGACGTTGATTTTTGCTAAAATTAGGACAATCGGAGACTTTTTATATTCTGAGTAAAATAACTCTAGCAGTTATGTTCTGGAAAACTTTTAGTGATTTTTGCTAATTCTTTTGATGCCAATGAAGTTTATTCTATAGCGGACGTTAATATTTGCTAAAATTAGGACAATCGGGGACTTTTTATATTCTGAGTAAATTAACTCTAGCAGTTTTGTTCGGAAAAACTTTTAGTGATTTTTGGTAATTCTTTTGATGCCAATGAAGTTTATTCTATAGCGGACGTTAATATTTGCTAAAATTAGGACAATCGGGGACTTTTTATATTCTGAGTAAAATAACTCTAGCAGTTATGTTCTGAAAAACTTTTAGTGATTTTTGCCAATTCTTTTGATGCCAATGAAGTTTATTCTATAGCGGACGTTAATATTTGCTAAAATTAGGACAATCGGGGACTTTCTATATTCTGAGTAATATAACTCTAGCAGTTTTGTTCGGAAAAACTTTTAGTGATTTTTGCTAATTCTTTTGATGCCAATGAAGCTTATTCTATAGGAGACGTTGATTTTTGCTAAAATTAGGACAATCGGGGACTTTTTATATTCTGAGTAAATTAACTCTAGCAGTTTTGTTCGGAAAAACTTTTAGTGATTTTTGGTAATTCTTTTGATGCCAATGAAGTTTATTCTATAGCGGACGTTAATATTTGCTAAAATTAGGACAATCGGAGACTTTTTATATTCTGAGTAATATAACTCTAGCAGTTTTGTTCGGAAAAACTTTTAGTGATTTTTGCTGATTCTTTTGATGCCAATGAAGTTTATTCTATAGCGGACGTTAATATTTGCTAAAATTAGGACAATCGGAGACTTTTTATATTCTGAGTAAATTAACTCTAGCAGTTTTGTTCGGAAAAACTTTTAGTGATTTTTGGTAATTCTTTTGATGCCAATGAAGTTTATTCTATAGCGGACGTTAATATTTGCTAAAATTAGGACAATCGGGGACTTTTTATATTCTGAGTAAATTAACTCTAGCAGTTTTGTTCGGAAAAACTTTTAGTGATTTTTGGTAATTCTTTTGATGCCAATGAAGTTTATTCTATAGCGGACGTTAATATTTGCTAAAATTAGGACAATCGGGGACTTTTTATATTCTGAGTAATATAACTCTAGCAGTTTTGTTCGGAAAAACTTTTAGTGATTTTTGCTAATTCTTTTGATGCCAATGAAGCTTATTCTATAGGAGACGTTGATTTTTGCTAAAATTAGGACAATCGGGGACTTTTTATATTCTGAGTAAATTAACTCTAGCAGTTTTGTTCGGAAAAACTTTTAGTGATTTTTGGTAATTCTTTTGATGCCAATGAAGTTTATTCTATAGCGGACGTTAATATTTGCTAAAATTAGGACAATCGGAGACTTTTTATATTCTGAGTAATATAACTCTAGCAGTTTTGTTCGGAAAAACTTTTAGTGATTTTTGCTGATTCTTTTGATGCCAATGAAGTTTATTCTATAGCGGACGTTAATATTTGCTAAAATTAGGACAATCGGGGACTTTTTATATTCTGAGTAAATTAACTCTAGCAGTTTTGTTCGGAAAAACTTTTAGTGATTTTTGGTAATTCTTTTGATGCCAATGAAGTTTATTCTATAGCGGACGTTAATATTTGCTAAAATTAGGACAATCGGGGACTTTTTATATTCTGAGTAAATTAACTCTAGCAGTTTTGTTCGGAAAAACTTTTAGTGATTTTTGCTGATTCTTTTGATGCCAATGAAGTTTATTCTATAGCGGACGTTAATATTTGCTAAAATTAGGACAATCGGGGACTTTTTATATTCTGAGTAAATTAACTCTAGCAGTTTTGTTCGGAAAAACTTTAAGTGATTTTTGCTAATTTTTTTGATGCCAATAAAGCTTATTCTATAGCGGACGTTGATTTTTGCTAAAATTAGGACAGTCGGGGACTTTTTATATTCTGAGTAAAATAACTCTAGCAGTTAAGTTCGGAAACACTTTTAGTGATTTTTGCTAATTCTTTTGATGCCAATGAAGCTTATTCTATAGGAGACGTTGATTTTTGCTAAAATTAGGACAATCGGAGACTTTTTATATTCTGAGTAAAATAACTCTAGCAGTTATGTTCTGGAAAACTTTTAGTGATTTTTGCTAATTCTTTTGATGCCAATGAAGTTTATTCTATAGCGGACGTTAATATTTGCTAAAATTAGGACAATCGGGGACTTTATATATTCTGAGTAAATTAACTCTAGCAGTTTTGTTCGGAAAAACTTTTAGTGATTTTTGGTAATTCTTTTGATGCCAATGAAGTTTATTCTATAGCGGACGTTAATATTTGCTAAAATTAGGACAATCGGGGACTTTTTATATTCTGAGTAAAATAACTCTAGCAGTTATGTTCTGAAAAACTTTTAGTGATTTTTGCTAATTCTTTTGATGCCAATGAAGCTTATTCTATAGGAGACGTTGATTTTTGCTAAAATTAGGACAATCGGGGACTTTTTATATTCTGAGTAATATAACTCTAGCAGTTATGTTCTGAAAAACTTTTAGTGATTTTTGCTGATTCTTTTGATGCCAATGAAGTTTATTCTATAGCGGACGTTAATATTTGCTAAAATTAGGACAATCGGGGACTTTTTATATTCTGAGTAAATTAACTCTAGCAGTTTTGTTCGGAAAAACTTTTAGTGATTTTTGCTAATTCTTTTGATGCCAATAAAGCTTATTCTATAGCGGACGTTGATTTTTGCTAAAATTAGGACAGTCGGGGACTTTTTATATTCTGAGTAAAATAACTCTAGCAGTTATGTTCTGAAAAACTTTTAGTGATTTTTGCCAATTCTTTTGATGCCAATGAAGTTTATTCTATAGCGGACGTTAATATTTGCTAAAATTAGGACAATCGAGGACTTTTTATATTCTGAGTAATATAACTCTAGCAGTTTTGTTCGGAAAAACTTTTAGTGATTTTTGCTAATTCTTTTGATGCCAATGAAGCTTATTCTATAGGAGACGTTGATTTTTGCTAAAATTAGGACAATCGGGGACTTTTTATATTCTGAGTAAATTAACTCTAGCAGTTTTGTTCGGAAAAACTTTTAGTGATTTTTGGTAATTCTTTTGATGCCAATGAAGTTTATTCTATAGCGGACGTTAATATTTGCTAAAATTAGGACAATCGGAGAGTTTTTATATTCTGAGTAAAATAACTCTAGCAGTTATGTTCTGGAAAACTTTTAGTGATTTTTGGTAATTCTTTTGATGCCAATGAAGTTTATTCTATAGCGGACGTTAATATTTGCTAAAATTAGGACAATCGGGGACTTTTTATATTCTGAGTAAATTAACTCTAGCAGTTTTGTTCGGAAAAACTTTTAGTGATTTTTGGTAATTCTTTTGATGCCAATGAAGTTTATTCTATAGCGGACGTTAATATTTGCTAAAATTAGGACAATCGGGGACTTTTTATATTCTGAGTAAAATAACTCTAGCAGTTATGTTCTGAAAAACTTTTAGTGATTTTTGCCAATTCTTTTGATGCCAATGAAGTTTATTCTATAGCGGACGTTAATATTTGCTAAAATTAGGACAATCGAGGACTTTTTATATTCTGAGTAATATAACTCTAGCAGTTTTGTTCGGAAAAACTTTTAGTGATTTTTGCTAATTCTTTTGATGCCAATGAAGCTTATTCTATAGGAGACGTTGATTTTTGCTAAAATTAGGACAATCGGGGACTTTTTATATTCTGAGTAAATTAACTCTAGCAGTTTTGTTCGGAAAAACTTTTAGTGATTTTTGGTAATTCTTTTGATGCCAATGAAGTTTATTCTATAGCGGACGTTAATATTTGCTAAAATTAGGACAATCGGAGACTTTTTATATTCTGAGTAATATAACTCTAGCAGTTTTGTTCGGAAAAACTTTTAGTGATTTTTGCTGATTCTTTTGATGCCAATGAAGTTTATTCTATAGCGGACGTTAATATTTGCTAAAATTAGGACAATCGGGGACTTTTTATATTCTGAGTAAATTAACTCTAGCAGTTTTGTTCGGAAAAACTTTTAGTGATTTTTGGTAATTCTTTTGATGCCAATGAAGTTTATTCTATAGCGGACGTTAATATTTGCTAAAATTAGGACAATCGGAGACTTTTTATATTCTGAGTAAAATAACTCTAGCAGTTATGTTCTGAAAAACTTTTAGTAATTTTTGCTAATTCTTTTGATGCCAATGAAGCTTATTCTATAGGAGACGTTGATTTTTGCTAAAATTAGGACAATCGGGGACTTTTTATATTCTGAGTAAATTAACTCTAGCAGTTTTGTTCGGAAAAACTTTTAGTGATTTTTGGTAATTCTTTTGATGCCAATGAAGTTTATTCTATAGCGGACGTTAATATTTGCCAAAATTAGGACAATCGGGGACTTTTTATATTCTGAATAAAATAACTAGCAGTTTTGTTCGGAAAAACTTTTAGTGATTTTTGCTAATTCTTTTGATGCCAATGAAGTTTATTCTATAGCGGACGTTAATATTTGCTAAAATTAGGACAATCGGAGACTTTTTATATTCTGAGTAAAATAACTCTAGCAGTTATGTTCTGAAAAACTTTTAGTGATTTTTGCTAATTCTTTTGATGCCAATGAAGTTTATTCTATAGCGGACGTTAATATTTGCTAAAATTAGGACAATCGGGGACTTTTTATATTCTGAGTAAATTAACTCTAGCAGTTTTGTTCGGAAAAACTTTTAGTGATTTTTGCTAATTCTTTTGATGCCAATAAAGCTTATTCTATAGCGGACGTTGATTTTTGCTAAAATTAGGACAGTCGGGGACTTTTTATATTCTGAGTAAAATAACTCTAGCAGTTAAGTTCGGAAACACTTTTAGTGATTTTTGCTAATTCTTTTGATGCCAATGAAGCTTATTCTATAGGAGACGTTGATTTTTGCTAAAATTAGGACAATCGGAGACTTTTTATATTCTGAGTAAAATAACTCTAGCAGTTATGTTCTGGAAAACTTTTAGTGATTTTTGCTAATTCTTTTGATGCCAATGAAGTTTATTCTATAGCGGACGTTAATATTTGCTAAAATTAGGACAATCGGGGACTTTTTATATTCTGAGTAAATTAACTCTAGCAGTTTTGTTCGGAAAAACTTTTAGTGATTTTTGGTAATTCTTTTGATGCCAATGAAGTTTATTCTATAGCGGACGTTAATATTTGCTAAAATTAGGACAATCGGGGACTTTTTATATTCTGAGTAAAATAACTCTAGCAGTTATGTTCTGAAAAACTTTTAGTGATTTTTGCCAATTCTTTTGATGCCAATGAAGTTTATTCTATAGCGGACGTTAATATTTGCTAAAATTAGGACAATCGGGGACTTTCTATATTCTGAGTAATATAACTCTAGCAGTTTTGTTCGGAAAAACTTTTAGTGATTTTTGCTAATTCTTTTGATGCCAATGAAGCTTATTCTATAGGAGACGTTGATTTTTGCTAAAATTAGGACAATCGGGGACTTTTTATATTCTGAGTAAATTAACTCTAGCAGTTTTGTTCGGAAAAACTTTTAGTGATTTTTGGTAATTCTTTTGATGCCAATGAAGTTTATTCTATAGCGGACGTTAATATTTGCTTAAATTAGGACAATCGGAGAGTTTTTATATTCTGAGTAAAATAACTCTAGCAGTTATGTTCTGGAAAACTTTTAGTGATTTTTGGTAATTCTTTTGATGCCAATGAAGTTTATTCTATAGCGGACGTTAATATTTGCTAAAATTAGGACCATCGGGGACTTTTTATATTCTGAGTAAATTAACTCTAGCAGTTTTGTTCGGAAAAACTTTTAGTGATTTTTGGTAATTCTTTTGATGCCAATGAAGCTTATTCTATAGGAGACGTTGATTTTTGCTAAAATTAGGACAATCGGGGACTTTTTATATTCTGAGTAAATTAACTCTAGCAGTTTTGTTCGGAAAAACTTTTAGTGATTTTTGGTAATTCTTTTGATGCCAATGAAGTTTATTCTATAGCGGACGTTAATATTTGCTAAAATAAGGACAATCGGAGAGTTTTTATATTCTGAGTAAAATAACTCTAGCAGTTATGTTCTGGAAAACTTTTAGTGATTTTTGGTAATTCTTTTGATGCCAATGAAGTTTATTCTATAGCGGACGTTAATATTTGCTAAAATTAGGACAATCGGGGACTTTTTATATTCTGAGTAAATTAACTCTAGCAGTTTTGTTCGGAAAAACTTTTAGTGATTTTTGGTAATTCTTTTGATGCCAATGAAGTTTATTCTATAGCGGACGTTAATATTTGCTAAAATTAGGACAATCGGGGACTTTTTATATTCTGAGTAAATTAACTCTAGCAGTTTTGTTCGGAAAAACTTTTAGTGATTTTTGGTAATTCTTTTGATGCCAACGAAGTTTATTCTATAGCGGACGTTAATATTTGCTAAAATTAGGACAATCGGGGACTTTTTATATTCTGAGTAAAATAACTCTAGCAGTTATGTTCTGAAAAACTTTTAGTGATTTTTGCCAATTCTTTTGATGCCAATGAAGTTTATTCTATAGCGGACGTTAATATTTGCTAAAATTAGGACAATCGGGGACTTTTAATATTCTGAGTAAATTAACTCTAGCAGTTTTGTTCGGAAAAACTTTTAGTGATTTTTGGTAATTCTTTTGATGCCAATGAAGTTTATTCTATAGCGGACGTTAATATTTGCTAAAATTAGGACAATCGGGGACTTTTTATATTCTGAGTAATATAACTCTAGCAGTTTTGTTCGGAAAAACTTTTAGTGATTTTTGCTAATTCTTTTGATGCCAATGAAGCTTATTCTATAGGAGACGTTGATTTTTGCAAAAATTAGGACAATCGGGGACTTTTTATATTCTGAGTAAATTAACTCTAGCAGTTTTGTTCGGAAAAACTTTTAGTGATTTTTGGTAATTCTTTTGATGCCAATGAAGTTTATTCTATAGCGGACGTTAATATTTGCTTAAATTAGGACAATCGGAGAGTTTTTATATTCTGAGTAAAATAACTCTAGCAGTTATGTTCTGGAAAACTTTTAGTGATTTTTGGTAATTCTTTTGATGCCAATGAAGTTTATTCTATAGCGGACGTTAATATTTGCTAAAATTAGGACAATCGGGGACTTTTTATATTCTGAGTAAATTAACTCTAGCAGTTTTGTTCGGAAAAACTTTTAGTGATTTTTGGTAATTCTTTTGATGCCAATGAAGCTTATTCTATAGGAGACGTTGATTTTTGCTAAAATTAGGACAATCGGGGACTTTTTATATTCTGAGTAAATTAACTCTAGCAGTTTTGTTCGGAAAAACTTTTAGTGATTTTTGGTAATTCTTTTGATGCCAATGAAGTTTATTCTATAGCGGACGTTAATATTTGCTAAAATTAGGACAATCGGAGAGTTTTTATATTCTGAGTAAAATAACTCTAGCAGTTATGTTCTGGAAAACTTTTAGTGATTTTTGGTAATTCTTTTGATGCCAATGAAGTTTATTCTATAGCGGACGTTAATATTTGCTAAAATTAGGACAATCGGGGACTTTTTATATTCTGAGTAAATTAACTCTAGCAGTTTTGTTCGGAAAAACTTTTAGTGATTTTTGGTAATTCTTTTGATGCCAATGAAGTTTATTCTATAGCGGACGTTAATATTTGCTAAAATTAGGACAATCGGGGACTTTTTATATTCTGAGTAAAATAACTCTAGCAGTTATGTTCTGAAAAACTTTTAGTGATTTTTGCCAATTCTTTTGATGCCAATGAAGTTTATTCTATAGCGGACGTTAATATTTGCTAAAATTAGGACAATCGAGGACTTTTTATATTCTGAGTAATATAACTCTAGCAGTTTTGTTCGGAAAAACTTTTAGTGATTTTTGCTAATTCTTTTGATGCCAATGAAGCTTATTCTATAGGAGACGTTGATTTTTGCTAAAATTAGGACAATCGGGGACTTTTTATATTCTGAGTAAATTAACTCTAGCAGTTTTGTTCGGAAAAACTTTTAGTGATTTTTGGTAATTCTTTTGATGCCAATGAAGTTTATTCTATAGCGGACGTTAATATTTGCCAAAATTAGGACAATCGGGGACTTTTTATATTCTGAGTAAAATAACTAGCAGTTTTGTTCGGAAAAACTTTTAGTGATTTTTGCTAATTCTTTTGATGCCAATGAAGTTTATTCTATAGCGGACGTTAATATTTGCTAAAATTAGGACAATCGGAGACTTTTTATATTCTGAGTAAAATAACTCTAGCAGTTATGTTCTGAAAAACTTTTAGTGATTTTTGCTAATTCTTTTGATGCCAATGAAGTTTATTCTATAGCGGACGTTAATATTTGCTAAAATTAGGACAATCGGGGACTTTTTATATTCTGAGTAAATTAACTCTAGCAGTTTTGTTCGGAAAAACTTTTAGTGATTTTTGCTAATTCTTTTGATGCCAATAAAGCTTATTCTATAGCGGACGTTGATTTTTGCTAAAATTAGGACAGTCGGGGACTTTTTATATTCTGAGTAATATAACTCTAGCAGTTTTGTTCGGAAAAACTTTTAGTGATTTTTGCTAATTCTTTTGATGCCAATGAAGCTTATTCTATAGGAGACGTTGATTTTTGCTAAAATTAGGACAATCGGGGACTTTTTATATTCTGAGTAAATTAACTCTAGCAGTTTTGTTCGGAAAAACTTTTAGTGATTTTTGGTAATTCTTTTGATGCCAATGAAGTTTATTCTATAGCGGACGTTAATATTTGCTAAAATTAGGACAATCGGAGAGTTTTTATATTCTGAGTAAAATAACTCTAGCAGTTATGTTCTGGAAAACTTTTAGTGATTTTTGCTAATTCTTTTGATGCCAATGAAGTTTATTCTATAGCGGACGTTAATATTTGCTAAAATTAGGACAATCGGGGACTTTTTATATTCTGAGTAAATTAACTCTAGCAGTTTTGTTCGGAAAAACTTTTAGTGATTTTTGGTAATTCTTTTGATGCCAATGAAGTTTATTCTATAGCGGACGTTAATATTTGCTAAAATTAGGACAATCGGGGACTTTTTATATTCTGAGTAAAATAACTCTAGCAGTTATGTTCTGAAAAACTTTTAGTGATTTTTGCCAATTCTTTTGATGCCAATGAAGTTTATTCTATAGCGGACGTTAATATTTGCTAAAATTAGGACAATCGAGGACTTTTTATATTCTGAGTAATATAACTCTAGCAGTTTTGTTCGGAAAAACTTTTAGTGATTTTTGCTAATTCTTTTGATGCCAATGAAGCTTATTCTATAGGAGACGTTGATTTTTGCTAAAATTAGGACAATCGGGGACTTTTTATATTCTGAGTAATATAACTCTAGCAGTTTTGTTCGGAAAAACTTTTAGTGATTTTTGCTAATTCTTTTGATGCCAATGAAGCTTATTCTATAGGAGACGTTGATTTTTGCTAAAATTAGGACAATCGGGGATTTTTTATATTCTGAGTAAAATAACTCTAGCAGTTATGTTCTGAAAAACTTTTAGTGATTTTTGGTAATTCTTTTGATGCCAATGAAGTTTATTCTATAGCGGACGTTAATATTTGCTAAAATTAGGACAATCGGGGACTTTTTATATTCTGAGTAATATAACTCTAGCAGTTTTGTTCGGAAAAACTTTTAGTGATTTTTGCTAATTCTTTTGATGCCAATGAAGTTTATTCTATAGCGGACGTTAATATTTGCTAAAATTAGGACAATCGGAGACTTTTTATATTCTGAGTAAAATAACTCTAGCAGTTATGTTCTGAAAAACTTTTAGTGATTTTTGCCAATTCTTTTGATGCCAATGAAGTTTATTCTATAGCGGACGTTAATATTTGCTAAAATTAGGACAATCGGGGACTTTTTATATTCTGAGTAAAATAACTCTAGCAGTTTTGTTCGGAAAAACTTTTAGTGATTTTTGCTAATTCTTTTGATGCCAATGAAGCTTATTCTATAGGAGACGTTGATTTTTGCTAAAATAAGGACAATCGGGGACTTTTTATATTCTGAGTAAAACTCTAGCAGTTATGTTCTGAAAAACTTTAAGTGATTTTTGCTGATTCTTTTGATGCCAATGATGTTTATTCTATAGCGGACGTTAATATTTGCTAAAATAAGGACAATCGGGGACTTTTTATATTCTGAGTAAAACTCTAGCAGTTACGTTCTGAAAAACTTTTAGTGATTTTTGCTGATTCTTTTGATGCCAATGATGTTTATTCTATAGCGGACGTTAATATTTGCTAAAATTAGGACAATCGGGGACTTTTTATATTCTGAGTAAAATAACTCTAGCAGTTATGTTCTGAAAAACTTTTAGTGATTTTTGCCAATTCTTTTGATGCCAATGAAGTTTATTCTATAGCGGACGTTAATATTTGCTAAAATTAAGACAATCGGGGACTTTTTATATTCTGAGTAATATAACTATAGCAGTTTTGTTCGGAAAAACTTTTAGTGATTTTTGCTAATTCTTTTGATGCCAATGAAGTTTATTCTATAGCGGACGTTAATATTTGCTAAAATTAGGACAATCGGGGACTTTTTATATTCTGAGTAAATTAACTCTAGCAGTTTTGTTCGGAAAAACTTTTAGTGATTTTTGGTAATTCTTTTGATGCCAATGAAGTTTATTCTATAGCGGACGTTAATATTTGCTAAAATTAGGACAATCGGGAACTTTTTATATTCTGAGTAAAATAACTCTAGCAGTTATGTTCTGAAAAACTTTTAGTGATTTTTGCCAATTCTTTTGATGCCAATGAAGTTTATTCTATAGCGGACGTTAATATTTGCTAAAATTAGGACAATCGGGGACTTTTTATATTCTGAGTAATATAACTCTAGCAGTTTTGTTCGGAAAAACTTTTAGTGATTTTTGCTAATTCTTTTGATGCCCATGAAGCTTATTCTATAGGAGACGTTGATTTTTGCTAAAATTAGGACAATCGGGGACTTTTTATATTCTGAGTAATATAACTCTAGCAGTTTTGTTCGGAAAAACTTTTAGTGATTTTTGCCGATTCTTTTGATGCCAATGAAGTTTATTCTATAGCGGACGTTAATATTTGCTAAAATTAGGACAATCGGGGACTTTTTATATTCTGAGTAAATTAACTCTAGCAGTTTTGTTCGGAAAAACTTTTAGTGATTTTTGGTAATTCTTTTGATGCCAATGAAGTTTATTCTATAGCGGACGTTAATATTTGCTAAAATTAGGACAATCGGAGACATTTTATATTCTGAGTAAAATAACTCTAGCAGTTATGTTCTGAAAAACTTTTAGTGATTTTTGCTAATTATTTTGATGCCAATGAAGTTTATTCTATAGCGAACGTTAATATTAGCTAAAATTAGGACAATCGGAGACTTTTTATATTCTGAGTAAAATAACTCTAGCAGTTATGTTCTGGAAAACTTTTAGTGATTTTTGCTAATTCTTTTGATGCCAATGAAGTTTATTCTATAGCGGACGTTAATATTTGCTAAAATTAGGACAATCGGGGACTTTTTATATTCTGAGTAAATTAACTCTAGCAGTTTTGTTCGGAAAAACTTTTAGTGATTTTTGGTAATTCTTTTGATGCCAATGAAGTTTATTCTATAGCGGACGTTAATATTTGCTAAAATTAGGACAATCGGGGACTTTTTAAATTCTGAGTAAAATAACTCTAGCAGTTATAGTAATTTTTAAACTTTCGCGATTTGAACACATGTTTTAAACGTTTATCGGGACTTATCACGTATTATTTAATTTAGGTAAAAAATATATACCTTTCGCTCGACGTTTCGACCATGTTACAATGGCCGTGGTCACGAGCTGACTGAAAACTGCGGGTGAGTCCGGCGAGAAGAGCGGGTGTTTTGTTCTCCTACCCTCACTTGATCTTGAAAAATGGCAGGGTTGTCACTACGACACACAACACTGACTGTATCGGTAAATGTTCTAGTACCTACACCGCGGTTTGTACACTTGCTTACTATGGGATTCCACGACGCCGCTAACTTAAATCCATCTTCCCGGTTGAAATTGCGATGTTTTCTAATTTCAACAGCTTCACGAACCATTCTAGAAAAATAATGTCGTTCAGTAGAGAGGACCTTCGGATCGTGGAGCTCGATCCAGTGACCGGATCCCGCCCCAAGCAAATGTTCTGCAATAGCAGACTTCTGTGTCTGGCGATTTTTGACGGCCGCGATATGTTCTTTGATCCTTTCAGCTTTCCTTTCAACGTCTAGCAGTTATGTTTTGAAAAACTTTTAGTGATTTTTGCCAATTCTTTTGATGCCAATAGTAGGTAGTTATTGGGCACGCTGTACCACTTTCGGTTAGCATCTCAAAGATTTTGGATGCTCCACCTTTCGCTTCGCTTCAGGTGAAGCACCCAAAATCTTTGAGATGCTAACCGAAAGTAGAACAGCGTTCCCAATAACTAATTAAGACTCGTATTAATCGCGTTGTATCGTCGTCATAAATTTTTAATAACCTTACGCGTGCGTTTGCTTCCGAGTAAAAAATCGTGTTCTCTATCACTGTCGAAACCAATCACACCTTGCTTATGACATGTATTGTGTGGAATTATTGAAACTGATATGTTGTAATTCAACTCTTTCTTGAAGTCACTGCGTCAATAACAAAGTAAAATGTAGTCAAGATAGACATTTAGATAGTTATATCACTCACCTAGTCGAAGGTGGAATTTATAACTTCACTTTGAATACAAAGTCACTTTCACACCGTTTACTACTCTTTATAGCGATGGTGAAATAATAACGTGAACATAATGTGTATGAAACATTGTGTATAAGAAAGAAAACTAGATAAAGTGATAATTTCATAGGTACTGTTCAGATCAGAGTAGATTTATTGTAACTGGTTTGCTATTACTTCTCGAAGTCTCTGCGTACTGATTTTCATCCGCAGAGATAACACAGGAATATCAGGAAATGTGCACCAATTTTAGTGTGCGTACTAATGATCATCCCCACAAAAAATTGGTACATGTTCTGCAAAAGTGACTGCGTACTAATTTTCGTCCCCAGTCGCTAGATAGCAGTAATTTCCACCCTACATACAACAGAAAATGAGCTCGATTTCAGTGTGCGTACTAATGATCATCCCCACAAGAAATTGGCACATATTCTGAAATAATGACTGCGTACTAATTTTCATCCGCGGTCAGGAAATAAATAGTGAAACCAAGGTAACTCTAAATTCTAAACTTGAAGCTGAACGATATATACCCATTAAAATTATCACGCTTAATTAAATTTAAATATTTATTTAACCATCACTACACAACTTCACAGTAGAAAAATAACTTAAATGTAGTTAACTTAATGTGTGTACGTGTAAGTAGTTGACATAGACATAATAATGGTACTGGAGCCCGAAGCCGTTCAAATATCAATAGCGGTTACCGGTTATCTTTGTGAAATTAGTCTAAATAACACCATTTTAGATATTGAAATCATAAGTCATAAAGATCGTAACCCGCCGTAACCAAATACAGTGATAAGACATACATCTCAAACCATGTTACTTATTTATTTTTCGAGGTAACTTTGTTCAATTACTGTAAGAAAGAGTAAGACTTTGGAAAGTTGTTATATACAGACGTTAATATCACTTGAAGTCATAAATTATTATTTAATCATTTGCATTGAAGAGTTACCAGCTCAAACGTAAACAACTGATATTATACCCTCTTTATTACCATTTTCACTTTTTGTGAGAGTCGCGGGTATCCAGTGGATGCAAAAGGCGGGCTGTCGTTCAGTGTGGAGGTTAAAGGGGGCGGCCTATGTTCAGCAGTGGACGTCTTCCGGCTGATGATGATGATGATGATGATGACTACCATTTTCATATTTTAAGGTGTATTTAGACTACCTCGGGTTATGATTTGTAAGACTTGGGTTTTAGTATCTACTATGACGTAATTTAAATCAATTTCTCAAAGATAACCGGTAACCTTTATTGTTATTTGAACGGCTTCGGGCTCCTGTACTAATATAACTTTATGCTTTGTCTGTAAGTTTTATTACATATTCTGTGCCTTGTCTGTGTCTGTGTGAGAACGTTGTAAATTTGATATCACTCGACCTCATTTCTAAATTAGGGTTCACTTATTACTTTTGTGATTTTTGAAAACGATTTGCAAAACATAAGAAAATAGTAAAGCGATGGATTTGCATAAATTTTCGCTTATCTAACATAATTCAATTCATCTTATGTGTATTTGTATTATGTATGTATATTTTGTTTTAATTTTACACATCTACCTATATTTCATAAGTAAGTACTAAACTAAGAGGTACCAATTACATTGATATTGATATAATATAAAAAACAAGTAGGCATACAAGATTTCTAGAATGTCTCACTGGGATATAATCCTGGTACTGTGGGTATGATTTGTTTACGATTCCTGATTTATTTCTAAATAATCGTCAAAATCGTGAGCGAAACCGCGGGCTTAATTAGTTAATAGGTTATATTACGCAGGTGTTGCAGTGACGTCAATTACTTTATTTAAATGTGTGCTGTATACGTGTCAGCACTTTCATGTAACACTTATACGTAAATCCTATGTATTTTACAACACCGTGGGAATGCCTAAGTCATCAATTTTCCTACCTAATGCCTCGTAAATGCGGAAGTCTACAATTTCAAATCGATGCATGTATGATTATGATGTAAGTAATTAATTGCTTTTAAATTAGTAGTCATTGATTTGATATTATTATCAAATAATATGTGACTTAAGCTCTTTTGTTAAATCATAACATTTTACATGATTTTACGTATAAAACTCGAACCTGAAGGAATTATTTCATACTGAATTCCGGCTTCGACGTGGACGTCATCAACTTCAGCTTCACCAGCATCCTGAGTCTTCATCATCATCAGAAGTACCCTGAGTGACCTCGAGTGAATTTAAATTCATCATGTAAGTGAGTAATTTACCTTACTTTTTATTTTTGATATAATTGTGTTGTCTTGAGAAAGCTGATTGTGATTTGGTAAATATCACACGTACTATTAATATTTAGTACTTACTTAATGTTTTAGTAATTTACTTAAAGTTTCAGTACTTTTAATTTGTCTTGAATTAAATAATTGCGCTCGACGCTTTGCATGTTTGACTCCATATATTTCATGTTAGTAGTAATTATAAAGTTTGTAATCAAATGTATTTTTTTTTTCAGGTCTGATTCGGAACTAGAAGCAGTACCCATCGTCATCCCTGCAGCGCAGAAAAATAAGAGAGGGAAGAAATCTGCGGAAACATCTGCCAGTATCGGGACGAAAAGAAAAGGAGACAAAATTACTCAGAGGTATTTTTATTTTGTTATTTATTTAAATTTTTACATACATTAAGTTCAGATAGGCTGAATGTTCAACCCTGGTTCTATAAGTTTTATGTTACATGAGGGTTTTTATTTGTACTATCTTTGTTTTATTATTTGATATATCAGTTTGAATTTGTAGACAAGCGCCAAGTTAGTAATCGTTTTACTTTGTAATTTATTGTATGGTGGTAACCTTATAATCTATGGGTTACTTGTTTAGACTTATAGCATCCATTAAATTTTAATTAATTGTTACAGCCTACGCAGAAAATCCCAACGCACGGACATTTTCGGACTAGAAGAAGCCCCTGAAGAGACACCACAATCCAAAAAAACAGCTATCATCAGCAGCTTCGTCAACCGCGTGGCTAACGGCTCACAGCGACGAGTCGCAGACACTAAGGGTGATTATTTCATAGACCTTAAAATTTATGACTCTGAAGATGCCGATTCCACTGCTCCAGAGGAGCGGTGGAAAAAAGCACTGGTAAGAGCTAAACTCAAAATCGAAGCAGACTCGTCGCAGTGGAGTAAGCTCCAGAGCTTTGTGAGGGATACTCACAAGCTTTTTGAAGCTTGTGAGCCAACATTCTATTCGGATAGTGTTTATTTCAAGGACAAGTAGTAGGATTGATTTGGAGTGTCCTATAATATGAAAGGTCTATCTTTTCGTCATTAAATTTTTCTTTGTATTGTGTCCTTTTCTCATTAGATACATTAAGCGCTATAATTAAGTGTACTAGATTTAATTTGTATTTTCGATTAATTTAGATAGCTTTAGGTGGTCTTATTATTAAGAAAATAAATATTATAAAACAATATACTAGTATTGAATATAGTTTTCACCTTTTAGGGAGTAAATAAATTTGAAATGCTATATTGCAAAACATAATTATAATGGTCGTCACACACTGAGCTTTAATAATATTCGAATATAACATATTATTTGCACAATCTTTCCTATATTTTCTATTCAGGTATACTAACAGAAAACATAATATTTAGATTTTTGAACTTCTGAACATTTTGAACTTAAGATATAAAATATACATTATAGCTCAGTGTGTTATGTGCTTAATAGACGTTGCGCTTAAGGCATGGTTGACTAATTTCAACTAACATCATTTACTTTTTATAATTGAGTGAACTTCAAACTAGATTTTATTCCTGTCGCAAATAATTTAGATATGTATAACTAGCATTAGTAATAATTAAATAAACAGATAACATACTAAATTACTTGTATTGAACAAAGTTTCTAAAGGATATAGGTAATTGTGAAAAATTGAAAATGCCATTCTGCAAAACGTGTAAGGTTCACGTAGAAAAAAAATGTTGGTTAGGTCACACACGTAGTACTAACCATAAGAACCATACATTTTTACCGATGTGTGATGGTATAGACATTATTGAGTCAGCTTTTCGCAATCGTATAGCGAGTTATAGAGTCAAAGTAACAGATGATAAGGAAGGAATTTGTGTACCCACTTTCTTTAATGCTATACGCGAAAAGATCAATTTGCTTATTGATCAATCACTTCGAACTCACACTTGCATTAAAGTGAATTTTGAATTGTTTTCTATGTTTCTTATGTTTAAAAATGATACACAGGAAATGAAATCTTTTTCAACTACTAATTTTACACTTCATCTAAACTTTGATTTTAATAACTTATACACAAACATTTTAAACAGTATCATGAAAAACATAGAAGAGTTTCAAGAAAGAGACAGTGGGTGGACATTTTTACACAATTGTCATCTGGAAATAAATATTTGTAAATATGAACCACTGCGAGGTTCAAATTTCATAAATTTACCAAAATTCATACAAAACAAAAAAGCGTGTTTAAACATTAAAAACAACGATGACTACTGTTTTTTGTGGTGTGTTATTGCTGCGCTTTACCCCTCAACCGAACATCCAGATCGGGTTACTTCGTATCCTTGTTTTCAAGACAAACTAAATATCAAAGATTTATCATTCCCTATGACTATTTCGGATATTTCTATTTTTGAAAAAAATAATCCTGACTTGAGTATTTACGTTTATGGTCTAAGAGATAGTAAAATTATAACCGGGCCTTTGTATAAATCAGAATCTAAGAGTTACAAACACCGAATTCATCTACTGTTCCTTGAAAATAACACTTCGTCGCATTTCTGTTTAGTAAAAGATTTACCTCGCCTTGTGAGAAATCAATTAACAAGACATCATGGAAAGTTACATTGTTGCGAAAATTGTTTATTATTCTTTGCTTCAAATGAAGAGCTCGACCATCATGCTTGTGGGGGTATCGTCACTATTTTACCCGAAAAGGGGTCAGTAATACAGTTTAAAAACTATAATCGCAAACAAGATGTTCCATTCGTCATATACGCTGACTTTGAAACAATGTTACGTCCTGTACAAGGTTGTGAACCTGATCCCAAAGTATCCAGCACATCTGATCGACATCATCACGTGCCTGTCGCTTTTGCATATAATATTGTTTGCGTGCTCGATGAATCATATAACCGGTTCGTAAGCTATCGCGGAGAAGATTGTGTTACAAAATTCATAACTTCTCTACTTGATGACGTACATAAAATTCATAAGATCCTTAGCAAAAATACTCCAATAATATTTAACCAGCAAGATGAAAAAGTTTTTCATGAATCGATTCGTTGTCACATTTGTGGGCATTTAACGTGGGGTTGCAAAGTTCGCGATCATTGTCATTTAACTGGAAAATTCCGGGGGGCTGCACATGAGATGTGTAATCTAAATTACAAGCTACCAAAATTTATCCCAATTTTTTTTCATAACTTGTCCGGTTATGACTGTCACTTATTTATAAAAGAATTAGGAGAATTGCCTGGTTCGATTAAAGTCATACCAAAGACAAAAGAAAATTACATTTCTTTCACTAAATACGTGGAAGTTGACCCAGACGAATACCTGCAGCTACGTTTCGTAGATTCGTTCAAATTTTTGAGCACAAGTCTGGACAAGCTGTCTCAAACACTAAACTCCAACGATTTAGTGCATATGCATAACCATTTTCCGGACAAAAACCAATTCGAGTTACTGACTCGGAAAGGGGTTTACCCTTATGAGTATATGACGAATTGGGATTGCTATACGGAACCAGCTTTACCCCCACAGGAAAAGTTTTATAGTTCTTTAAACGATACAAATATATCTGACGCAGATTACTACCATGCGCAGCTAGTTTGGTCGCAGTTTAACATCGAGAATTTAGGTGAATACACAGACTTATATGTTAAAACAGATGTTTTACTATTGACAGACACTTTTGAAAAGTTTCGTAGGACAAGTAAGATGCATTATCAGTTAGATCCAGCCGCCTACTTGACTCTCCCTTCTCTATCATTCGATAGTTTTTTATTAGGTTCTTCCGTCCAGTTAGAGCTAATCAATGACCTGGAAATATTACGTATGATACAAAAAGGAATTCGCGGAGGTGTGTGTATGTGTACGCACCGCTATGCAAAAGCTAACAACAAATATATGTCTAACTATGACCCAAATCAGGAGGATTCATTTTTAGTATATCTCGATTGTAATAATCTGTATGGGTATAGCATGTGTCAGTCACTTCCGCTGTCAAACTTTAGGTTTTTAGACCAACAAGAAATCAAAACTTTGGATGTAATGAAAGTATTAGACAATGCTGACGAAGGTTACATTCTTGAAGTGGATTTGGCTTATCCTGACAACTTGCATTTATTGCATAACGATTTGCCGTTCTGTGGGGAAAAATGTATACCCCCACACGGAAAATGTATGAAACTCGTTCCAAATTTGTACAATAAATACGAGTACGTAATTCATTATGTCAATCTTAAGAAATGCATAGAACACGGTCTAGAATTGCGGAAAATACATCGAGTAATCGCATTCAATCAAAGTTCTTATCTGAAAAGATACATTGAGCTTAACACAATGCTTCGTCAAAAAGCTGAATCCGTGTTTGAACAAGATTTTTTCAAACTTTTAAATAATAGTGTTTTTGGTAAAACGCTTGAAAACACAGAATCAAGAGTCAAAGTGCATCTTGTAAATCAATGGAACGATGAAAACAATGTTACTAAAAAAAGAACAAGCGCTGATAAATTGGTTAGTAGTCCAAACTTTCATAGTGCATCAGTTTTTTCTGATAATTTAGTAGCAGTTCAAATGAAATCTGATCGAGTAATTCTTGATAAACCAATTTATATTGGATTTTCAGTCTTGGAATTGTCTAAGGCACACATGTACAACTTCCACTATAATATAGTCAAACCAGTGTACAATGATTGTGTTCAATTATGTTACACAGATACAGACAGTTTTATATACTTCATAAAGACACCCGATTTTTATCAAGACATGAAAGACGCGTTCTTCAATTATTTTGACACAAGTAATTACGAACGTGAAAATCAATACAATTTACCGTTAATGAACAAAAAAATTCCTGGTTTGTTTAAGGATGAAATGGGTGGAAGTATAATAACTGACTTTGTTGGATTGAGATCGAAGTTATATTGCGTTAAAACTGAAAAACGTACAATAAAAAAAGCCAAAGGAGTAAAGACATGCGTGGTTCGTAATTTTGACTTATCAGATTACCAAAATGTGAATTTCAATGAAAGCATTGTACGTAAAAAGAACTTATTGTTTAAATCGATAAAGCACCAAATATTTACTAAACAGGTAAATAAAATTGTTCTTTCCGGAAACGATGATAAGAGACGTATTTCTAAAGATAGAATATCTACCCTTGCTTGGGGTAGCACTTATATTTTAAAGTCATGAGTATGTTATAATAAAATGTTGACCTAAGTATTAGTAAATAAGTACCTTATTATTGTATCCTTCAAAGATAATATAATATAATGTACTTACTAAGTACCTATAGTTTGTAATGTTTTTAAAGATTAGTTTGTAATTTAGTATGATAGAAATAAATGATGTCAAGTAATTTTGACTTTTACTAACTCTACTTCTTTAACCAATCATACCAACTTTCCTAAGTAGGTAGGACATCAACTTTAGTAGGTGAATTTGAGTTCTATATAAAATGAGCAACAAGTTTTAACATGTTTGATTGACAGAGATAAAATAGATAACCATTCGCGTTATTTAATAGGTATGTATGTAGTTACGCTGTGTGGGTTGATATTTGATGCGTAGTGAGGGATCCGACAAGTTACATCCTGCTCTTTTCCGATTGATGTCAGCATTTTTTGTGTTAAATATTATTGTAGTTTTGCATATTCATTAATTAGAACCTAGACTGCAGGCCGCACGCTTGCAGAAATAAAGTTTATGTTTTTAACTCTCTACATAAATATTTAGATTTGATTTGCATACTGACGTTCAACATTTGATTCTATAAAGGTGAGCATTTTGTTTGATGTAGAGAAACTTATTATTGTTCCTTACTGTTACTCACGGTGCATTTCTCTTATTTATCTCTTTTTTTTTTCAGATCAACATGTCAACTGAAAATGATGATTACTATAACTTGCCTTGCGCACAGGATCCATTAGCTGGTTGGGACTCGTTCGAGGCAGAACAGCGAACCAAACGCAAGCTCGAACTAGCTGAAGCCAAACTCGCTAAAGTTGAGGCAACTAAGAAGAAAAGATTGATGAAAAAAAGTAAGAAAGAGACGCTTTCTTATGTTATCAATAAATCTTCAGAGAGAGGATATAAAATGATTAAAATACAAGTATACGACTTAAATGAAGGGGAAAATACCTACAGTGAATCTGTGAGAGTGCAATACATAGTTACTCATCCAATAGATGAAGTGTTAGACTCAGTTCAAAGTGTTGTTAATAAAATTTCAAAAAGATTAAGTAATGATACTCTGTGAATTAATGAAATGTAGACATAAATAAAAATAAAAATAAAATTTACTTAATTTTAAAGTAATTTTAAATTAGTTAAGTTTTTGAATTAATGTTTCTATCCTTATTTATATTTTAAATAAACTACTCAGGTAATAAATAAGATTTTGTTTCATTTTAATAAAACAATTTATTTTTTAAAACTTATTTATTTATCATTATTACACACGATTATAATTTTTATCACAATAGGTAACATTTATATTGATAGTAAAAGGTTATAAAATTTATTAGAATACATTAGGTTATGGTAGAATACCATATGTATATTGCAATAGATATCTATATACCACATCAATTATCAACACAATCATAACCACCAGATTCGCTAAAATCACTTTCCCCTTTGTCATTTCCAAAACTATTATTTATTCCATTTTTGTGATTATTTTCAATGAAGTTCTCGAAAAATTTGAACACATTCATATAGTTATCAATAAACCATTTTTTAACTATAATAACATTTCTTAATGCACAGTTCTGTTTATGATAAAAACAATTGAGAGCGGTGTTATCTTCTGAATTATACATTTTTATCAATTGCAATAAATTAGGACAGCCTTTTTCTCCAATATCTATTACATCACAATTATTATTGCAAATATTTTTTAACCACACAGCTTTTTCCGCCCCTTTAACAAAGATTTTTTTCTTGTTTAAAATGGTCATAATGACATATTTAAATTCACGATAATCAATGTATCCTTCACTCCATTTTATGCCGCGATATCTTTCTAACCAAGAAACTTGTTTCTTTTCTTTGTCTATGAGTCGAGAGAATGGGTAAGGTGGTTTCACTAAAAAAACTTGAGTGTATTCAGCAGTAGCTAGCGCTAATTCTTTGACGATAAAAAAGTTATTGGCATCTTTAAATCCTTGCAAATCTACTATAATGTATTTCGAATTCATGATATTTTCTTAACAGTACTACTCAACGGTTTGTATTCAACGATGCAATCGTTTAGAATCAAACAATATGCTGATGTATTTTCTGGAAACCCTATAGCGGTTTCAAGTTCTATTCGCACGTCTACAGGTCCTGATTTAAGAGTTTCGTTTTGTCTTGAACAATCTATCACAAAAAGAGGCGCCCTGGACTTAAAGTCTTCGTAACTTAATAACGGTTCTGGTCGTCGGTTGTAATACGACTGTTGAAATCTAGTGTAGTGTTCATATATAAGCGAATAGTTATTGTCAGCAAACCTGGTATTCAAATTTTCATATGGAAAATAACAAGAGTTTAAAAAAACCCTTAAGTTTTCTATGTCACAATGGTCAAACTGAGACATGTCGGCATCGGCACGACGCATGCGGTTTGTTTGAAATCCAACTATTACATATCGTGGTTTTTCTATTTGGGAAGAAGTTTTTACAGACCATGTATGTTTTCTAGTTTTTGGAAGAGCAGGATATTCATAAAGATCCCAATTTCTATAAACCATGCTAACAGATCGATCTTTTTCCAGGTATTTAAGTAAATTAATCCGTTCACGGTCAGATACTTTCACATGGGGTACGCGCCAGTTTATGTTTTCTATTTCAACATTATTAACATATTCACCCGCTTCTAGTTTTATTGCATTGAGATTTGTGCTACTCCGAAGTAATATCAACTCATGTTTACAATTCATAATAATTTTATTATAATCTTCAGCAAAACCTAGTATTTTATTAAGAGGTATAGACACTGAAAAATTACCTGCCGCGTTATTTGTGGTACCATTCATATCCCACCCCCATAGCTTCGACATCTTTGACTCGTTATCATTAATTGAAATTAGAGATTTCATAGTGGTAGTAATACCAGCATTTTTTATTTTATCTATTTCTATTCCATTTAACTCATATCGAATGTCTTGAAAGAAAAATAATACTGGGTTATTTGTAAAATGAACTTTGGATACAGCAGCTTTTGTATCACGTTTAATCACATTTACAACGCCTTTTATGTATAGAGTACTTGCTGAAGGTAGTACGCATAGATCTTGTTGATTAATTGGTATTCTTATTTCGTCATTTTCTCGAAAGCTATTGACATATGGCTTATATGTGTGATATTCTATGCTTTCAATAGAATTGTCAACATGTATCGTATCTGTTATACTGAGCATACTCATTTTAATAATCCGATCAGTTTCAAAAACTTCTTATTTTCTTTTGTTAGTTTCACTCGAGGTCTTCTTTTGTTGATGACACGGTTTGAAATGTGTTTATTTAGTGTTTGTACTATGGTTTTATTGTGGTCAATCATTTTCGTCTAATATGTAAGTATAGTTGTATATCTTCGCCACGTAAGTTTACTAAATTATTCTTAGCATCCAATATTCTGACGGTAATTGAGCTAATATTGTTCTGGTTAATTGGGAAATAAATAATGTTCTTGGGTATTTCAATAATTCTGTAACCAGGAGGTACGTTTGGAGGAAATTCGTGAATTATATGACTGGGTTTGCCGTCCGTGTATGATCCGCTTATAATATCACATTCGATTCTTAGCACGGTCGTCGAAAGAATGTTGACTGGATAAGAAGATTCATTTAATATATTCGCTTTTAAAGTTTCTTGGTTGAAACCAAACACTCGAGCTAGCAAAGGACTTTTTTCAAAATGTATATCTTTAGAACATATGATGGAAGTTTTTAACGTGTTGTTATTACAAATTAATTTAAAAGAACAGTCTTTCATGTTTTGTTCCAAGTAATCGTTTATATCACTCAGCTCATACGATCCTTCGGGTATTACAACGACTTCCTTATCACCAAAATGTAACTTGTTATTGTAGCTATCAATGTTAGGTATGGAATTAAATGTTGAGAAGTATAGCAGACCGCATTCATATTCGCCATTGAGCTCTAAGCCAGGTGAATAATTTATTGTAGACAGTGGACTGGAGCTTGATATGGATAGTGTAAAAGACATTTTGATACTGACAACAATTTATCGATTCTTTAACTTAAATGAGATTTCCAGAAGTTCTTCAGATATTTTAAGCATAAGTGTCCACAATTCACAGTATCGTAACTTTGATATTTCAAGTAATTATAATAAATTTCATGGTTATTGAAATACCTCAGTAATTCTAGCGGAGGTTTTAGATCTCCAAAACTGTCAAAATACTCGCAATATTCATTATTTTTTACATAGGCTACCCAGTGAGTGCCAGGATTTTGATGATCATCCAGATTAATTATACCACATTCAATACGCTTGGGTTTTTTTGGTAATCTATCTCTCATGTAGACACCTCTAAAATAAGGTATATTGGCACTATACGTCATTATATCAATGTCAGTCAGAGCGCGGTTGGGTAGCCTTGTATTTAGTTTTTTGGAGCTTTAAAAAACAATCCACTTCCTTTTTTGTATGGTTTTAAATAGCATCCCTTTCCTAGTGCTATTGCTTCCATTGTTCTATTATGACGTTCAGATTCTTGTAGATCAATTTTTGCTGATTTATAATCATTTACAGCTTTTGCAACACCTGCAGCACCGCCAGTTAGAGCGCCCAACGCTGATAGAGCCGCAAATATTGGTATTAACGGTAATATACCTCCAGTTTTTGGTATAGGTATAACACGCGGTACACGAACTCTATTTTTTGTAAATACTTTTTTTGCAACAGCATAAGCAATTTTAATGGCAGCTTCATTATTTTTAGGTTTTAATTTTTTCAGCTTTGTACTAATTTGAGTAGTTAAAGCCTTAAATTTTTTGACACCAGCACCTAATTTAAGTTTTGATTTCATAGCTTTATTTACTACCCAGGAAGCAATTTTTTCGCCAGTACTGGCATCTTTAGATTTTAGTCGCCTCTTAGCCATGTTAATGAGTTCTATATCAGCTTTGTGACGATCACCTAAATTAGAATTATTTGAGTATGCAATGTCGTGTTGTTTACAAGCTTCGTCCAGTTCATTAACTCCTCTATCACCACGCAATAACCGTTTTTGCAATTTTGTACCGGGACCACAATAATTATATCCAGGTAAATGTAATTCAAACGGTAATTTATTTATCACTGTGTTAATGAGACCACCTCCCTCCATCGATGTTATCTTAATGATGTTTATTGTACGTACACATCCATTTTATATACAATGTTAAAGAAGTGCATTTTTATTAATCCACGAGTTTTCACTTTCACTAAAACCTAACCATTTAACATATAGTTTATTACCTTTTTGTTTCAATACCTTTTCTACTAAGTAAACGCCAGGACAATTAGTCTTTTGGAGTTCTTGTTTATAAAATGAACCTAATATTTTCTGATTATGTTGATCTTCTAAATGGTAAGTTACAGGCTTTGATTCATTCACTTTAATAATTTTAAACAATTCAGTAGACCAATTTGGTGTGTAACCTTTTTGAAAACATCCTTTATATTTGCTAATGCGAACCTGATCTCCAACATTGAAAGTTTTATTCTTTGTAGAAACAGTTTTTTGGCTTTTTTGTATATTATTCAAAACAACAATTCTATTTGCGCTACAAACATTTTTTGGTTCTATTTTAATAGTTCGATGTATTGAGCTATTATACGTATTGATAATTTTTTGTACAGGTTTACCTATCCACTTATAGTTTCCAGCTAAACTGAAATATTTGTAAAGTTTGTTTTTAACTGTTCTTATAAACCTCTCTACAATAGATGCTTTTTTGATAGAATGTGTAGAATAATGATTAATTTTAAATTTTAAAATTAGTTTTTTAAAAGCTTTGTTGTAAAATTCAGTTCCTAAATCAGTTTGCAAATTAATTGGGATTCTTCCTTCATTTATCACTTTTTCAAACGCGTTTGCTATTTCGCACATTGATTTGCTTTTAACAGGAACAACCCAACCAAATTTGGAGAAAGCATCAATTATAACTAAAATATATTTGTAACCGGCATTGAATAAAGATAATTTTTGAATATCAATTAAATCTGCTTGCCATAAGTCATCAATGTCTTTAATTACCACGCAGCGCCGCTTATAATTCCTTCGCGCCTGTTTGTGGATTTCGTTCACTATTTCTTCCTTGCTCATTTTTAGTATCTAGTTTGCTTGGATATGCGGATTTTTCACTTCGATTATGTCTGTTATTACTTTCAATTTTAATTTTTATTTCGTCAAATTTTGCATCTATTTCTTGCTTTGTGTAGAAATGGTTTTTAATAAGTTGTTCTTCAAACTCTAAAGAAGATTGATTAATTACTTTTTCGTGTAAACGTAAACGTTTATGAACGTGATTTCCAAATTTGTCCACATTCATAGCAGCAGAGGTATTGATAGCTGAACAGTTGAAATGAATCTGTAGATACTAATGAAATAATAATGCTTTTATTTAGCTGATAACACCACATTCGCGAAGTTCTTCGATTATGGATATTATTTCATTATCTAAATTTGAATTTCCGGCATCGCGAGATGCTATTAATAGCTGTAATCTTTCAACTAATTCATTAGGATCATCCCAATAAATGTAGTCCACTTTTGGTTTTACTTTCTTTAATACAGGCAATAATCCAGTGCCTTGTACTTCTTGATCATAACTTTCAGCACTCGTTGTACTCGTTGTTCTGTCTTTCATATACTTGAAGAGTGGTTTTATGATGTATTTGTATTTGATACCTTTATTGGTTTTGATTGGCTTCTTTGGATCATAATCACGGCGATGTACATTTGTATCCATTAACATTTGTTTATAGTTTTGCTTATCTTCTTCAGTTATTTTCGACATATCAGGTGTTCTTTTAAATAATAACTCATACATCCCGAATGTTCGAGGATACTGTTGTCCCCCTACTGATATTTCAAAATCTTTAAGGAAAAAAGTTGCAGATCCCATTTTAAGTTTTCCGCGGTCTAATCTAACACCAAACGGAATTTCTTTAGATGCGGCCTCTGCTAAGCTCCAAGACATATCATTCGAGTCTAGGGACTTAAAAGATGAGGTACTTAGATTTTGATGATCAGTGTTTTTATCTCCAATGTCTAGATCTTCATTTTCGTCAGAACTTTCTGAGTTGACTTCACTTGATTGCGTTTCTAATGTGTTTACAACAGGCACATCAGACATTCTGTGTTTTTTTATGCCTTCATCAGACTCACTGAAATCCTGGTATCGAACTTTTTTGAACCGTTTGGGTGTCCTTTCAGTCTTACTCTCATTTGATGATACTCTGTTTGCAATTATTTTATTAAGAGGTTCCGTTATTGGTTTTAACGCAGTTTCAATAACCAAATCACTGTTTAATTTTAAATGTTTCATTAACATAACTTTTTTTTTTACAGCATCTGCTGATTTAACAATTTGCTGTTTTAATGATTTTTCTGAATTATACATAGTATATTTTTTACTGTCATGCGACCTGTTCTTTTCGATGATGCGTTAATAAATGAATTTGATATTATTGTTAATGCCGTTATATATTATATCTATCAAACTAGCTAATGCAAAACAACAAACGTATCAAAATTTTTCCTATAAGCACCATTATTTTTTTCACAATCCTTATTTATTACTAAATAATTAAATGGGATACTCCAGATTTCTTTACACATTTCACGAAACTGATTCCAAGACATATCTGTATTGACATGCTCATCGTAAACATGCTTAAGGTTAATATCGTCTTGTCTAAAAAGAACAATCATATTAGCGTTGTCCCTGATTAATTGTTTAGGTATCTTGCTATATGTTTGATTTAAATAAAAACAATCAATATTTTTATGTCTCCCTGTAGCAAAATAATCTCGAATATTATTTTGTTTTTCGCAAGCTACATCATCAAATATAAACACTGAATCGGGTTTTGCATCTGATGTACTCAATATTTCATCGTTTTCTTTATACTTATATAAATTTACGGCTGGTACCATTTTGAGAACATTATCGAAAAATATATACATCGGCTGAAATAAAGTTTTGGAAAATATGTATACATTTAAGAATTTTAAACCGTGCTCATGTAAAAGGAGCCCAATCATTAAATTGGTTTTGCCACAGTTTGACGGACCGCAAATTAAGCAGCGAATCGTATTTGGTAGAAGTTCACTATGTCTGTGTTTGTTCTTTTCTGACGGTAAAACACATACTCTGTTTAAATTTAATGTGCAAGGCTGTTTAATAAATAACATGTTTAAGTTCCTCGACTATTAGAATAGAAATGAAAGATTAGAAAGTAAATGCATCATTTATACTTTCGATGAAAAAATCTTTCCTGAACGCAATACTGTCGTTTGTTTAGTATGTATCATGTGGTTGAATTCTCTACTCAGAACTTTCGAAATACGAGTCTTAATTAGTTATTGGGAACGCTGTTCTACTTTCGGTTAGCATCTCAAAGATTTTGGGTGCTTCACCTGAAGCGAAGCGAAAGGTGGAGCATCCAAAATCTTTGAGATGCTAACCGAAAGTGGTACAGCGTGCCCAATAACTACCTACTGCCAATGAAGTTTATTCTATAGCGGACGTTAATATTTGCTAAAATTAGGACAATCGGGGACTTTTTATATTCTGAGTAATATAACTCTAGCAGTTTTGTTCGGAAAAACTTTTAGTGATTTTTGCTAATTCTTTTGATGCCACTGAACCTTATTCTATAGGAGACGTTGATTTTTGCTAAAATTAGGACAATCGGGGGCTTTTTATATTCTGAGTAATATAACTCTAGCAGTTTTGTTCGGAAAAACTTTTAGTGATTTTTGCTAATTCTTTTGATGCCAATGAAGCTTATTCTATAGGAGACGTTTATTTTTGCTAAAATTAGGACAATCGGGGACTTTTTATATTCTGAGTAATATAACTCTGGCAGTTTTGTTCGGAAAAACTTTTAGTGATTTTTGCTGATTCTTTTGATGCCAATGAAGTTTATTCTATAGCGGACGTTAATATTTGCTAAATTTAGGACAATCGGGGACTTTTTATATTCTGAGTAAATTAACTCTAGCAGTTTTGTTCGGAAAAACTTTTAGTGATTTTTGGTAATTCTTTTGATGCCAATGAAGTTTATTCTATAGCGGACGTTAATATTTGATAAAATTAGGACAATCGGAGACTTTTTATATTCTGAGTAATATAACTCTAGCAGTTTTGTTCGGAAAAACTTTTAGTGATTTTTGCTGATTCTTTTGATGCCAATGAAGTTTATTCTATAGCGGACGTTAATATTTGCTAAAATTAGGACAATCGGGGACTTTTTATATTCTGAGTAAAATAACTCTAGCAGTTATGTTCTGGAAAACTTTTAGTGATTTTTGCTAATTCTTTTGATGCCAATGAAGTTTATTCTATAGCGGACGTTAATATTTGCTAAATTTAGGACAATCGGGGACTTTTTATATTCTGAGTAAATTAACTCTAGCAGTTTTGTTCGGAAAAACTTTTAGTGATTTTTGGTAATTCTTTTGATGCCAATGAAGTTTATTCTATAGCGGACGTTAATATTTGCTAAAATTAGGACAATCGGAGACTTTTTATATTCTGAGTAATATAACTCTAGCAGTTTTGTTCGGAAAAACTTTTAGTGATTTTTGCTAATTCTTTTGATGCCAATGAAGCTTATTCTATAGGAGACGTTGATTTTTGCTAAAATTAGGACAGTCGGGGACTTTTTATATTCTGAGTAACATAACTCTAGCAGTTAAGTTCGGAAACACTTTTAGTGATTTTTGCTAATTCTTTTGATGCCAATGAAGCTTATTCTATAGGAGACGTTGATTTTTGCTAAAATTAGGACAATCGGGGGCTTTTTATATTCTGAGTAAAATAACTCTAGCAGTTTTGTTCGGAAAAACTTTTAGTGATTTTTGCTGATTCTTTTGATGCCAATGAAGTTTATTCTATAGCGGACGTTAATATTTGCTAAATTTAGGACAATCGGGGACTTTTTATATTCTGAGTAAATTAACTCTAGCAGTTTTGTTCGGAAAAACTTTTAGTGATTTTTGCTGATTCTTTTGATGCCAATGAAGTTTATTCTATAGCGGACGTTAATATTTGCTAAAATTAGGACAATCGGGGACTTTTTATATTCTGAGTAAAATAACTCTAGCAGTTATGTTCTGGAAAACTTTTAGTGATTTTTGCTAATTCTTTTGATGCCAATGAAGCTTATTCTATAGCGGACGTTGATTTTTGCTAAAATTAGGACAGTCGGGGACTTTTTATATTCTGAGTAAAATAACTCTAGCAGTTTTGTTCGGAAAAACTTTTAGTGATTTTTGGTAATTCTTTTGATGCCAATGAAGCTTATTCTATAGCGGACGTTAATATTTGCTAAAATTAGGACAATCGGGGACTTTTTATATTCTGAGTAATATAACTCTAGCAGTTTTGTTCGGAAAAACTTTTAGTGATTTTTGCTGATTCTTTTGATGCCAATGAAGTTTATTCTATAGCGGACGTTAATATTTGCTAAAATTAGGACAATCGGGGACTTTTTAAATTCTGAGTAAATTGACTCTAGCAGTTTTGTTCGGAAAAACTTTTAGTGATTTTTGGTAATTCTCTTGATGCCAATGAAGTTTATTCTATAGCGGACGTTAATATTTGCTAAATTTAGGACAATCGGGGACTTTTTATATTCTGAGTAAATTAACTCTAGCAGTTTTGTTCGGAAAAACTTTTAGTGATTTTTGCTAATTCTTTTGATGCCAATGAAGCTTATTCTATAGGAGACGTTGATTTTTGCTAAAATTAGGACAATCGGGGACTTTTTATATTCTGAGTAATATAACTCTAGCAGTTTTGTTCGGAAAAACTTTTAGTGATTTTTGCTAATTCTTTTGATGCCAATGAAGCTTATTCTATAGGAGACGTTGATTTTTGCTAAAATTAGGACAATCGGGGACTTTTTATATTCTGAGTAATATAACTCTAGCAGTTATGTTCTGAAAAACTTTTAGTGATTTTTGCTGATTCTTTTGATGCCAATGAAGTTTATTCTATAGCGGACGTTAATATTTGCTAAAATTAGGACAATCGGGGACTTTTTAAATTCTGAGTAAATTGACTCTAGCAGTTTTGTTCGGAAAAACTTTTAGTGATTTTTGGTAATTCTTTTGATGCCAATGAAGTTTATTCTATAGCGGACGTTAATATTTGCTAAATTTAGGACAATCGGGCACTTTTTATATTCTGAGTAAATTAACTCTAGCAGTTTTGTTCGGAAAAACTTTTAGTGATTTTTGGTAATTCTTTTGATGCCAATGAAGCTTATTCTATAGGAGACGTTGATTTTTGCTAAAATTAGGACAATCGGGGACTTTTTATATTCTGAGTAATATAACTCTAGCAGTTTTGTTCGGAAAAACTTTTAGTGATTTTTGCTGATTCTTTTGATGCCAATGAAGTTTATTCTATAGCGGACGTTAATATTTGCTAAAATTAGGACAATCGGGGACTTTTTATATTCTGAGTAATATTACTCTAGCAGTTTTGTTCGGAAAAACTTTTAGTGATTTTTGCTAATTCTTTTGATGCTAATGAAGTTTATTCTATAGCGGACGTTAATATTTGCTAAAATTAGGACAATCGGAGACTTTTTATATTCTGAGTAAAATAACTCTAGCAGTTATGTTCTGGAAAACTTTTAGTGATTTTTGCTAATTCTTTTGATGCCAATGAAGTTTATTCTATAGCGGACGTTAATATTTGCTAAAATTAGGACAATCGGGGACTTTTGATATTCTGAGTAAATTAACTCTAGCAGTTTTGTTCGGAAAAACTTTTAGTGATTTTTGGTAATTCTTTTGATGCCAATGAAGTTTATTCTATAGCGGACGTTAATATTTGCTAAAATTAGGACAATCGGGGACTTTTTATATTCTGAGTAAAATAACTCTAGCAGTTATGTTCTGAAAAACTTTTAGTGATTTTTGCCAATTCTTTTGATGCCAATGAAGTTTATTCTATAGCGGACGTTAATATTTGCTAAAATTAGGACAATCGGGGACTTTTTATATTCTGAGTAATATAACTCTAGCAGTTTTGTTCGGAAAAACTTTTAGTGATTTTTGGTAATTCTTTTGATGCCAATGAAGTTTATTCTATAGCGGACGTTAATATTTGCTAAAATTAGGACAATCGGGGACTTTTTATATTCTGAGTAAATTAACTCTAGCAGTTTTGTTCGGAAAAACTTTTAGTGGTTTTTGGTAATTCTTTTGATGCCAATGAAGTTTATTCTATAGCGTACGTTAATATTTGCTAAAATTAGGACAATCGGGGACTTTTTATATTCTGAGTAATATAACTCTAGCAGTTTTGTTCGGAAAAACTTTTAGTGATTTTTGCTAATTCTTTTGATGCCAATGAAGCTTATTCTATAGGAGACGTTGATTTTTGCTAAAATTAGGACAATCGGGGACTTTTTATATTCTGAGTAAATTAACTCTAGCAGTTTTGTTCGGAAAAACTTTTAGTGATTTTTGGTAATTCTTTTGATGCCAATGAAGTTTATTCTATAGCGGACGTTAATATTTGCTAAAATTAGGACAATCGGAGAGTTTTTATATTCTGAGTAAAATAACTCTAGCAGTTATGTTCTGGAAAACTTTTAGTGATTTTTGCTAATTCTTTTGATGCCAATGAAGTTTATTCTATAGCGGACGTTAATATTTGCTAAAATTAGGACAATCGGGGACTTTTTATATTCTGAGTAAATTAACTCTAGCAGTTTTGTTCGGAAAAACTTTTAGTGATTTTTGGTAATTCTTTTGATGCCAATGAAGTTTATTCTATAGCGGACGTTAATATTTGCTAAAATTAGGACAATCGGGGACTTTTTATATTCTGAGTAAAATAACTCTAGCAGTTATGTTCTGAAAAACTTTTAGTGATTTTTGCCAATTCTTTTGATGCCAATGAAGTTTATTCTATAGCGGACGTTAATATTTGCTAAAATTAGGACAATCGAGGACTTTTTATATTCTGAGTAATATAACTCTAGCAGTTTTGTTCGGAAAAACTTTTAGTGATTTTTGCTAATTCTTTTGATGCCAATGAAGCTTATTCTATAGGAGACGTTGATTTTTGCTAAAATTAGGACAATCGGGGACTTTTTATATTCTGAGTAATATAACTCTAGCAGTTTTGTTCGGAAAAACTTTTAGTGATTTTTGCTGATTCTTTTGATGCCAATGAAGTTTATTCTATAGCGGACGTTAATATTTGCTAAAATTAGGACAATCGGGGACTTTTTATATTCTGAGTAAATTAACTCTAGCAGTTTTGTTCGGAAAAACTTTTAGTGATTTTTGGTAATTCTTTTGATGCCAATGAAGTTTATTCTATAGCGGACGTTAATATTTGCTAAAATTAGGACAATCGGGGACTTTTTATATTCTGAGTAATATAACTCTAGCAGTTTTGTTCGGAAAAACTTTTAGTGATTTTTGCAAATTCTTTTGATGCCAATGAAGCTTATTCTATAGGAGACGTTGATTTTTGCTAAAATTAGGACAATCGGGGACTTTTTATATTCTGAGTAATATAACTCTGGCAGTTTTGTTCGGAAAAACTTTTAGTGATTTTTGCTGATTCTTTTGATGCCAATGAAGTTTATTCTATAGCGGACGTTAATATTTGCTAAAATTAGGACAATCGGGGACTTTTTATATTCTGAGTAAATTAACTCTAGCAGTTTTGTTCGGAAAAACTTTTAGTGATTTTTGGTAATTCTTTTGATGCCAATGAAGTTTATTCTATAGCGGACGTTAATATTTGCTAAAATTAGGACAATCGGGGACTTTTTATATTCTGAGTAAAATAACTCTAGCAGTTATGTTCTGGAAAACTTTTAGTGATTTTTGCTAATTCTTTTGATGCCAATGAAGTTTATTCTATAGCGGACGTTAATATTTGCTAAATTTAGGACAATCGGGGACTTTTTATATTCTGAGTAAATTAACTCTAACAGTTTTGTTCGGAAAAACTTTTAGTGATTTTTGGTAATTCTTTTGATGCCAATGAAGTTTATTCTATAGCGGACGTTAATATTTGCTAAAATTAGGACAATCGGAGACTTTTTATATTCTGAGTAATATAACTCTAGCAGTTTTGTTCGGAAAAACTTTTAGTGATTTTTGGTAATTCTTTTGATGCCAATGAAGCTTATTCTATAGGAGACGTTGATTTTTGCTAAAATTAGGACAGTCGGGGACTTTTTATATTCTGAGTAACATAACTCTAGCAGTTAAGTTCGGAAACACTTTTAGTGATTTTTGCTAATTCTTTTGATGCCAATGAAGCTTATTCTATAGGAGACGTTGATTTTTGCTAAAATTAGGACAATCGGGGGCTTTTTATATTCTGAGTAAAATAACTCTAGCAGTTTTGTTCGGAAAAACTTTTAGTGATTTTTGCTGATTCTTTTGATGCCAATGAAGTTTATTCTATAGCGGACGTTAATATTTGCTAAATTTAGGACAATCGGGGACTTTTTATATTCTGAGTAAATTAACTCTAGCAGTTTTGTTCGGAAAAACTTTTAGTGATTTTTGGTAATTCTTTTGATGCCAATGAAGTTTATTCTATAGCGGACGTTAATATTTGCTAAAATTAGGACAATCGGAGACTTTTTATATTCTGAGTAATATAACTCTAGCAGTTTTGTTCGGAAAAACTTTTAGTGATTTTTGCTGATTCTTTTGATGCCAATGAAGTTTATTCTATAGCGGACGTTAATATTTGCTAAAATTAGGACAGTCGGGGACTTTTTATATTCTGAGTAAAATAACTCTAGCAGTTAAGTTCGGAAACACTTTTAGTGATTTTTGCTAATTCTTTTGATGCCAATGAAGCTTATTCTATAGGAGACGTTGATTTTTGCTAAAATTTGGACAATCAGGGGCTTTTTATATTCTGAGTAAAATAACTCTAGCAGTTTTGTTCGGAAAAACTTTTAGTGATTTTTGCTAATTCTTTTGATGCCAATGAAGCTTATTCTATAGGAGACGTTGATTTTTGCTAAAATTATGACAATCGGGGACTTTTTATATTCTGAGTAATATAACTCTAGCAGTTTTGTTCGGAAAAACTTTTAGTGATTTTTGGTAATTCTTTTGATGCCAATGAAGTTTATTCTATAGCGGACGTTAATATTTGCTAAAATTAGGACAATCGGGGACTTTTTAAATTCTGAGTAAAATAACTCTAGCAGTTATGTTCTGAAAAACTTTTAGTGATTTTTGCCAATTCTTTTGATGCCAATGAAGTTTATTCTATAGCGGACGTTAATATTTGCTAAAATTAGGACAATCGGGGACTTTTTATATTCTGAGTAAATTAACTCTAGCAGTTTTGTTCGGAAAAACTTTTAGTGATTTTTGGTAATTCTTTTGATGCCAATGAAGTTTATTCTATAGCGGACGTTAATATTTGCTAAAATTAGGACAATCGGGGACTTTTTATATTCTGAGTAAATTAACTCTAGCAGTTTTGTTCGGAAAAACTTTTAGTGATTTTTGCTAATTCTTTTGATGCCAATGAAGCTTATTCTATAGGAGACGTTGATTTTTGCTAAAATTAGGACAATCGGGGACTTTTTATATTCTGAGTAATATAACTCTAGCAGTTTTGTTCGGAAAAACTTTTAGTGATTTTTGCTAATTCTTTTGATGCCAATGAAGCTTATTCTATAGGAGACGTTGATTTTTGCTAAAATTAGGACAATCGGGGATTTTTTATATTCTGAGTAAAATAACTCTAGCAGTTATGTTCTGAAAAACTTTTAGTGATTTTTGGTAATTCTTTTGATGCCAATGAAGTTTATTCTATAGCGGACGTTAATATTTGCTAAAATTAGGACAATCGGGGACTTTTTATATTCTGAGTAATATAACTCTAGCAGTTTTGTTCGGAAAAACTTTTAGTGATTTTTGCTAATTCTTTTGATGCCAATGAAGTTTATTCTATAGCGGACGTTAATATTTGCTAAAATTAGGACAATCGGAGACTTTTTATATTCTGAGTAAAATAACTCTAGCAGTTATGTTCTGAAAAACTTTTAGTGATTTTTGCCAATTCTTTTGATGCCAATGAAGTTTATTCTATAGCGGACGTTAATATTTGCTAAAATTAGGACAATCGGGGACTTTTTATATTCTGAGTAAATTAACTCTAGCAGTTTTGTTCGGAAAAACTTTTAGTGATTTTTGGTAATTCTTTTGATGCCAATGAAGTTTATTCTATAGCGGACGTTAATATTTGCTAAAATTAGGACAATCGGGGACTTTTTATATTCTGAGTAAATTAACTCTAGCAGTTTTGTTCGGAAAAACTTTTAGTGATTTTTGCTAATTCTTTTGATGCCAATGAAGCTTATTCTATAGGAGACGTTGATTTTTGCTAAAATTAGGACAATCGGGGACTTTTTATATTCTGAGTAATATAACTCTAGCAGTTTTGTTCGGAAAAACTTTTAGTGATTTTTGCTAATTCTTTTGATGCCAATGAAGCTTATTCTATAGGAGACGTTGATTTTTGCTAAAATTAGGACAATCGGGGATTTTTTATATTCTGAGTAAAATAACTCTAGCAGTTATGTTCTGAAAAACTTTTAGTGATTTTTGCTAATTCTTTTGATGCCAATGAAGTTTATTCTATAGCGGACGTTAATATTTGCTAAAATTAGGACAATCGGGGACTTTTTATATTCTGAGTAATATAACTCTAGCAGTTTTGTTCGGAAAAACTTTTAGTGATTTTTGCTAATTCTTTTGATGCCAATGAAGTTTATTCTATAGCGGACGTTAATATTTGCTAAAATTAGGACAATCGGAGACTTTTTATATTCTGAGTAAAATAACTCTAGCAGTTATGTTCTGAAAAACTTTTAGTGATTTTTGCCAATTCTTTTGATGCCAATGAAGTTTATTCTATAGCGGACGTTAATATTTGCTAAAATTAGGACAATCGGGGACTTTTTATATTCTGAGTAAAATAACTCTAGCAGTTTTGTTCGGAAAAACTTTTAGTGATTTTTGCTAATTCTTTTGATGCCAATGAAGCTTATTCTATAGGAGACGTTGATTTTTGCTAAAATAAGGACAATCGGGGACTTTTTATATTCTGAGTAAAACTCTAGCAGTTATGTTCTGAAAAACTTTAAGTGATTTTTGCTGATTCTTTTGATGCCAATGATGTTTATTCTATAGCGGACGTTAATATTTGCTAAAATAAGGACAATCGGGGACTTTTTATATTCTGAGTAAAACTCTAGCAGTTACGTTCTGAAAAACTTTTAGTGATTTTTGCTGATTCTTTTGATGCCAATGATGTTTATTCTATAGCGGACGTTAATATTTGCTAAAATTAGGACAATCGGGGACTTTTTATATTCTGAGTAAAATAACTCTAGCAGTTATGTTCTGAAAAACTTTTAGTGATTTTTGCCAATTCTTTTGATGCCAATGAAGTTTATTCTATAGCGGACGTTAATATTTGCTAAAATTAAGACAATCGGGGACTTTTTATATTCTGAGTAATATAACTCTAGCAGTTTTGTTCGGAAAAACTTTTAGTGATTTTTGCTAATTCTTTTGATGCCAATGAAGTTTATTCTATAGCGGACGTTAATATTTGCTAAAATTAGGACAATCGGGGACTTTTTATATTCTGAGTAAATTAACTCTAGCAGTTTTGTTCGGAAAAACTTTTAGTGATTTTTGGTAATTCTTTTGATGCCAATGAAGTTTATTCTATAGCGGACGTTAATATTTGCTAAAATTAGGACAATCGGGAACTTTTTATATTCTGAGTAAAATAACTCTAGCAGTTATGTTCTGAAAAACTTTTAGTGATTTTTGCCAATTCTTTTGATGCCAATGAAGTTTATTCTATAGCGGACGTTAATATTTGCTAAAATTAGGACAATCGGGGACTTTTTATATTCTGAGTAATATAACTCTAGCAGTTTTGTTCGGAAAAACTTTTAGTGATTTTTGCTAATTCTTTTGATGCCCATGAAGCTTATTCTATAGGAGACGTTGATTTTTGCTAAAATTAGGACAATCGGGGACTTTTTATATTCTGAGTAATATAACTCTAGCAGTTTTGTTCGGAAAAACTTTTAGTGATTTTTGCCGATTCTTTTGATGCCAATGAAGTTTATTCTATAGCGGACGTTAATATTTGCTAAAATTAGGACAATCGGGGACTTTTTATATTCTGAGTAAATTAACTCTAGCAGTTTTGTTCGGAAAAACTTTTAGTGATTTTTGGTAATTCTTTTGATGCCAATGAAGTTTATTCTATAGCGGACGTTAATATTTGCTAAAATTAGGACAATCGGAGACATTTTATATTCTGAGTAAAATAACTCTAGCAGTTATGTTCTGAAAAACTTTTAGTGATTTTTGCTAATTATTTTGATGCCAATGAAGTTTATTCTATAGCGAACGTTAATATTAGCTAAAATTAGGACAATCGGAGACTTTTTATATTCTGAGTAAAATAACTCTAGCAGTTATGTTCTGGAAAACTTTTAGTGATTTTTGCTAATTCTTTTGATGCCAATGAAGTTTATTCTATAGCGGACGTTAATATTTGCTAAAATTAGGACAATCGGGGACTTTTTATATTCTGAGTAAATTAACTCTAGCAGTTTTGTTCGGAAAAACTTTTAGTGATTTTTGGTAATTCTTTTGATGCCAATGAAGTTTATTCTATAGCGGACGTTAATATTTGCTAAAATTAGGACAATCGGGGACTTTTTAAATTCTGAGTAAAATAACTCTAGCAGTTATGTTTTGAAAAACTTTTAGTGATTTTTGCCAATTCTTTTGATGCCAATGAAGTTTATTCTATAGCGGACGTTAATATTTGCTAAAATTAGGACAATCGGGGACTTTTTATATTCTGAGTAATATAACTCTAGCAGTTTTGTTCGGAAAAACTTTTAGTGATTTTTGCTAATTCTTTTGATGCCACTGAACCTTATTCTATAGGAGACGTTGATTTTTGCTAAAATTAGGACAATCGGGGGCTTTTTATATTCTGAGTAATATAACTCTAGCAGTTTTGTTCGGAAAAACTTTTAGTGATTTTTGCTAATTCTTTTGATGCCAATGAAGCTTATTCTATAGGAGACGTTTATTTTTGCTAAAATTAGGACAATCGGGGACTTTTTATATTCTGAGTAATATAACTCTGGCAGTTTTGTTCGGAAAAACTTTTAGTGATTTTTGCTGATTCTTTTGATGCCAATGAAGTTTATTCTATAGCGGACGTTAATATTTGCTAAATTTAGGACAATCGGGGACTTTTTATATTCTGAGTAAATTAACTCTAGCAGTTTTGTTCGGAAAAACTTTTAGTGATTTTTGGTAATTCTTTTGATGCCAATGAAGTTTATTCTATAGCGGACGTTAATATTTGATAAAATTAGGACAATCGGAGACTTTTTATATTCTGAGTAATATAACTCTAGCAGTTTTGTTCGGAAAAACTTTTAGTGATTTTTGCTGATTCTTTTGATGCCAATGAAGTTTATTCTATAGCGGACGTTAATATTTGCTAAAATTAGGACAATCGGGGACTTTTTATATTCTGAGTAAAATAACTCTAGCAGTTATGTTCTGGAAAACTTTTAGTGATTTTTGCTAATTCTTTTGATGCCAATGAAGTTTATTCTATAGCGGACGTTAATATTTGCTAAATTTAGGACAATCGGGGACTTTTTATATTCTGAGTAAATTAACTCTAGCAGTTTTGTTCGGAAAAACTTTTAGTGATTTTTGGTAATTCTTTTGATGCCAATGAAGTTTATTCTATAGCGGACGTTAATATTTGCTAAAATTAGGACAATCGGAGACTTTTTATATTCTGAGTAAATTAACTCTAGCAGTTTTGTTCGGAAAAACTTTTAGTGATTTTTGGTAATTCTTTTGATGCCAATGAAGTTTATTCTATAGCGGACGTTAATATTTGCTAAAATTAGGACAATCGGAGACTTTTTATATTCTGAGTAATATAACTCTAGCAGTTTTGTTCGGAAAAACTTTTAGTGATTTTTGCTGATTCTTTTGATGCCAATGAAGTTTATTCTATAGCGGACGTTAATATTTGCTAAAATTAGGACAATCGGGGACTTTTTATATTCTGAGTAAAATAACTCTAGCAGTTATGTTCTGGAAAACTTTTAGTGATTTTTGCTAATTCTTTTGATGCCAATGAAGCTTATTCTATAGCGGACGTTGATTTTTGCTAAAATTAGGACAGTCGGGGACTTTTTATATTCTGAGTAAAATAACTCTAGCAGTTTTGTTCGGAAAAACTTTTAGTGATTTTTGGTAATTCTTTTGATGCCAATGAAGCTTATTCTATAGCGGACGTTAATATTTGCTAAAATTAGGACAATCGGGGACTTTTTATATTCTGAGTAATATAACTCTAGCAGTTTTGTTCGGAAAAACTTTTAGTGATTTTTGCTGATTCTTTTGATGCCAATGAAGTTTATTCTATAGCGGACGTTAATATTTGCTAAAATTAGGACAATCGGGGACTTTTTAAATTCTGAGTAAATTGACTCTAGCAGTTTTGTTCGGAAAAACTTTTAGTGATTTTTGGTAATTCTCTTGATGCCAATGAAGTTTATTCTATAGCGGACGTTAATATTTGCTAAATTTAGGACAATCGGGGACTTTTTATATTCTGAGTAAATTAACTCTAGCAGTTTTGTTCGGAAAAACTTTTAGTGATTTTTGCTAATTCTTTTGATGCCAATGAAGCTTATTCTATAGGAGACGTTGATTTTTGCTAAAATTAGGACAATCGGGGACTTTTTATATTCTGAGTAATATAACTCTAGCAGTTTTGTTCGGAAAAACTTTTAGTGATTTTTGCTAATTCTTTTGATGCCAATGAAGCTTATTCTATAGGAGACGTTGATTTTTGCTAAAATTAGGACAATCGGGGACTTTTTATATTCTGAGTAATATAACTCTAGCAGTTATGTTCTGAAAAACTTTTAGTGATTTTTGCTGATTCTTTTGATGCCAATGAAGTTTATTCTATAGCGGACGTTAATATTTGCTAAAATTAGGACAATCGGGGACTTTTTAAATTCTGAGTAAATTGACTCTAGCAGTTTTGTTCGGAAAAACTTTTAGTGATTTTTGGTAATTCTCTTGATGCCAATGAAGTTTATTCTATAGCGGACGTTAATATTTGCTAAATTTAGGACAATCGGGCACTTTTTATATTCTGAGTAAATTAACTCTAGCAGTTTTGTTCGGAAAAACTTTTAGTGATTTTTGCTAATTCTTTTGATGCCAATGAAGCTTATTCTATAGGAGACGTTGATTTTTGCTAAAATTAGGACAATCGGGGACTTTTTATATTCTGAGTAATATAACTCTAGCAGTTTTGTTCGGAAAAACTTTTAGTGATTTTTGCTGATTCTTTTGATGCCAATGAAGTTTATTCTATAGCGGACGTTAATATTTGCTAAAATTAGGACAATCGGGGACTTTTTAAATTCTGAGTAAATTGACTCTAGCAGTTTTGTTCGGAAAAACTTTTAGTGATTTTTGGTAATTCTTTTGATGCCAATGAAGTTTATTCTATAGCGGACGTTAATATTTGCTAAATTTAGGACAATCGGGCACTTTTTATATTCTGAGTAAATTAACTCTAGCAGTTTTGTTCGGAAAAACTTTTAGTGATTTTTGCTAATTCTTTTGATGCCAATGAAGCTTATTCTATAGGAGACGTTGATTTTTGCTAAAATTAGGACAATCGGGGACTTTTTATATTCTGAGTAATATAACTCTAGCAGTTTTGTTCGGAAAAACTTTTAGTGATTTTTGCTGATTCTTTTGATGCCAATGAAGTTTATTCTATAGCGGACGTTAATATTTGCTAAAATTAGGACAATCGGGGACTTTTTATATTCTGAGTAAAATAACTCTAGCAGTTATGTTCTGGAAAACTTTTAGTGATTTTTGCTAATTCTTTTGATGCCAATGAAGTTTATTCTATAGCGGACGTTAATATTTGCTAAATTTAGGACAATCGGGGACTTTTTATATTCTGAGTAAATTAACTCTAGCAGTTTTGTTCGGAAAAACTTTTAGTGATTTTTGGTAATTCTTTTGATGCCAATGAAGTTTATTCTATAGCGGACGTTAATATTTGCTAAAATTAGGACAATCGGGGACTTTTTATATTCTGAGTAATATAACTCTAGCAGTTTTGTTCGGAAAAACTTTTAGTGATTTTTGCTAATTCTTTTGATGCCAATGAAGCTTATTCTATAGGAGACGTTGATTTTTGCTAAAATTAGGACAATCGGGGACTTTTTATATTCTGAGTAATATAACTCTGGCAGTTTTGTTCGGAAAAACTTTTAGTGATTTTTGCTGATTCTTTTGATGCCAATGAAGTTTATTCTATAGCGGACGTTAATATTTGCTAAATTTAGGACAATCGGGGACTTTTTATATTCTGAGTAAATTAACTCTAGCAGTTTTGTTCGGAAAAACTTTTAGTGATTTTTGGTAATTCTTTTGATGCCAATGAAGTTTATTCTATAGCGGACGTTAATATTTGCTAAAATTAGGACAATCGGAGACTTTTTATATTCTGAGTAATATAACTCTAGCAGTTTTGTTCGGAAAAACTTTTATTGATTTTTGCTGATTCTTTTGATGCCAATGAAGTTTATTCTATAGCGGACGTTAATATTTGCTAAAATTAGGACAATCGGGGACTTTTTATATTCTGAGTAAAATAACTCTAGCAGTTATGTTCTGGAAAACTTTTAGTGATTTTTGCTAATTCTTTTGATGCCAATGAAGTTTATTCTATAGCGGACGTTAATATTTGCTAAATTTAGGACAATCGGGGACTTTTTATATTCTGAGTAAATTAACTCTAGCAGTTTTGTTCGGAAAAACTTTTAGTGATTTTTGGTAATTCTTTTGATGCCAATGAAGTTTATTCTATAGCGGACGTTAATATTTGCTAAAATTAGGACAATCAGAGACTTTTTATATTCTGAGTAATATAACTCTAGCAGTTTTGTTCGGAAAAACTTTTAGTGATTTTTGCTGATTCGTTTGATGCCAATGAAGTTTATTCTATAGCGGACGTTAATATTTGCTAAAATTAGGACAATCAGGGACTTTTTATATTCTGAGTAAAATAACTCTAGCAGTTATGTTCTGGAAAACTTTTAGTGATTTTTGCTAATTCTTTTGATGCCAATGAAGTTTATTCTATAGCGGACGTTAATATTTGCTAAATTTAGGACAATCGGGGACTTTTTATATTCTGAGTAAATTAACTCTAGCAGTTTTGTTCGGAAAAACTTTTAGTGATTTTTGGTAATTCTTTTGATGCCAATGAAGTTTATTCTATAGCGGACGTTAATATTTGCTAAAATTAGGACAATCGGGGACTTTTTATATTCTGAGTAAATTAACTCTAGCAGTTTTGTTCGGAAAAACTTTTAGTGATTTTTGGTAATTCTTTTGATGCCAATGAAGTTTATTCTATAGCGGACGTTAATATTTGCTAAAATTAGGACAATCAGAGACTTTTTATATTCTGAGTAATATAACTCTAGCAGTTTTGTTCGGAAAAACTTTTAGTGATTTTTGCTGATTCGTTTGATGCCAATGAAGTTTATTCTATAGCGGACGTTAATATTTGCTAAAATTAGGACAATCAGGGACTTTTTATATTCTGAGTAAAATAACTCTAGCAGTTATGTTCTGGAAAACTTTTAGTGATTTTTGCTAATTCTTTTGATGCCAATGAAGTTTATTCTATAGCGGACGTTAATATTTGCTAAAATTAGGACAATCGGAGACTTTTTATATTCTGAGTAATATAACTCTGGCAGTTTTGTTCGGAAAAACTTTTAGTGATTTTTGCTGATTCTTTTGATGCCAATGAAGTTTATTCTATAGCGGCCGTTAATATTTGCTAAAATTAGGACAATCGGGGACTTTTTATATTCTGAGTAATATAACTCTAGCAGTTTTGTTCGGAAAAACTTTTAGTGATTTTTGGTAATTCTTTTGATGCCAATGAAGTTTATTCTATAGCGGACGTTAATATTTGCTAAAATTAGGACAATCGGGGACTTTTTATATTCTGAGTAATATAACTCTAGCAGTTTTGTTCGGAAAAACTTTTAGTGATTTTTGCTGATTCTTTTGATGCCAATGAAGTTTATTCTATAGCGGACGTTAATATTTGCTAAAATTAGGACAATCGGGGACTTTTTATATTCTGAGTAATATAACTCTAGCAGTTTTGTTCGGAAAAACTTTTAGTGATTTTTGCTGATTCTTTTGATGCCAATGAAGTTTATTCTATAGCGGACGTTAATATTTGCTAAAATTAGGACAATCGGGGACTTTTTAAATTCTGAGTAAATTGACTCTAGCAGTTTTGTTCGGAAAAACTTTTAGTGATTTTTGGTAATTCTCTTGATGCCAATGAAGTTTATTCTATAGCGGACGTTAATATTTGCTAAATTTAGGACAATCGGGGACTTTTTATATTCTGAGTAAATTAACTCTAGCAGTTTTGTTCGGAAAAACTTTTAGTGATTTTTGCTAATTCTTTTGATGCCAATGAAGCTAATTCTATAGGAGACGTTGATTTTTGCTAAAATTAGGACAATCGGGGACTTTTTATATTCTGAGTAATATAACTCTAGCAGTTTTGTTCGGAAAAACTTTTAGTGATTTTTGCTAATTCTTTTGATGCCAATGAAGCTTATTCTATAGGAGACGTTGATTTTTGCTAAAATTAGGACAATCGGGGACTTTTTATATTCTGAGTAATATAACTCTAGCAGTTATGTTCTGAAAAACTTTTAGTGATTTTTGCTGATTCTTTTGATGCCAATGAAGTTTATTCTATAGCGGACGTTAATATTTGCTAAAATTAGGACAATCGGGGACTTTTTAAATTCTGAGTAAATTGACTCTAGCAGTTTTGTTCGGAAAAACTTTTAGTGATTTTTGGTAATTCTTTTGATGCCAATGAAGTTTATTCTATAGCGGACGTTAATATTTGCTAAATTTAGGACAATCGGGCACTTTTTATATTCTGAGTAAATTAACTCTAGCAGTTTTGTTCGGAAAAACTTTTAGTGATTTTTGCTAATTCTTTTGATGCCAATGAAGCTTATTCTATAGGAGACGTTGATTTTTGCTAAAATTAGGACAATCGGGGACTTTTTATATTCTGAGTAATATAACTCTAGCAGTTTTGTTCGGAAAAACTTTTAGTGATTTTTGCTGATTCTTTTGATGCCAATGAAGTTTATTCTATAGCGGACGTTAATATTTGCTAAAATTAGGACAATCGGGGACTTTTTAAATTCTGAGTAAATTGACTCTAGCAGTTTTGTTCGGAAAAACTTTTAGTGATTTTTGGTAATTCTTTTGATGCCAATGAAGTTTATTCTATAGCGGACGTTAATATTTGCTAAATTTAGGACAATCGGGGACTTTTTATATTCTGAGTAAATTAACTCTAGCAGTTTTGTTCGGAAAAACTTTTAGTGATTTTTGGTAATTCTTTTGATGCCAATGAAGTTTATTCTATAGCGGACGTTAATATTTGCTAAAATTAGGACAATCGGGGACTTTTTATATTCTGAGTAATATAACTCTAGCAGTTTTGTTCGGAAAAACTTTTAGTGATTTTTGCTAATTCTTTTGATGCCAATGAAGCTTATTCTATAGGAGACGTTGATTTTTGCTAAAATTAGGACAATCGGGGACTTTTTATATTCTGAGTAATATAACTCTGGCAGTTTTGTTCGGAAAAACTTTTAGTGATTTTTGCTGATTCTTTTGATGCCAATGAAGTTTATTCTATAGCGGACGTTAATATTTGCTAAATTTAGGACAATCGGGCACTTTTTATATTCTGAGTAAATTAACTCTAGCAGTTTTGTTCGGAAAAACTTTTAGTGATTTTTGCTAATTCTTTTGATGCCAATGAAGCTTATTCTATAGGAGACGTTGATTTTTGCTAAAATTAGGACAATCGGGGACTTTTTATATTCTGAGTAATATAACTCTAGCAGTTTTGTTCGGAAAAACTTTTAGTGATTTTTGCTGATTCTTTTGATGCCAATGAAGTTTATTCTATAGCGGACGTTAATATTTGCTAAAATTAGGACAATCGGGGACTTTTTATATTCTGAGTAAAATAACTCTAGCAGTTATGTTCTGGAAAACTTTTAGTGATTTTTGCTAATTCTTTTGATGCCAATGAAGTTTATTCTATAGCGGACGTTAATATTTGCTAAATTTAGGACAATCGGGGACTTTTTATATTCTGAGTAAATTAACTCTAGCAGTTTTGTTCGGAAAAACTTTTAGTGATTTTTGGTAATTCTTTTGATGCCAATGAAGTTTATTCTATAGCGGACGTTAATATTTGCTAAAATTAGGACAATCGGGGACTTTTTATATTCTGAGTAATATAACTCTAGCAGTTTTGTTCGGAAAAACTTTTAGTGATTTTTGCTAATTCTTTTGATGCCAATGAAGCTTATTCTATAGGAGACGTTGATTTTTGCTAAAATTAGGACAATCGGGGACTTTTTATATTCTGAGTAATATAACTCTGGCAGTTTTGTTCGGAAAAACTTTTAGTGATTTTTGCTGATTCTTTTGATGCCAATGAAGTTTATTCTATAGCGGACGTTAATATTTGCTAAATTTAGGACAATCGGGGACTTTTTATATTCTGAGTAAATTAACTCTAGCAGTTTTGTTCGGAAAAACTTTTAGTGATTTTTGGTAATTCTTTTGATGCCAATGAAGTTTATTCTATAGCGGACGTTAATATTTGCTAAAATTAGGACAACCGGAGACTTTTTATATTCTGAGTAATATAACTCTAGCAGTTTTGTTCGGAAAAACTTTTAGTGATTTTTGCTGATTCTTTTGATGCCAATGAAGTTTATTCTATAGCGGACGTTAATATTTGCTAAAATTAGGACAATCGGGGACTTTTTATATTCTGAGTAAAATAACTCTAGCAGTTATGTTCTGGAAAACTTTTAGTGATTTTTGCTAATTCTTTTGATGCCAATGAAGTTTATTCTATAGCGGACGTTAATATTTGCTAAATTTAGGACAATCGGGGACTTTTTATATTCTGAGTAAATTAACTCTAGCAGTTTTGTTCGGAAAAACTTTTAGTGATTTTTGGTAATTCTTTTGATGCCAATGAAGTTTATTCTATAGCGGACGTTAATATTTGCTAAAATTAGGACAATCAGAGACTTTTTATATTCTGAGTAATATAACTCTAGCAGTTTTGTTCGGAAAAACTTTTAGTGATTTTTGCTGATTCGTTTGATGCCAATGAAGTTTATTCTATAGCGGACGTTAATATTTGCTAAAATTAGGACAATCAGGGACTTTTTATATTCTGAGTAAAATAACTCTAGCAGTTATGTTCTGGAAAACTTTTAGTGATTTTTGCTAATTCTTTTGATGCCAATGAAGTTTATTCTATAGCGGACGTTAATATTTGCTAAATTTAGGACAATCGGGGACTTTTTATATTCTGAGTAAATTAACTCTAGCAGTTTTGTTCGGAAAAACTTTTAGTGATTTTTGGTAATTCTTTTGATGCCAATGAAGTTTATTCTATAGCGGACGTTAATATTTGCTAAAATTAGGACAATCGGGGACTTTTTATATTCTGAGTAAAATAACTCTAGCAGTTTTGTTCGGAAAAACTTTTAGTGATTTTTGCTAATTCTTTTGATGCCAATGAAGCTTATTCTATAGGAGACGTTGATTTTTGCTAAAATTAGGACAATCGGGGACTTTTTATATTCTGAGTAATATAACTCTGGCAGTTTTGTTCGGAAAAACTTTTAGTGATTTTTGCTGATTCTTTTGATGCCAATGAAGTTTATTCTATAGCGGACGTTAATATTTGCTAAATTTAGTACAATCGGGGACTTTTTATATTCTGAGTAAATTAACTCTAGCAGTTTTGTTCGGAAAAACTTTTAGTGATTTTTGGTAATTCTTTTGATGCCAATGAAGTTTATTCTATAGCGGACGTTAATATTTGCTAAAATTAGGACAATCGGAGACTTTTTATATTCTGAGTAATATAACTCTAGCAGTTTTGTTCGGAAAAACTTTTAGTGATTTTTGCTGATTCTTTTGATGCCAATGAAGTTTATTCTATAGCGGACGTTAATATTTGCTAAAATTAGGACAATCGGGGACTTTTTATATTCTGAGTAAAATAACTCTAGCAGTTATGTTCTGGAAAACTTTTAGTGATTTTTGCTAATTCTTTTGATGCCAATGAAGTTTATTCTATAGCGGACGTTAATATTTGCTAAAATTAGGACAATCGGGGACTTTTTATATTCTGAGTAAATTAACTCTAGCAGTTTTGTTCGGAAAAACTTTTAGTGATTTTTGGTAATTCTTTTGATGCCAATGAAGTTTATTCTATAGCGGCCGTTAATATTTGCTAAAATTAGGACAATCGGGGACTTTTTATATTCTGAGTAATATAACTCTAGCAGTTTTGTTCGGAAAAACTTTTAGTGATTTTTGCTAATACTTTTGATGCCAATGAAGCTTATTCTATAGGAGACGTTGATTTTTGCTAAAATTAGGACAATCGGGGACTTTTTATATTCTGAGTAATATAACTCTGGCAGTTTTGTTCGGAAAAACTTTTAGTGATTTTTGCTAATTCTTTTGATGCCAATGAAGTTTATTCTATAGCGGACGTTAATATTTGCTAAAATTAGGACAATCGGGGACTTTTTATATTCTGAGTAAAATAACTCTAGCAGTTATGTTCTGGAAAACTTTTAGTGATTTTTGCTAATTCTTTTGATGCCAATGAAGTTTATTCTATAGCGGACGTTAATATTTGCTAAATTTAGGACAATCGGGGACTTTTTATATTCTGAGTAAATTAACTCTAGCAGTTTTGTTCGGAAAAACTTTTAGTGATTTTTGGTAATTCTTTTGATGCCAATGAAGTTTATTCTATAGCGGCCGTTAATATTTGCTAAAATTAGGACAATCGGGGACTTTTTATATTCTGAGTAATATAACTCTAGCAGTTTTGTTCGGAAAAACTTTTAGTGATTTTTGCTAATTCTTTTGATGCCAATGAAGCTTATTCTATAGGAGACGTTGATTTTTGCTAAAATTAGGACAATCGGGGACTTTTTATATTCTGAGTAAAATAACTCTAGCAGTTTTGTTCGGAAAAACTTTTAGTGATTTTTGGTAATTCTTTTGATGCCAATGAAGCTTATTCTATAGCGGACGTTAATATTTGCTAAAATTAGGACAATCGGGGACTTTTTATATTCTGAGTAATATAACTCTAGCAGTTTTGTTCGGAAAAACTTTTAGTGATTTTTGCTGATTCTTTTGATGCCAATGAAGTTTATTCTATAGCGGACGTTAATATTTGCTAAAATTAGGACAATCGGGGACTTTTTAAATTCTGAGTAAATTGACTCTAGCAGTTTTGTTCGGAAAAACTTTTAGTGATTTTTGGTAATTCTCTTGATGCCAATGAAGTTTATTCTATAGCGGACGTTAATATTTGCTAAATTTAGGACAATCGGGGACTTTTTATATTCTGAGTAAATTAACTCTAGCAGTTTTGTTCGGAAAAACTTTTAGTGATTTTTGCTAATTCTTTTGATGCCAATGAAGCTTATTCTATAGGAGACGTTGATTTTTGCTAAAATTAGGACAATCGGGGACTTTTTATATTCTGAGTAATATAACTCTAGCAGTTTTGTTCGGAAAAACTTTTAGTGATTTTTGCTAATTCTTTTGATGCCAATGAAGCTTATTCTATAGGAGACGTTGATTTTTGCTAAAATTAGGACAATCGGGGACTTTTTATATTCTGAGTAATATAACTCTAGCAGTTATGTTCTGAAAAACTTTTAGTGATTTTTGCTAATTCTTTTGATGCCAATGAAGTTTATTCTATAGCGGACGTTAATATTTGCTAAAATTAGGACAATCGGGGACTTTTTAAATTCTGAGTAAATTGACTCTAGCAGTTTTGTTCGGAAAAACTTTTAGTGATTTTTGGTAATTCTTTTGATGCCAATGAAGTTTATTCTATAGCGGACGTTAATATTTGCTAAATTTAGGACAATCGGGCACTTTTTATATTCTGAGTAAATTAACTCTAGCAGTTTTGTTCGGAAAAACTTTTAGTGATTTTTGCTAATTCTTTTGATGCCAATGAAGCTTATTCTATAGGAGACGTTGATTTTTGCTAAAATTAGGACAATCGGGGACTTTTTATATTCTGAGTAATATAACTCTAGCAGTTTTGTTCGGAAAAACTTTTAGTGATTTTTGCTGATTCTTTTGATGCCAATGAAGTTTATTCTATAGCGGACGTTAATATTTGCTAAAATTAGGACAATCGGGGACTTTTTAAATTCTGAGTAAATTGACTCTAGCAGTTTTGTTCGGAAAAACTTTTAGTGATTTTTGGTAATTCTTTTGATGCCAATGAAGTTTATTCTATAGCGGACGTTAATATTTGCTAAATTTAGGACAATCGGGCACTTTTTATATTCTGAGTAAATTAACTCTAGCAGTTTTGTTCGGAAAAACTTTTAGTGATTTTTGCTAATTCTTTTGATGCCAATGAAGCTTATTCTATAGGAGACGTTGATTTTTGCTAAAATTAGGACAATCGGGGACTTTTTATATTCTGAGTAATATAACTCTAGCAGTTTTGTTCGGAAAAACTTTTAGTGATTTTTGCTGATTCTTTTGATGCCAATGAAGTTTATTCTATAGCGGACGTTAATATTTGCTAAAATTAGGACAATCGGGGACTTTTTATATTCTGAGTAAAATAACTCTAGCAGTTATGTTCTGGAAAACTTTTAGTGATTTTTGCTAATTCTTTTGATGCCAATGAAGTTTATTCTATAGCGGACGTTAATATTTGCTAAATTTAGGACAATCGGGGACTTTTTATATTCTGAGTAAATTAACTCTAGCAGTTTTGTTCGGAAAAACTTTTAGTGATTTTTGGTAATTCTTTTGATGCCAATGAAGTTTATTCTATAGCGGACGTTAATATTTGCTAAAATTAGGACAATCGGGGACTTTTTATATTCTGAGTAATATAACTCTAGCAGTTTTGTTCGGAAAAACTTTTAGTGATTTTTGCTAATTCTTTTGATGCCAATGAAGCTTATTCTATAGGAGACGTTGATTTTTGCTAAAATTAGGACAATCGGGGACTTTTTATATTCTGAGTAATATAACTCTGGCAGTTTTGTTCGGAAAAACTTTTAGTGATTTTTGCTGATTCTTTTGATGCCAATGAAGTTTATTCTATAGCGGACGTTAATATTTGCTAAATTTAGGACAATCGGGGACTTTTTATATTCTGAGTAAATTAACTCTAGCAGTTTTGTTCGGAAAAACTTTTAGTGATTTTTGGTAATTCTTTTGATGCCAATGAAGTTTATTCTATAGCGGACGTTAATATTTGCTAAAATTAGGACAATCGGAGACTTTTTATATTCTGAGTAATATAACTCTAGCAGTTTTGTTCGGAAAAACTTTTAGTGATTTTTGCTGATTCTTTTGATGCCAATGAAGTTTATTCTATAGCGGACGTTAATATTTGCTAAAATTAGGACAATCGGGGACTTTTTATATTCTGAGTAAAATAACTCTAGCAGTTATGTTCTGGAAAACTTTTAGTGATTTTTGCTAATTCTTTTGATGCCAATGAAGTTTATTCTATAGCGGACGTTAATATTTGCTAAATTTAGGACAATCGGGGACTTTTTATATTCTGAGTAAATTAACTCTAGCAGTTTTGTTCGGAAAAACTTTTAGTGATTTTTGGTAATTCTTTTGATGCCAATGAAGTTTATTCTATAGCGGACGTTAATATTTGCTAAAATTAGGACAATCAGAGACTTTTTATATTCTGAGTAATATAACTCTAGCAGTTTTGTTCGGAAAAACTTTTAGTGATTTTTGCTGATTCGTTTGATGCCAATGAAGTTTATTCTATAGCGGACGTTAATATTTGCTAAAATTAGGACAATCAGGGACTTTTTATATTCTGAGTAATATAACTCTAGCAGTTATGTTCTGTAAAACTTTTAGTGATTTTTGCTAATTCTTTTGATGCCAATGAAGTTTATTCTATAGCGGACGTTAATATTTGCTAATTTAGGACAATCGGGGACTTTTTATATTCTGAGTAAATTAACTCTAGCAGTTTTGTTCGGAAAAACTTTTAGTGATTTTTGGTAATTCTTTTGATGCCAATGAAGTTTATTCTATAGCGGACGTTAATATTTGCTAAAATTAGGACAATCGGGGACTTTTTATATTCTGAGTAATATAACTCTAGCAGTTTTGTTCGGAAAAACTTTTAGTGATTTTTGCTAATTCTTTTGATGCCAATGAAGCTTATTCTATAGGAGACGTTGATTTTTGCTAAAATTAGGACAATCGGGGACTTTTTATATTCTGAGTAATATAACTCTGGCAGTTTTGTTCGGAAAAACTTTTAGTGATTTTTGCTGATTCTTTTGATGCCAATGAAGTTTATTCTATAGCGGACGTTAATATTTGCTAAATTTAGTACAATCGGGGACTTTTTATATTCTGAGTAAATTAACTCTAGCAGTTTTGTTCGGAAAAACTTTTAGTGATTTTTGGTAATTCTTTTGATGCCAATGAAGTTTATTCTATAGCGGACGTTAATATTTGCTAAAATTAGGACAATCGGAGACTTTTTATATTCTGAGTAATATAACTCTAGCAGTTTTGTTCGGAAAAACTTTTAGTGATTTTTGCTGATTCTTTTGATGCCAATGAAGTTTATTCTATAGCGGACGTTAATATTTGCTAAAATTAGGACAATCGGGGACTTTTTATATTCTGAGTAAAATAACTCTAGCAGTTATGTTCTGGAAAACTTTTAGTGATTTTTGCTAATTCTTTTGATGCCAATGAAGTTTATTCTATAGCGGACGTTAATATTTGCTAAATTTAGGACAATCGGGGACTTTTTATATTCTGAGTAAATTAACTCTAGCAGTTTTGTTCGGAAAAACTTTTAGTGATTTTTGGTAATTCTTTTGATGCCAATGAAGTTTATTCTATAGCGGCCGTTAATATTTGCTAAAATTAGGACAATCGGGGACTTTTTATATTCTGAGTAATATAACTCTAGCAGTTTTGTTCGGAAAAACTTTTAGTGATTTTTGCTAATACTTTTGATGCCAATGAAGCTTATTCTATAGGAGACGTTGATTTTTGCTAAAATTAGGACAATCGGGGACTTTTTATATTCTGAGTAATATAACTCTGGCAGTTTTGTTCGGAAAAACTTTTAGTGATTTTTGCTAATTCTTTTGATGCCAATGAAGTTTATTCTATAGCGGACGTTAATATTTGCTAAATTTAGGACAATCGGGGACTTTTTATATTCTGAGTAAATTAACTCTAGCAGTTTTGTTCGGAAAAACTTTTAGTGATTTTTGGTAATTCTTTTGATGCCAATGAAGTTTATTCTATAGCGGACGTTAATATTTGCTAAAATTAGGACAATCGGGGACTTTTTATATTCTGAGTAATATAACTCTAGCAGTTTTGTTCGGAAAAACTTTTAGTGATTTTTGCTAATTCTTTTGATGCCAATGAAGCTTATTCTATAGGAGACGTTGATTTTTGCTAAAATTAGGACAATCGGGGACTTTTTATATTCTGAGTAATATAACTCTGGCAGTTTTGTTCGGAAAAACTTTTAGTGATTTTTGCTGATTCTTTTGATGCCAATGAAGTTTATTCTATAGCGGACGTTAATATTTGCTAAAATTAGGACAATCGGGGACTTTTTATATTCTGAGTAAATTAACTCTAGCAGTTTTGTTCGGAAAAACTTTTAGTGATTTTTGGTAATTCTTTTGATGCCAATGAAGTTTATTCTATAGCGGACGTTAATATTTGCTAAATTTAGGACAATCGGGGACTTTTTATATTCTGAGTAAATTAACTCTAGCAGTTTTGTTCGGAAAAACTTTTAGTGATTTTTGGTAATTCTTTTGATGCCAATGAAGTTTATTCTATAGCGGACGTTAATATTTGCTAAAATTAGGACAATCGGAGACTTTTTATATTCTGAGTAATATAACTCTAGCAGTTTTGTTCGGAAAAACTTTTAGTGATTTTTGCTGATTCGTTTGATGCCAATGAAGTTTATTCTATAGCGGACGTTAATATTTGCTAAAATTAGGACAATCAGGGACTTTATATATTCTGAGTAAAATAACTCTAGCAGTTATGTTCTGGAAAACTTTTAGTGATTTTTGCTAATTCTTTTGATGCCAATGAAGTTTATTCTATAGCGGACGTTAATATTTGCTAAATTTAGGACAATCGGGGACTTTTTATATTCTGAGTAAATTAACTCTAGCAGTTTTGTTCGGAAAAACTTTTAGTGATTTTTGGTAATTCTTTTGATGCCAATGAAGTTTATTCTATAGCGGACGTTAATATTTGCTAAAATTAGGACAATCGGGGACTTTTTATATTCTGAGTAATATAACTCTAGCAGTTTTGTTCGGAAAAACTTTTAGTGATTTTTGCTAATTCTTTTGATGCCAATGAAGCTTATTCTATAGGAGACGTTGATTTTTGCTAAAATTAGGACAATCGGGGACTTTTTATATTCTGAGTAATATAACTCTGGCAGTTTTGTTCGGAAAAACTTTTAGTGATTTTTGCTGATTCTTTTGATGCCAATGAAGTTTATTCTATAGCGGACGTTAATATTTGCTAAATTTAGTACAATCGGGGACTTTTTATATTCTGAGTAAATTAACTCTAGCAGTTTTGTTCGGAAAAACTTTTAGTGATTTTTGGTAATTCTTTTGATGCCAATGAAGTTTATTCTATAGCGGCCGTTAATATTTGCTAAAATTAGGACAATCGGGGACTTTTTATATTCTGAGTAATATAACTCTAGCAGTTTTGTTCGGAAAAACTTTTAGTGATTTTTGCTAATTCTTTTGATGCCAATGAAGCTTATTCTATAGGAGACGTTGATTTTTGCTAAAATTAGGACAATCGGGGACTTTTTATATTCTGAGTAATATAACTCTGGCAGTTTTGTTCGGAAAAACTTTTAGTGATTTTTGCTAATTCTTTTGATGCCAATGAAGTTTATTCTATAGCGGACGTTAATATTTGCTAAATTTAGGACAATCGGGGACTTTTTATATTCTGAGTAAATTAACTCTAGCAGTTTTGTTCGGAAAAACTTTTAGTGATTTTTGGTAATTCTTTTGATGCCAATGAAGTTTATTCTATAGCGGACGTTAATATTTGCTAAAATTAGGACAATCGGGGACTTTTTATATTCTGAGTAATATAACTCTAGCAGTTTTGTTCGGAAAAACTTTTAGTGATTTTTGCTAATTCTTTTGATGCCAATGAAGCTTATTCTATAGGAGACGTTGATTTTTGCTAAAATTAGGACAATCGGGGACTTTTTATATTCTGAGTAATATAACTCTGGCAGTTTTGTTCGGAAAAACTTTTAGTGATTTTTGCTGATTCTTTTGATGCCAATGAAGTTTATTCTATAGCGGACGTTAATATTTGCTAAATTTAGGACAATCGGGGACTTTTATATTCTGAGTAAATTAACTCTAGCAGTTTTGTTCGGAAAAACTTTTAGTGATTTTTGGTAATTCTTTTGATGCCAATGAAGTTTATTCTATAGCGGACGTTAATATTTGATAAAATTAGGACAATCGGAGACTTTTTATATTCTGAGTAATATAACTCTAGCAGTTTTGTTCGGAAAAACTTTTAGTGATTTTTGCTGATTCTTTTGATGCCAATGAAGTTTATTCTATAGCGGACGTTAATATTTGCTAAAATTAGGACAATCGGGGACTTTTTATATTCTGAGTAAAATAACTCTAGCAGTTATGTTCTGGAAAACTTTTAGTGATTTTTGCTAATTCTTTTGATGCCAATGAAGTTTATTCTATAGCGGACGTTAATATTTGCTAAATTTAGGACAATCGGGGACTTTTTATATTCTGAGTAAATTAACTCTAGCAGTTTTGTTCGGAAAAACTTTTAGTGATTTTTGGTAATTCTTTTGATGCCAATGAAGTTTATTCTATAGCGGACGTTAATATTTGCTAAAATTAGGACAATCGGAGACTTTTTATATTCTGAGTAATATAACTCTAGCAGTTTTGTTCGGAAAAACTTTTAGTGATTTTTGCTAATTCTTTTGATGCCAATGAAGCTTATTCTATAGGAGACGTTGATTTTTGCTAAAATTAGGACAGTCGGGGACTTTTTATATTCTGAGTAACATAACTCTAGCAGTTAAGTTCGGAAACACTTTTAGTGATTTTTGCTAATTCTTTTGATGCCAATGAAGCTTATTCTATAGGAGACGTTGATTTTTGCTAAAATTAGGACAATCGGGGGCTTTTTATATTCTGAGTAAAATAACTCTAGCAGTTTTGTTCGGAAAAACTTTTAGTGATTTTTGCTGATTCTTTTGATGCCAATGAAGTTTATTCTATAGCGGACGTTAATATTTGCTAAATTTAGGACAATCGGGGACTTTTTATATTCTGAGTAAATTAACTCTAGCAGTTTTGTTCGGAAAAACTTTTAGTGATTTTTGGTAATTCTTTTGATGCCAATGAAGTTTATTCTATAGCGGACGTTAATATTTGCTAAAATTAGGACAATCGGAGACTTTTTATATTCTGAGTAATATAACTCTAGCAGTTTTGTTCGGAAAAACTTTTAGTGATTTTTGCTGATTCTTTTGATGCCAATGAAGTTTATTCTATAGCGGACGTTAATATTTGCTAAAATTAGGACAATCGGGGACTTTTTATATTCTGAGTAAAATAACTCTAGCAGTTATGTTCTGGAAAACTTTTAGTGATTTTTGCTAATTCTTTTGATGCCAATGAAGCTTATTCTATAGGAGACGTTGATTTTTGCTAAAATTAGGACAATCGGGGACTTTTTATATTCTGAGTAATATAACTCTAGCAGTTTTGTTCGGAAAAACTTTTAGTGATTTTTGCTGATTCTTTTGATGCCAATGAAGTTTATTCTATAGCGGACGTTAATATTTGCTAAAATTAGGACAATCGGGGACTTTTTAAATTCTGAGTAAATTGACTCTAGCAGTTTTGTTCGGAAAAACTTTTAGTGATTTTTGGTAATTCTCTTGATGCCAATGAAGTTTATTCTATAGCGGACGTTAATATTTGCTAAATTTAGGACAATCGGGGACTTTTTATATTCTGAGTAAATTAACTCTAGCAGTTTTGTTCGGAAAAACTTTTAGTGATTTTTGCTAATTCTTTTGATGCCAATGAAGCTAATTCTATAGGAGACGTTGATTTTTGCTCAAATTAGGACAATCGGGGACTTTTTATATTCTGAGTAATATAACTCTAGCAGTTTTGTTCGGAAAAACTTTTAGTGATTTTTGCTGATTCTTTTGATGCCAATGAAGTTTATTCTATAGCGGACGTTAATATTTGCTAAAATTAGGACAATCGGGGACTTTTTAAATTCTGAGTAAATTGACTCTAGCAGTTTTGTTCGGAAAAACTTTTAGTGATTTTTGGTAATTCTTTTGATGCCAATGAAGTTTATTCTATAGCGGACGTTAATATTTGCTAAATTTAGGACAATCGGGCACTTTTTATATTCTGAGTAAATTAACTCTAGCAGTTTTGTTCGGAAAAACTTTTAGTGATTTTTGCTAATTCTTTTGATGCCAATGAAGCTTATTCTATAGGAGACGTTGATTTTTGCTAAAATTAGGACAATCGGGGACTTTTTATATTCTGAGTAATATAACTCTAGCAGTTTTGTTCGGAAAAACTTTTAGTGATTTTTGCTAATTCTTTTGATGCCAATGAAGCTTATTCTATAGGAGACGTTGATTTTTGCTAAAATTAGGACAATCGGGGACTTTTTATATTCTGAGTAATATAACTCTGGCAGTTTTGTTCGGAAAAACTTTTAGTGATTTTTGCTGATTCTTTTGATGCCAATGAAGTTTATTCTATAGCGGACGTTAATATTTGCTAAATTTAGGACAATCGGGGACTTTTTATATTCTGAGTAATATAACTCTAGCAGTTTTGTTCGGAAAAACTTTTAGTGATTTTTGCTAATTCTTTTGATGCCAATGAAGCTTATTCTATAGGAGACGTTGATTTTTGCTAAAATTAGGACAGTCGGGGACTTTTTATATTCTGAGTAACATAACTCTAGCAGTTAAGTTCGGAAACACTTTTAGTGATTTTTGCTAATTCTTTTGATGCCAATGAAGCTTATTCTATAGGAGACGTTGATTTTTGCTAAAATTAGGACAATCGGGGACTTTTTATATTCTGAGTAATATAACTCTGGCAGTTTTGTTCGGAAAAACTTTCAGTGATTTTTGCTGATTCTTTTGATGCCAATGAAGTTTATTCTATAGCGGACGTTAATATTTGCTAAATTTAGGACAATCGGGGACTTTTTATATTCTGAGTAATATAACTCTAGCAGTTTTGTTCGGAAAAACTTTTAGTGATTTTTGCTAATTCTTTTGATGCCAATGAAGCTTATTCTATAGGAGACGTTGATTTTTGCTAAAATTAGGACAGTCGGGGACTTTTTATATTCTGAGTAACATAACTCTAGCAGTTAAGTTCGGAAACACTTTTAGTGATTTTTGCTAATTCTTTTGATGCCAATGAAGCTTATTCTATAGGAGACGTTGATTTTTGCTAAAATTAGGACAATCGGGGGCTTTTTATATTCTGAGTAAAATAACTCTAGCAGTTTTGTTCGGAAAAACTTTTAGTGATTTTTGCTGATTCTTTTGATGCCAATGAAGTTTATTCTATAGCGGACGTTAATATTTGCTAAATTTAGGACAATCGGGGACTTTTTATATTCTGAGTAAATTAACTCTAGCAGTTTTGTTCGGAAAAACTTTTAGTGATTTTTGGTAATTCTTTTGATGCCAATGAAGTTTATTCTATAGCGGACGTTAATATTTGCTAAAATTAGGAAAATCGGAGACTTTTTATATTCTGAGTAATATAACTCTAGCAGTTTTGTTCGGAAAAACTTTTAGTGATTTTTGCTGATTCTTTTGATGCCAATGAAGTTTATTCTATAGCGGACGTTAATATTTGCTAAAATTAGGACAATCGGGGACTTTTTATATTCTGAGTAAAATAACTCTAGCAGTTATGTTCTGGAAAACTTTTAGTGATTTTTGCTAATTCTTTTGATGCCAATGAAGCTTATTCTATAGGAGACGTTGATTTTTGCTAAAATTAGGACAATCGGGGACTTTTTATATTCTGAGTAATATAACTCTAGCAGTTTTGTTCGGAAAAACTTTTAGTGATTTTTGCTGATTCTTTTGATGCCAATGAAGTTTATTCTATAGCGGACGTTAATATTTGCTAAAATTAGGACAATCGGGGACTTTTTAAATTCTGAGTAAATTGACTCTAGCAGTTTTGTTCGGAAAAACTTTTAGTGATTTTTGGTAATTCTCTTGATGCCAATGAAGTTTATTCTATAGCGGACGTTAATATTTGCTAAATTTAGGACAATCGGGGACTTTTTATATTCTGAGTAAATTAACTCTAGCAGTTTTGTTCGGAAAAACTTTTAGTGATTTTTGCTAATTCTTTTGATGCCAATGAAGCTTATTCTATAGGAGACGTTGATTTTTGCTAAAATTAGGACAATCGGGGACTTTTTATATTCTGAGTAATATAACTCTAGCAGTTTTGTTCGGAAAAACTTTTAGTGATTTTTGCTGATTCTTTTGATGCCAATGAAGTTTATTCTATAGCGGACGTTAATATTTGCTAAAATTAGGACAATCGGGGACTTTTTAAATTCTGAGTAAATTGACTCTAGCAGTTTTGTTCGGAAAAACTTTTAGTGATTTTTGGTAATTCTTTTGATGCCAATGAAGTTTATTCTATAGCGGACGTTAATATTTGCTAAATTTAGGACAATCGGGCACTTTTTATATTCTGAGTAAATTAACTCTAGCAGTTTTGTTCGGAAAAACTTTTAGTGATTTTTGCTAATTCTTTTGATGCCAATGAAGCTTATTCTATAGGAGACGTTGATTTTTGCTAAAATTAGGACAATCGGGGACTTTTTATATTCTGAGTAATATAACTCTAGCAGTTTTGTTCGGAAAAACTTTTAGTGATTTTTGCTGATTCTTTTGATGCCAATGAAGTTTATTCTATAGCGGACGTTAATATTAGCTAAAATTAGGACAATCGGGAACTTTTTAAATTCTGAGTAAATTGACTCTAGCAGTTTTGTTCGGAAAAACTTTTAGTGATTTTTGGTAATTCTTTTGATGCCAATGAAGTTTATTCTATAGCGGACGTTAATATTTGCTAAATTTAGGACAATCGGGCACTTTTTATATTCTGAGTAAATTAACTCTAGCAGTTTTGTTCGGAAAAACTTTTAGTGATTTTTGCTAATTCTTTTGATGCCAATGAAGCTTATTCTATAGGAGACGTTGATTTTTGCTAAAATTAGGACAATCGGGGACTTTTTATATTCTGAGTAATATAACTCTAGCAGTTTTGTTCGGAAAAACTTTTAGTGATTTTTGCTGATTCTTTTGATGCCAATGAAGTTTATTCTATAGCGGACGTTAATATTTGCTAAAATTAGGACAATCGGGGACTTTTTATATTCTGAGTAAAATAACTCTAGCAGTTATGTTCTGGAAAACTTTTAGTGATTTTTGCTAATTCTTTTGATGCCAATGAAGTTTATTCTATAGCGGACGTTAATATTTGCTAAATTTAGGACAATCGGGGACTTTTTATATTCTGAGTAAATTAACTCTAGCAGTTTTGTTCGGAAAAACTTTTAGTGATTTTTGGTAATTCTTTTGATGCCAATGAAGTTTATTCTATAGCGGACGTTAATATTTGCTAAAATTAGGACAATCGGGGACTTTTTATATTCTGAGTAATATAACTCTAGCAGTTTTGTTCGGAAAAACTTTTAGTGATTTTTGCTAATTCTTTTGATGCCAATGAAGCTTATTCTATAGGAGACGTTGATTTTTGCTAAAATTAGGACAATCGGGGACTTTTTATATTCTGAGTAATATAACTCTGGCAGTTTTGTTCGGAAAAACTTTTAGTGATTTTTGCTGATTCTTTTGATGCCAATGAAGTTTATTCTATAGCGGACGTTAATATTTGCTTAATTTAGGACAATCGGGGACTTTTTATATTCTGAGTAAATTAACTCTAGCAGTTTTGTTCGGAAAAACTTTTAGTGATTTTTGCTAATTCTTTTGATGCCAATGAAGTTTATTCTATAGCGGACGTTAATATTTGCTAAAATTAGGACAATCGGAGACTTTTTATATTCTGAGTAATATAACTCTAGCAGTTTTGTTCGTAAAAACTTTTAGTGATTTTTGCTGATTCTTTTGATGCCAATGAAGTTTATTCTATAGCGGACGTTAATATTTGCTAAAATTAGGACAATCGGGGACTTTTTATATTCTGAGTAAAATAACTCTAGCAGTTATGTTCTGGAAAACTTTTAGTGATTTTTGCTAATTCTTTTGATGCCAATGAAGTTTATTCTATAGCGGACGTTAATATTTGCTAAATTTAGGACAATCGGGGACTTTTTATATTCTGAGTAAATTAACTCTAGCAGTTTTGTTCGGAAAAACTTTTAGTGATTTTTGGTAATTCTTTTGATGCCAATGAAGTTTATTCTATAGCGGACGTTAATATTTGCTAAAATTAGGACAATCGGAGACTTTTTATATTCTGAGTAATATAACTCTAGCAGTTTTGTTCGGAAAAACTTTTAGTGATTTTTGCTGATTCGTTTGATGCCAATGAAGTTTATTCTATAGCGGACGTTAATATTTGCTAAAATTAGGACAATCAGGGACTTTTTATATTCTGAGTAAAATAACTCTAGCAGTTATGTTCTGGAAAACTTTTAGTGATTTTTGCTAATTCTTTTGATGCCAATGAAGTTTATTCTATAGCGGACGTTAATATTTGCTAAATTTAGGACAATCGGGGACTTTTTATATTCTGAGTAAATTAACTCTAGCAGTTTTGTTCGGAAAAACTTTTAGTGATTTTTGGTAATTCTTTTGATGCCAATGAAGTTTATTCTATGGCGGACGTTAATATTTGCTAAAATTAGGACAATCGGGGACTTTTTATATTCTGAGTAATATAACTCTAGCAGTTTTGTTCGGAAAAACTTTTAGTGATTTTTGCTAATTCTTTTGATGCCAATGAAGCTTATTCTATAGGAGACGTTGATTTTTGCTAAAATTAGGACAATCGGGGACTTTTTATATTCTGAGTAATATAACTCTGGCAGTTTTGTTCGGAAAAACTTTTAGTGATTTTTGCTGATTCTTTTGATGCCAATGAAGTTTATTCTATAGCGGACGTTAATATTTGCTAAAATTAGGACAATCGGGGACTTTTTATATTCTGAGTAAATTAACTCTAGCAGTTTTGTTCGGAAAAACTTTTAGTGATTTTTGGTAATTCTTTTGATGCCAATGAAGTTTATTCTATAGCGGACGTTAATATTTGCTAAAATTAGGACAATCGGGCACTTTTTATATTCTGAGTAAATTAACTCTAGCAGTTTTGTTCGGAAAAACTTTTAGTGATTTTTGCTAATGATGCCAATGAAGCTTATTCTATAGCGGACGTTGATTTTTGCTAAAATTAGGACAATCGGGGACTTTTTATATTCTGAGTAAAATAACTCTAGCAGTTATGTTCGGAATAACTTTTAGTGATTTTTGTTAATTCTTTTGATGCCAATGAAGCTTATTCTATAGCGGACGCTGATTTTTGCTAAAATTAGGACAATCGGGGACTTTTAATATTCTGAGTAAAATAACTCTAGCAGTTATGTTCGGAAAAACTTTTAGTGATTTTTGCTAATTCTTTTGATGCCAATGAAGCTTATTCTATAGCGGACGTTGATTTTTGCTAAAATTAGGACAATCGGGGACTTTTTATATTCTGAGTAATATAACTCTAGCAGTTTTGTTCGGAAAAACTTTTAGTGATTTTTGCTGATTCTTTTGATGCCAATGAATATTATTCGATAGCGGACGTTAATATTTGCTAAAATTAGGACAATCGGGGACTTTTTATATTCTGAGTAAATTAACTCTAGCAGTTTTGTTCGGAAAAACTTTTAGTGATTTTTGGTAATTCTTTTGATGCCAATGAAGTTTATTCTATAGCGGACGTTAATATTTGCTAAAATTAGGACAATCGGAGACTTTTTATATTCTGAGTAAAATAACTCTAGCAGTTACGTTCTGAAAAACTTTTAGTGAGTTTAGCTAATTCTTTTGATGCCAATGAAGTTTATTCTATAGCGGACGTTAATATTTGCTAAAATTAGGACAATCGGGGACTTTTTATATTCTGAGTAAATTAACTCTAGCAGTTTTGTTCGGAAAAACTTTTAGTGATTTTTGGTAATTTTTTTGATGCCAATGAAGTTTATTCTATAGCGGACGTTAATATTTGCTAAAATTAGGACAATCGGAGACTTTTTATATTCTGAGTAAAATAACTCTAGCAGTTATGTTCTGAAAAACTTTTAGTGATTTTTGCTAATTCTTTTGATGCCAATGAAGTTTATTCCATAGCGGACGTTAATATTTGCTAAAATTAGGACAATCGGGGACTTTTTATATTCTGAGTAAATTAACTCTAGCAGTTATGTTCTGAAAAACTTTTAGTGATTTTTGCCAATTCTTTTGATGCCAATGAAGTTTATTCTATAGCGGACGTTAATATTTGCTAAAATTAGGACAATCGGGGACTTTTTATATTCTGAGTAATATAACTCTAGCAGTTTTGTTCGGAAAAACTTTTAGTGATTTTTGCTAAGTCTTTTGATGCCAATGAAGCTTATTCTATAGGAGACGTTGATTTTTGCTAAAATTAGGACAATCGGGGACTTTTTATATTCTGAGTAATATAACTCTAGCAGTTTTGTTCGGAAAAACTTTTAGTGATTTTTGCTGATTCTTATGATGCCAATGAAGTTTATTCTATAGCGGACGTTAATATTTGCTAAAATTAGGACAATCGGGGACTTTTTATATTCTGAGTAAATTAACTCTAGCAGTTTTGTTCGGAAAAACTTTTAGTGATTTTTGGTAATTCTTTTGATGCCAATGAAGTTTATTCTATAGCGGACGTTAATATTTGCTAAAATTAGGACAATCGGGGACTTTTTATATTCTGAGTAAAATAACTAGCAGTTTTGTTCGGAAAAACTTTTAGTGATTTTTGCTAATTCTTTTGATGCCAATGAAGTTTATTCTATAGCGGACATTAATATTTGCTAAAATTAGGACAATCGGAGACTTTTTATATTCTGAGTAAAATAACTCTAGCAGTTATGTTCTGAAAAACTTTTAGTGATTTTTGCTAATTCTTTTGATGCCAATGAAGTTTATTCTATAGCGGACGTTAATATTTGCTAAAATTAGGACAATCGGGGACTTTTTATATTCTGAGTAAATTAACTCTAGCAGTTTTGTTCGGAAAAACTTTTAGTGATTTTTGCTAATTCTTTTGATGCCAATAAAGCTTATTCTATAGCGGACGTTGATTTTTGCTAAAATTAGGACAGTCGGGGACTTTTTATATTCTGAGTAAAATAACTCTAGCAGTTTTGTTCGGAAAAACTTTTAGTGATTTTTGGTAATTCTTTTGATGCCAACGAAGCTTATTCTATAGGAGACGTTGATTTTTGCTAAAATTAGGACAATCGGAGGCTATTTATATTCTGAGTAAAATAACTCTAGCAGTTTTGTTCGGAAAAACTTTTAGTGATTTTTGCTAATTCTTTTGATGCCAATGAAGCTTATTCTATAGGAGACGTTGATTTTTGCTAAAATTAGGACAATCGGGGACTTTTTATATTCTGAGTAATATAACTCTAGCAGTTTTGTTCGGAAAAACTTTTAGTGATTTTTGCTGATTCTTTTGATGCCAATGAAGTTTATTCGATAGCGGACGTTAATATTTGCTAAAATTAGGACAATCGGGGACTTTTTATATTCTGAGTAAATTAACTCTAGCAGTTTTGTTCGGAAAAACTTTTAGTGATTTTTGGTAATTCTTTTGATGCCAATGAAGTTTATTCTATAGCGGACGTTAATATTTGCTAAAATTAGGACAATCGGAGACTTTTTATATTCTGAGTAAAATAACTCTAGCAGTTATGTTCTGAAAAACTTTTAGTGATTTTTGCTAATTCTTTTGATGCCAATGAAGTTTATTCTATAGCGGACGTTAATATTTGCTAAAATTAGGACAATCGGAGACTTTTTATATTCTGAGTAAAATAACTCTAGCAGTTATGTTCTGAAAAACTTTTAGTGATTTTTGCTAATTCTTTTGATGCCAATGAAGTTTATTCTATAGCGGACGTTAATATTTGCTAAAATTAGGACAATCGGAGATTTTTTATATTCTGAGTAAAATAACTCTAGCAGTTATGTTCGGAAAAACTTTTAGTGATTTTTGGTAATTCTTTTGATGCCAATGAAGTTTATTCTATAGCGGACGTTAATATTTGCTAAAATTAGGACAATCGGGAACTTTTTATATTCTGAGTAAAATAACTCTAGCAGTTATGTTCTGAAAAACTTTTAGTGATTTTTGCCAATTCTTTTGATGCCAATGAAGTTTATTCTATAGCGGACGTTAATATTTGCTAAAATTAGGACAATCGGGGACTTTTTATATTCTGAGTAATATAACTCTAGCAGTTTTGTTCGGAAAAACTTTTAGTGATTTTTGCTAATTCTTTTGATGCCAATGAAGCTTATTCTATAGGAGACGTTGATTTTTGCTAAAATTAGGACAATCGGGGACTTTTTATATTCTGAGTAATATAACTCTAGCAGTTTTGTTCGGAAAAACTTTTAGTGATTTTTGCCGATTCTTTTGATGCCAATGAAGTTTATTCTATAGCGGACGTTAATATTTGCTAAAATTAGGACAATCGGGGACTCTTTATATTCTGAGTAAATTAACTCTAGCAGTTTTGTTCGGAAAAACTTTTAGTGCTTTTTGGTAATTCTTTTGATGCCAATGAAGTTTATTCTATAGCGGACGTTAATATTTGCTAAAATTAGGACAATCGGAGACTTTTTATATTCTGAGTAAAATAACTCTAGCAGTTATGTTCTGAAAAACTTTTAGTGATTTTTGCTAATTATTTTGATGCCAATGAAGTTTATTCTATAGCGGACGTTAATATTTGCTAAAATTAGGACAATCGGAGACTTTTTATATTCTGAGTAAAATAACTATAGCAGTTATGTTCTGGAAAACTTTTAGTGATTTTTGCTAATTCTTTTGATGCCAATGAAGTTTATTCTATAGCGGACGTTAATATTTGCTAAAATTAGGACAATCGGGGACTTTTTATATTCTGAGTAAATTAACTCTAGCAGTTTTGTTCGGAAAAACTTTTAGTGATTTTTGGTAATTCTTTTGATGCCAATGAAGTTTATTCTATAGCGGACGTTAATATTTGCTAAAATTAGGACAATCGGGGGCTTTTTATATTCTGAGTAAAATAACTCTAGCAGTTTTGTTCGGAAAAACTTTTAGTGATTTTTGCTAATTCTTTTGATGCCAATGAAGCTTATTCTATAGGAGACGTTGATTTTTGCTAAAATTAGGACAATCGGGGACTTTTTATATTCTGAGTAATATAACTCTAGCAGTTTTGTTCGGAAAAACTTTTAGTGATTTTTGCCGATTCTTTTGATGCCAATGAAGTTTATTCTATAGCGGACGTTAATATTTGCTAAAATTAGGACAATCGGGGACTTTTTATATTCTGAGTAAATTAACTCTAGCAGTTTTGTTCGGAAAAACTTTTAGTGATTTTTGGTAATTCTTTTGATGCCAATGAAGTTTATTCTATAGCGGACGTTAATATTTGCTAAAATTAGGACAATCGGGGACTTTTTATATTCTGAGTAAAATAACTCTAGCAGTTATGTTCTGAAAAACTTTTAGTGATTTTTGCCAATTCTTTTGATGCCAATGAAGCTTATTCTATAGGAGACGTTGAATTTTGCTAAAATTAGGACAATCGGGGGCTTTTTATATTCTGAGTAAAATAACTCTAGCAGTTTTGTTCGGAAAAACTTTTAGTGATTTTTGCCGATTCTTTTGATGCCAATGAAGTTTATTCTATAGCGGACGTTAATATTTGCTAAAATTAGGACAATCGGGGACTTTTTATATTCTGAGTAAATTAACTCTAGCAGTTTTGTTCGGAAAAACTTTTAGTGATTTTTGGTAATTCTTTTGATGCCAATGAAGTTTATTCTATAGCGGACGTTAATATTTGCTAAAATTAGGACAATCGGGGACTTTTTATATTCTGAGTAATATAACTCTAGCAGTTTTATTCGGAAAAACTTTTAGTGATTTTTGCTAATTCTTTTGATGCCAATGAAGTTTATTCTATAGCGGACGTTAATATTTGCTCAAATTAGGACAATCGGGGACTTTTTATATTCTGAGTAAATTAACTCTAGCAGTTTTGTTCGGAAAAACTTTTAGTGATTTTTGGTAATTCTTTTGATGCCAATGAAGTTTATTCTATAGCGGACGTTAATATTTGCTAAAATTAGGACAATCGGGGACTTTTTATATTCTGAGTAAAATAACTCTAGCAGTTTTGTTCGGAAAAACTTTTAGTGATTTTTGCTAATTCTTTTGATGCCAATGAAGTTTATTCTATAGCGGACGTTAATATTTGCTAAAATTAGGACAATCGGAGACTTTTTATATTCTGAGTAAAATAACTCTAGCAGTTATGTTCTGAAAAACTTTTAGTGATTTTTGCTAATTCTTTTGATGCCAATGAAGTTTATTCTATAGCGGACGTTAATATTTGCTAAAATTAGGACAATCGGGGACTTTTTATATTCTGAGTAAATTAACTCTAGCAGTTTTGTTCGGAAAAACTTTTAGTGATTTTTGCTAATTCTTTTGATGCCAATGAAGCTTATTCTATAGGAGACGTTGATTTTTGCTAAAATTAGGACAATCGGGGACTTTTTATATTCTGAGTAAAATAACTCTAGCAGTTATGTTCGGAAAAACTTTTTGTGATTTTTGCTAATGATGCCAATGAAGCTTATTCTATAGCGGACGTTGATTTTTGCTAAAATTAGGACAATCGGGGACTTTTTATATTCTGAGTAAAATAACTCTAGCAGTTATGTTCGGAAAAACTTTTAGTGATTTTTGCTAATTCTTTTGATGCCAATAAAGCTTATTCTATAGCGGACGTTTATTTTTGCTAAAATTAGGACAGTCGGGGACTTTTTATATTCTGAGTAAAATAACTCTAGCAGTTAAGTTCGGAAACACTTTTAGTGATTTTTGCTAATTCTTTTGATGCCAATGAAGCTTATTCTATAGGAGACGTTGATTTTTGCTAAAATTAGGACAATCGGGGACTTTTTATATTCTGAGTAAAATAACTCTAGCAGTTTTGTTCGGAAAAACTTTTAGTGATTTTTGCTAATTCTTTTGATGCAAATGAAGCTTATTCTATAGGAGACGTTGATTTTTGCTAAAATTAGGACAATCGGGGACTTTTTATATTCTGAGTAAAATAACTCTAGCAGTTTTGTTCGGAAAAACTTTTAGTGATTTTTGCTAATTCTTTTGATGCCAATGAAGTTTATTCTATAGCGGACGTTAATATTTGCTAAAATTAGGATAATCGGGGACTTTTTATATTCTGAGTAATATAACTCTAGCAGTTTTGTTCGGAAAAACTTTTAGTGATTTTTGCTAATTCTTTTGATGCCAATGAAGTTTATTCTATAGCGGACGTTAATATTTGCTAAAATTAGGACAATCGGGGACTTTTTGTTTTCTGAGTAAATTAACTCTAGCAGTTTTGTTAGGAAAAACTTTTAGTGATTTTTGCTAATTCTTTTGATGCCAATGAAGTTTATTCTATAGCGGACGTTAATATTTGCTAAAATTAGGACAATCGGGGACTTTTTATATTCTGAGTAAATTAACTCTAGCAGTTTTGTTCGGAAAAACTTTTAGTGATTTTTGGTAATTCTTTTGATGCCAATGAAGTTTATTCTATAGCGGACGTTAATATTTGCTAAAATTAGGACAATCGGAGACTTTTTATATTCTGAGTAAAATAACTCTAGCAGTTATGTTCTGAAAAACTTTTAGTGATTTTTGCTAATTCTTTTGATGCCAATGAAGTTTATTCTATAGCGGACGTTAATATTTGCTAAAATTAGGACAATCGGAGACTTTTTATATTCTGAGTAAAATAACTCTAGCAGTTATGTTCTGAAAAACTTTTAGTGATTTTTGCTAATTCTTTTGATGCCAATGAAGTTTATTCTATAGCGGACGTTAATATTTGCTAAAATTAGGACAATCGGAGACTTTTTATATTCTGAGTAAAATAACTCTAGCAGTTATGTTCTGGAAAACTTTTAGTGATTTTTGCTAATTCTTTTGATGCCAATGAAGTTTATTCTATAGCGGACGTTAATATTTGCTAAAATTAGGACAATCGGGGACTTTTTATATTCTGAGTAATATAACTCTAGCAGTTTTGTTCGGAAAAACTTTTAGTGATTTTTGCTAATTCTTTTGATGCCAATGAAGCTTATTCTATAGGAGACGTTGATTTTTGCTAAAATTAGGACAATCGGGGACTTTTATATTCTGAGTAATATAACTCTAGCAGTTTTGTTCGGAAAAACTTTTAGTGATTTTTGCTAATTATTTTGATGCCAATGAAGTTTATTCTATAGCGGACGTTACTATTTGCTAAAATTAGGACAATCGGGGACTTTTTATATTCTGAGTAATATAACTCTAGCAGTTTTGTTCGGAAAAACTTTTAGTGATTTTTGCTAATTATTTTGATGCCAATGAAGTTTATTCTATAGCGGACGTTACTATTTGCTAAAATTAGGACAATCGGGGACTTTTTATATTCTGAGTAAAATAACTCTAGCAGTTTTGTTCGGAAAAACTTTTAGTGATTTTTGCTAATTCTTTTGATGCCAATGAAGTTTATTCTATAGCGGACGTTAATATTTGCTAAAATTAGGACAATCGGAGACTTTTTATATTCTGAGTAAAATAACTCTAGCAGTTATGTTCTGAAAAACTTTTAGTGATTTTTGCTAATTCTTTTGATGCCAATGAAGTTTATTCTATAGCGGACGTTAATATTTGCTAAAATTAGGACAATCGGGGACTTTTTATATTCTGAGTAAATTAACTCTAGCAGTTTTGTTCGGAAAAACTTTTAGTGATTTTTGCTAATTCTTTTGATGCCAATGAAGCTTATTCTATAGGAGACGTTGATTTTTGCTAAAATTAGGACAATCGGGGACTTTTATATTCTGAGTAATATAACTCTAGCAGTTTTGTTCGGAAAAACTTTTAGTGATTTTTGCTAATTATTTTGATGCCAATGAAGTTTATTCTATAGCGGACGTTACTATTTGCTAAAATTAGGACAATCGGGGACTTTTTATATTCTGAGTAATATAACTCTAGCAGTTTTGTTCGGAAAAACTTTTAGTGATTTTTGCTAATTATTTTGATGCCAATGAAGTTTATTCTATAGCGGACGTTACTATTTGCTAAAATTAGGACAATCGGGGACTTTTTATATTCTGAGTAAAATAACTCTAGCAGTTTTGTTCGGAAAAACTTTTAGTGATTTTTGCTAATTCTTTTGATGCCAATGAAGTTTATTCTATAGCGGACGTTAATATTTGCTAAAATTAGGACAATCGGAGACTTTTTATATTCTGAGTAAAATAACTCTAGCAGTTATGTTCTGAAAAACTTTTAGTGATTTTTGCTAATTCTTTTGATGCCAATGAAGTTTATTCTATAGCGGACGTTAATATTTGCTAAAATTAGGACAATCGGGGACTTTTTATATTCTGAGTAAATTAACTCTAGCAGTTTTGTTCGGAAAAACTTTTAGTGATTTTTGCTAATTCTTTTGATGCCAATGAAGCTTATTCTATAGGAGACGTTGATTTTTGCTAAAATTAGGACAATCGGGGACTTTTATATTCTGAGTAATATAACTCTAGCAGTTTTGTTCGGAAAAACTTTTAGTGATTTTTGCTAATTATTTTGATGCCAATGAAGTTTATTCTATAGCGGACGTTACTATTTGCTAAAATTAGGACAATCGGGGACTTTTTATATTCTGAGTAATATAACTCTAGCAGTTTTGTTCGGAAAAACTTTTAGTGATTTTTGCTAATTATTTTGATGCCAATGAAGTTTATTCTATAGCGGACGTTAATATTTGCTAAAATTAGGACAATCGGAGACTTTTTATATTCTGAGTAAAATAACTCTAGCAGTTATGTTCTGAAAAACGTTTAGTGATTTTTGCTAATTCTTTTGATGCCAATGAAGTTTATTCTATAGCGGACGTTAATATTTGCTAAAATTAGGACAATCGGGGACTTTTTATATTCTGAGTAAATTAACTCTAGCAGTTTTGTTCGGAAAAACTTTTAGTGATTTTTGGTAATTCTTTTGATGCCAATGAAGCTTATTCTATAGGAGACGTTGATTTTTGCTAAAATTAGGACAATCGGGGGCTTTTTATATTCTGAGTAAAATAACTCTAGCAGTTATGTTCTGGAAAACTTTTAGTGATTTTTGCTAATTCTTTTGATGCCAATGAAGTTTATTCTATAGCGGACGTTAATATTTGCTAAAATTAGGACAATCGGGTACTTTTTATATTCTGAGTAAATTAACTCTAGCAGTTTTGTTCGGAAAAACTTTTAGTGATTTTTGGTAATTCTTTTGATGCCAATGAAGTTTATTCTATAGCGGACGTTAATATTTGCTAAAATTAGGACAATCGGGGACTTTTTAAATTCTGAGTAAAATAACTCTAGCAGTTATGTTCTGAAAAACTTTTAGTGATTTTTGCCAATTCTTTTGATGCCAATGAAGTTTATTCTATAGCGGACGTTAATATTTGCTAAAATTAGGACAATCGGAGACTTTTTATATTCTGAGTAAAATAACTCTAGCAGTTATGTTCTGAAAAACTTTTAGTGATTTTTGCTAATTATTTTGATGCCAATGAAGTTTATTCTATAGCGGACGTTAATATTTGCTAAAATTAGGACAATCGGAGACTTTTTATATTCTGAGTAAAATAACTATAGCAGTTATGTTCTGGAAAACTTTTAGTGATTTTTGCTAATTCTTTTGATGCCAATGAAGTTTATTCTATAGCGGACGTTAATATTTGCTAAAATTAGGACAATCGGGGACTTTTTATATTCTGAGTAAATTAACTCTAGCAGTTTTGTTCGGAAAAACTTTTAGTGATTTTTGGTAATTCTTTTGATGCCAATGAAGTTTATTCTATAGCGGACGTTAATATTTGCTAAAATTAGGACAATCGGGGGCTTTTTATATTCTGAGTAAAATAACTCTAGCAGTTTTGTTCGGAAAAACTTTTAGTGATTTTTGCTAATTCTTTTGATGCCAATGAAGCTTATTCTATAGGAGACGTTGATTTTTGCTAAAATTAGGACAATCGGGGACTTTTTATATTCTGAGTAATATAACTCTAGCAGTTTTGTTCGGAAAAACTTTTAGTGATTTTTGCCGATTCTTTTGATGCCAATGAAGTTTATTCTATAGCGGACGTTAATATTTGCTAAAATTAGGACAATCGGGGACTTTTTATATTCTGAGTAAATTAACTCTAGCAGTTTTGTTCGGAAAAACTTTTAGTGATTTTTGGTAATTCTTTTGATGCCAATGAAGTTTATTCTATAGCGGACGTTAATATTTGCTAAAATTAGGACAATCGGGGACTTTTTATATTCTGAGTAAAATAACTCTAGCAGTTATGTTCTGAAAAACTTTTAGTGATTTTTGCCAATTCTTTTGATGCCAATGAAGCTTATTCTATAGGAGACGTTGAATTTTGCTAAAATTAGGACAATCGGGGGCTTTTTATATTCTGAGTAAAATAACTCTAGCAGTTATGTTCTGAAAAACTTTTAGTGATTTTTGCCAATTCTTTTGATGCCAATGAAGTTTATTCTATAGCGGACGTTAATATTTGCTAAAATTAGGACAATCGGAGAATTTTTATATTCTGAGTAAAATAACTCTAGCAGTTATGTTCTGAAAAACGTTTAGTGATTTTTGCTAATTATTTTGATGCCAATGAAGTTTATTCTATAGCGGACGTTAATATTTGCTAAAATTAGGACAATCGGAGACTTTTTATATTCTGAGTAAAATAACTATAGCAGTTATGTTCTGGAAAACTTTTAGTGATTTTTGCTAATTCTTTTGATGCCAATGAAGTTTATTCTATAGCGGACGTTAATATTTGCTAAAATTAGGACAATCGGGGACTTTTTATATTCTGAGTAAATTAACTCTAGCAGTTTTGTTCGGAAAAACTTTTAGTGATTTTTGGTAATTCTTTTGATGCCAATGAAGTTTATTCTATAGCGGACGTTAATATTTGCTAAAATTAGGACAATCGGGGGCTTTTTATATTCTGAGTAAAATAACTCTAGCAGTTTTGTTCGGAAAAACTTTTAGTGATTTTTGCTAATTCTTTTGATGCCAATGAAGCTTATTCTATAGGAGACGTTGATTTTTGCTAAAATTAGGACAATCGGGGACTTTTTATATTCTGAGTAATATAACTCTAGCAGTTTTGTTCGGAAAAACTTTTAGTGATTTTTGCTAATTCTTTTGATGCCAATGAAGTTTATTCTATAGCGGACGTTAATATTTGCTAAAATTAGGACAATCGGGGACTTTTATATTCTGAGTAAATTAACTCTAGCAGTTTTGTTCGGAAAAACTTTTAGTGATTTTTGGTAATTCTTTTGATGCCAATGAAGCTTATTCTATAGGAGACGTTGGATTTTTGCTAAAATTAGGACAATCGGGGCTTTTATATTCTGAGTAAAATAACTCTAGCAGTTATGTTCTGGAAAACTTTTAGTGATTTTTGCTAATTCTTTTGATGCCAATGAAGTTTATTCTATAGCGGGACGTTAATATTTGCTAAAATTAGGACAATCGGGTACTTTTTATATTCTGAGTAAATTAACTCTAGCAGTTTTGTTCGGAAAAATTTTAGTGATTTTTGCTAATTCTTTTGATGCCAATGAAGTTTATTCTATAGCGGACGTTATATTTGCTAAAATTAGGACAATCGGGGACTTTTTATATTCTGAGTAAATTAACTCTAGCAGTTTTGTTCGGAAAAACTTTTAGTGATTTTTGGTAATTCTTTTGATGCCAATGAAGTTTTTCTATAGCGGACGTTAATATTTGCTAAAATTAGGACAATCGGGGGCTTTTTATATTCTGAGTAAAATAACTCTAGCAGTTTTGTTCGGAAAAAACTTTTAGTGATTTTTGCTAATTCTTTTGATGCCAATGAAGCTTATTCTATAGGAGACGTTGATTTTTGCTAAAATTAGGACAATCGGGGCCTTTTATATCTGAGTAATATAACTCTAGCAGTTTTGTTCGGAAAAACTTGTTAGTGATTTTTGCCGATTCTTTTGATGCCAATGAAGTTTATTCTATAGCGGACGTTAATATTTGCTAAAATTAGGACAATCGGGGACTTTTTATATTCTGAGTAAATTAACTCTAGCAGTTTTGTTCGGAAAAACTTTTAGTGATTTTGGTAATTCTTTTGATGCCATGAAGTTTATTCTATAGCGGACGTTAATATTTGCTAAAATTAGGACAATCGGGGACTTTTTATATTCTGAGTAAAATAACTCTAGCAGTTATGTTCTGAAAAACTTTTAGTGATTTTTGCCAATTTTTTTGATGCCAATGAAGCTTATTCTATAGGAGACGTTGAATTTGCTAAAATTAGGACAATCGGGGGCTTTTTATATTCTGAGTAAAATAACTCTAGCAGTTTTGTTCGGAAAACTTTTAGTGATTTTTGCCGATTCTTTTGATGCCAATGAAGTTTATTCTATAGCGGACGTTAATATTTGCTAAAATTAGGACAATCGGGGACTTTTTATATTCTGAGTAAATTAACTCTAGCAGTTTTGTTCGGAAAAAACTTTTAGTGATTTTTGGTAATTCTTTTGATGCAATGAAGTTTATTCTATAGCGACGTTAATATTTGCTAAAATTAGGACAATCGGGGACTTTTTATATTCTGAGTAATATAACTCTAGCAGTTTTGTCGGAAAAACTTTTAGTGATTTTTGCTAATTCTTTTGATGCCAATGAAGTTTATTCTATAGCGGACGTTAATATTTGCTCAAATTAGGACAATCGGGGACTTTTTATATTCTGAGTAAATTAACTCTAGCAGTTTTGTTCGGAAAAACTTTTAGTGATTTTTGGTAATTCTTTTGATGCCAATGAAGTTTATTCTATAGCGGACGTTAATATTTGCTAAAATTAGGACAATCGGAGACTTTTTATAGGACAATCGGGGACTTTTTATATTCTGAGTAAAATAACTCTAGCAGTTTTGTTCGGAAAAACTTTTAGTGATTTTTGCTAATTCTTTTGATGCCAATGAAGTTTATTCTATAGCGGACGTTAATATTTGCTAAAATTAGGACAATCGGAGACTTTTTATATTCTGAGTAAAATAACTCTAGCAGTTATGTTCTGAAAAACTTTTAGTGATTTTTGCTAATTATTTTGATGCCAATGAAGTTTATTCTATAGCGGACGTTAATATTTGCTAAATTAGGACAATCGGAGACTTTTTATATTCTGGTTAAATAACTATAGCAGTTATGTTCTGGAAAACTTTTAGTGATTTTTGCTAATTCTTTTGATGCCAATGAAGTTTATTCTATAGCGGACGTTAATATTTGCTAAAATTAGGACAATCGGGGACTTTTTATATTCTGAGTAAATTAACTCTAGCAGTTTTGTTCGGAAAAACTTTTAGTGATTTTTGGTAATTCTTTGATGCCAATGAAGTTTATTCTATAGCGGACGTTAATATTTGCTAAAATTAGGACAATCGGGGGCTTTTTATATTCTGAGTAAAATAACTCTAGCAGTTTTGTTCGGAAAAACTTTTAGTGATTTTTGCTAATTCTTTTGATGCCAATGAAGCTTATTCTATAGGAGACGTTGATTTTTGCTAAAATTAGGACAATCGGGGACTTTTTATATTCTGAGTAATATAACTCTAGCAGTTTTGTTCGGAAAAACTTTTAGTGATTTTTGCCGATTCTTTTGATGCCAATGAAGTTTATTCTATAGCGACGTTAATATTGCTAAAATTAGGACAATCGGGGACTTTTTATATTCTGAGTAAATTAACTCTAGCAGTTTTGTTCGGAAAAACTTTTAGTGATTTTTGGTAATTCTTTTGATGCCAATGAAGTTTATTCTATAGCGGACGTTAATATTTGCTAAAATAGGACAATCGGGGACTTTTTATATTCTGAGTAAAATAACTCTAGCAGTTATGTTCTGAAAAACTTTTAGTGATTTTTGCCAATTCTTTTGATGCCAATGAAGCTTATTCTATAGGAGACGTTGAATTTGCTAAAATTAGGACAATCGGGGGCTTTTTATATTCTGAGTAAAAAATCTAGCAGTTATGTTCTGAAAAACTTTTAGTGATTTTTGCCAATTCTTTTGATGCCAATGAAGTTTATTCTATAGCGGACGTTAATATTTGCTAAAATTAGGACAATCGGAGAATTTTTATATTCTGAGTAAAATAACTCTAGCAGTTATGTTCTGAAAAACGTTTAGTGATTTTTGCTAATTATTTTGATGCCAATGAAGTTATTCTATAGCGGACGTTAATATTTGCTAAAATTAGGACAATCGGAGACTTTTTATATTCTGAGTAAAATAACTATAGCAGTATGTTCTGGAAAAACTTTTAGTGATTTTTGCTAATTCTTTGATGCCAATGAAGTTTATTCTATAGCGGACGTTAATATTTGCTAAAATTAGGACAATCGGGGACTTTTTATATTCTGAGTAAATTAACTCTAGCAGTTTTGTTCGGAAAAACTTTTAGTGATTTTTGGTAATTCTTTTGATGCCAATGAAGTTTATTCTATAGCGGACGTTAATATTTGCTAAAATTAGGGACAATCGGGGGCTTTTTATATTCTGAGTAAATAACTCTAGCAGTTTTGTTCGGAAAAACTTTTAGTGATTTTTGCTAATTCTATTGATGCCAATGAAGCTTATTCTATAGGAGACGTTGATTTTTGCTAAAATTAGACAATCGGGGACTTTTTATATTCTGAGTAATATAACTCTAGCAGTTTTGTTCGGAAAAAACTTTAGTGATTTTGCTAATTCTTTTGATGCCAATGAAGTTTATTCTATAGCGGACGTTAATATTTGCTAAAATTAGGACAATCGGGGACTTTTTATATTCTGAGTAAAATAACTCTAGCAGTTTTGTTCGGAAAAACTTTTAGTGATTTTTGGTAATTCTTTTGATGCCAATGAAGCTT